>PISX010000044.1:0-284050 GCA_004024625.1 Mellivora capensis
TAGCCATTCTGACTGGTGTGAGGTGATATCTCACTGTGGTTTTGATTTGTATTTCCCTGATGCCGAGTGATGTGGAGCACTTTTTCATGTGTCTGTTGGCCATCTGGATGTCTTCTTTGCAGAAATGTCTGTTCATGTCCTCTGCCCATTTCTTGATTGGGTTATTTGTTCTTTGGGTGTTGAGTTTGATAAGTTCTTTGTAGATTTTGGACACTAGCCCTTTATCCGATGTGTCGTTTGCAAATATCTTCTCCCATTCTGTCAGTTGTCTTTTGGTTTTGTTAACTGTTTCCTTTGCTGTGCAAAAGCTTTTGATCTTGATGAAATCCCAATAGTTCATTTTTGCCCTTGCTTCCCTTGCCTTTGGCTATGTTCCTAGGAAGACGTTGCTGCGGCTGAGGTCGAAGAGGTTGCTGCCTGTGTTCTCCTCAAGGATTTTGATGGATTCCTTTCTCACATTGAGGTCCTTCATCCATTTTGAATCTATTTTCATGTGTGGTGTAAGGCAGTGGTCCAATTTCATTTTTCTGCAAGTGGCTGTCCAATTTTCCCAACACCATTTATTGAAGAGGCTGTCTTTTTTCCATTGGACATTCTTTCCTGCTTTGTCGAAGATTACTTGACCATAGAGTTGAGGGTCTGTTTCTGGGCTCTCTATTCTGTTCCATGGATCTATGTGTCTGTTTTTGTGCCAGTACCATACTGTCTTGATGATGACAGCTTTGTAATAGAGCTTGAAGTCCGGAATGTGATGCCACCAACTTTGGCTTTCTTTTTTAATATTCCTTTGGCTATTCGAAGTCTTTTCTGGTTCCATATAAATTTTAGGATTATTTGTTCCATTTCTTTGGAAAAAAATGGGTGGGATTTTGATAGGGATTGCATTAAATGTGTAGATTGCTTTAGGTAGCATAGACATTTTCACAATATTTGTTCTTCCAATCCAGGAGCATGGAACATTTTTCCATTTCTTTGTGTCTTCCTCGATTTCTTTCATTAACTTTTAGTTTTCTGAGTATAGATTTTTAGCCTCTTTGGTTAGGTTTATTCCTAGGTATCTTATAGTTTTGGGTGCAATTGTAATGGGATGGACTCCTTAATTTCTCTTTCTTCTGTCTTGTTGTTGGTGTAGAGAAATGCAACTGATTTCTGTGCATTGATTTTATATCCTGACACTTTACTAAATTCCTATACAAGTTCTAGCAGTTTTGGAATGGAGTCTTTTGGGTTTTCCACATATAGTATCATATCATGTGCAGAGAGTGAGAGTTTGACTTCTTCTTTGCCGGTTTGGATGCCTTTAATTTCTTTTTGTTGTCTGATTGCTGAGGCTAGGACTTCTAGTACTGTGTTGAAAAGCAGTGGTGATAATGGACATCCTTATCATGTTCCTGACCTTAGCGGAAAAGCTTTCAGTTTTTCTCCATTGAGAATGATATTTGCTGTGGGTTTTTCATAGATGGCTTTGATAATATTGAGGTATGTGCCCTCTATCCCTACACTTTGAAGAGTTTTGATCAGGAAGGGATGCTGTATTTTGTCAAATGCTTTTTCAGCATCTATTGAGAGTATCATATGGTTCCTGTTTTTTCTTTTATTAATGTGTTGTATCACCTTGATTGATTTGTGGATGTTGAACCAACCTTGCAACCCTGGAATAAATCCCACTTGGTCGTGGTGAATAATCCTTTTAATGTACCGTTGAATCCTGTTGGCTAGTATTTTGGTGAGAATTTTTGCATCTGTGTTCATCAAGGATATTGGTCTGTAATTCTCTTTTTTGATGTGATCCTTGTCTGGTTTAGGGATCAAGGTGATGCTGGTCTCATAAAATGAGTTTGGAAGTTTTCCTTCCATTTCTATTTTTTGGAACAGTTTCAGGAGAATAGGAATTAAATCTTCGTTACATGTTTGGAAGAATTTCCTTGGGAAGACGTCTGGCCCTGGGCTTTTGTTTGTTTGGAGATTTTTGATGACTGTTTCAATCTCCTTACTGGTTATGGGTCTGTTCAGGTTTTCTATTTCTTCCTGGTTCAGTTTGGCAGTTTATATGTCTCTAGGAATGCATCCATTTCTTCCACATTCTCAAATTTGCTGGCGTAGAGTTGCTCATAGTATGTTCTTGTAATTGTTTGTATTTCTTTGGTGTTGGTTGTGATCTCTCCTCTTTCATTCATGATTTTATTTATTTGGGTTCTTTCTCTTTTCTTTTTATAAGTCTGGCCAGGGGTTTATCAATCTTATTGATTCTTTGAAAGAACCAGCTCCTAGTTTCGTTGATTTGTTCTATTGTTTTTTTGGTTTCTATTTCATTGATTTCTGCTCTGATCTTTATGATTTCTCTTCTTCTGCTGGGTTTAGGCTTTCTTTGTTGTTCTTTCTCCAGCTCCTTTAGGTGTAGGTTTAGTTTGTGTATTTGAGACCTTTCTTGTTTCTTGAGAAAGGCTTGTACCGCTATATATTTTCCTCTCAGGACTGCCTTTGCTGTGTCCCACAGATTTTGAACTGTTGTGTTTTCATTATCATTTGTTTCCATGAATTTTTTTAGTTCTTCTTTAATTTCCTGGTTAATTCATTCATTCTTTGGAAGGATGCTGTTTAGTCTCCATGTATTTGGGTTCTTTCCAAATTTCCTCTTGTGATTGAGTTCTAGCTTCAGAGCATTGTGGTCTGAAAATATGCAGGGAATGATCCTAATCTTTTGATACTGGTTGAGACCTGATTTATGACCCAGGATGTGTTCTGGAGAATGTTCCATGTGCACTAGAGAAGAATGTGTATTCTGTTGCTTTGGGATGAAATGTTCTGAATATATCTGTGATGTCTGTCTGGTCCAGTGTGTCATTTAAAGCCTTTATTTCCTTGTTGATCTTTTGCTTGGATGATCTGTCCATTTCAGTGAGGGGAGTGTTAAGGTCCCCTACTATTATTGTATTATTGTTGATGTGTTTCTTTTATTTTGTTATTAATTGGTTTATATAGTTGGCTGCTCCCGTGTTAGGGGCATAGATATTTAAAATTGTTAGTTTTTGGGATGCCTGGGTGGCTCAGTTGGTTAAGCGGCTGCCTTCGGCTCAGATCATGATCCCAGCGTCCTGGGGTTGCATCCCACATCGGGCTCCTTGCTCGGTAGGGAGCCTCCTTCTCCCTCTCCCTCTGCCTGCCACTCTGCCTGCTTGTGCTCACTCTCTCTGTCTCCCTCTCTCTCTGACAAATAAATAAATTTTTAAAAAATTTATTAAAAAAATTGAAAATGAAAAACGTATATAAGGGTAAACACAATGAAGGGATGGAATATGCCTATAAAGATGAAAAACAAAATTTTTTTTTAATTTCTAAAAAAGGAGTTGATAAAGTAAGTTGGTAGGGAGAAGAAAGAAAAAGAAAGTGGAGAGAATTTGCTCAGGCTGGAGGCTAGAACAAGCCCGGAGCTAGATTTAAGGTATATTTTGATCTGTTAGAAGAATTTGTCCCCCAAAGTTTTTTAGAAGAAAAAACCCTATGTGTAAACAAAAAATAAAGTTAAATACAATGAAGGATAAAATATGACTATAATAATAAAGGTTCAATAAAGATTATCATTATTTTTTTATGAAGGTTATTGTTAAGGTAAACTAGTTAAAAAACTTTAACAAAGAAAAGGGTAAAAGTTAAAAAAAATTTAGCAGAAGAAAAAAATTAAATTAAAAAAATTAAATTAATTGCAAGACTAAAGAATCATGGTGAGAATGCCATGAGTTCTGTGCTTTGCTTTCTTCTCCTATGGAATCCCGCTGCTCTCCTTGGTAAGTGAACTTGGTGTTCGCTGGATTTCTTGTTGATCTTCTTGGGGATTGGCCTCTTGTGGTGATTCTCAAGTGTCTTTGCCCGAGGCAGAGCTGCACTGCCCTTACCAGGGGCCGGGCTAAATTATCAACTCGGGCTAAGTAATCCGCTGGGGTTCGTTCTTGGGAACTTTTGTTCCCTGAACACTTTCCGTAGAGTTCCGGAGGACGGGAATGAAAACGGCGACCTCCCAATCTCCGGCCTGGAGGAGCCAAGGGCTTGGGGCCGCACTCCTCAGTGCGCCCTCAGAGAAAAGCCTCAATCACTCCTGTCTCCCTGGCCTCCAGCCGCACTCCGAGCTCACCCAGCCTGCGACAGGTTCAAGGTAACCCCGAGCTGAGAGCTCACTCCTCGGCTCTGTCTCTGTAGCCGGCTTCCCCGCTCTAATACCTGTGAGCTCTGCGACACTCAGACACCCCTGATCCTTCTGTGACCCTGTGGGACTTGGCGCCACACTGACCCCACATGGGCTTCACCCCCGTTTAGCCTCTGGAGCGATGTCCCTCAGTGGAGCAGACTTTTAAATGTCCTGATTTTGTGCTCCATTGCTCTGCCGCTTGCCGGGAGCCAGCCTTTCCCCCCGCAGTCTATCTTCCCGTCACTTTGCATTCACTTCTCCGCGGTTTCTACCTTTCAGAAAGTGGTTGATTTTCTGTTTCTAGAATTGCTGTTCTTCTCTTCAGTCTCCCGTTGGATTTGTAGGTGTTTGCAATGGTTTGATAAGCTATCTAGCTGATCTCCTGCTACCTGATGTAGTCTCAGCCTGCTACTTCTCCGCCATCTTGGCTCCTTGCCATTAGTCATTTTCTAAATTAGCGGTCTGTCTGAGGGATTTTTATCTTGTCTTTATTTTGTTATTTTGGTTTTGTAATGGTTGTTTGGGTGGTAGCTTTCTTATTGAAGGATTAGACTGATAAATTGATGATTTGAATTCTCTTTATAATCTCCCTTTGGATAATCACTTATCTTTTCAGCCCATCAAATTCCTATTTTTCCCATAGTAACAATACTTTTATTTAGTAATCTTATTTTTAAATTTATTTTTTATTATCATAATACAGGCATGTATTTAAGGGTCAGATAGTTAAAATGTTTATTAAAAACAGCATCTCCCTTCCCTCATCCTAGTTCAACTCCATTTCTCATTCTCACTTTAAAAAATTTTTTTTGACATTTACCTGTGCCTCTAAATGATGTGCTTGCAGTATGTGTCCCCTCTTTTTTTCCCACATTTATATCTATCTTTTGACTTCCCACAAAAGAAAATGAGACTTTCATTCTCTAAAGTTCACCACCATTGCCCATACATGTGTGCTTTCTGTGTCCCTCCAATATTGTTCTGTCACAATTTGATTAGCTCAATATTATCTTGTATGGACTGTGACCACTGTATTTTAAGATTAGTCATATGATATGGTATGCTGTGATTTCTTTTCTTGAAGACTTCTTTTCCACCACCTCCAACTGAGTTAATAATTGCCTATATTTTGTTTAGTTTTCTAGATTTTCATCCCCTATTGTTAAAATGTTTTTCTGAATCTCCCTTCAATATCATTGAAGGCGTTAGATATTCTGACAGTTTCATCTTCTTGCAAATAGCTCTTCCAGAACTTTCTGGCTTGCATTAATCCATTAATCCATGGTAGCTGCTCCCTAGGCCAGCCGCATAGCTGTCCTTTTTATGTTTCCACTAATGTTGTCTGGGATATCTTTCCAGTTCTTTGGGATGGAACTTCTGTTTTCTGAATCTCAAGGCGTCTTTCTTTCTCAAACTAACTTTTTCATTTTTTTTTTAAAGATTTTATTTATGCATTTGACAGAGATCACAAGTACACAGAGAGGCAGGCAGAGAGAGGGGAAGCAGGCTCCCTACTGAGCAGAGAGCCCGATGCAGGGCTCGATCCCAGGACCCTGGGATCATGACCTGAGCCAAAGGCAGAGGCTTTAACCCACTGAGCCACCTAGGAGCCCCTAACTTTTTCATTTTTGTTAAGGCATCTTTTCCAGCAGTTTCCTGAGGAAAGATGCAGGGGAATTACCATTTAAGGTTTAGGTTTTATGTGTATGTGTGTGTGTGTGTGTTTTCATTTTGTTTTGTTTTTTAGAAATCCCACTAGTGAAAAAAATTTTTTGACTGTTACTGTGAAAGTTGGGTTCCTTTCTTATTATAAAGGAAGGTGAAATCTTTAGGTTGACAGCCTTTCAGGTACCATGGCTTAGAACAACAGGTCATTTAGCATGACTTCATTGCAGAAAGGGGAAACACAAAACCAGGGGTTCAGCAAGAGAGTTCTCAAGCAGGCACAGGTCCACCACCCTCATTATCTCACAGAAAAGTGTGCTTGGAAAATCCCTGATGCCCCTCCATTCCTGAAGTACAAACACAAATATGAACTTATCAGTGAAGAAAGAAAGAAACTGCTTATGATCTAGGCTGTTTGAGTACTGGATTTAAGTGTCTCTTGGATGTTTATAGGAGCTGTTTACAGATCCTTGCTGTTTAGGCCCAGGAGACTTTGGGCCCCAGGGGAAGTTATAGGCCCTCCTACCATACAGTCATGGGAAGTTGAGTTTAGGTCTAGCAACTCCCTTGGGATGTGATCAGTAGGGGGTGTCTTAGCTAGGTCCTTCTCCAGGTACTTCAGGGTGAGCTCCCGGGTCACCCTGGGGGTGACTCCCAGGGTCATTTTGGAAAATCTTGCAGCTTGCATTACATTAATCCCCCTTTCAGTAGGTATCAGATTCTAGGTTGGAAATAATTTCATGTGAGAATTTAAAAATAATTTCTCCTTCATATTCTGGATTCCTACACTGCTAATGAGAAATTTGAAGCTACCTAGATTGTTGTTTGTTTCTGTGACCTGCCTTTTTTTTATTTTTTGAGCATTTAGGATCCTCTCTTTGGCTCTCCTGGTCAAAAATTTCATGATATTGTGCCTTGGAGCATATATTCTTACACATTACACTGAGCTTTGAACTGGGACTTCACATCCTTTAACTTTGGGAAAATTTTGGGAATTATTTGTATAATAATATCCTCCACTCAGTTTTCTTTTTCTAGTCAGATGTACCCCTGAGACTGTCCCTCTCATTTTCTTATTTTCTCTCATTTTGTATTTTTGGCTTTTGACCCTATCAATTTTACCATCCAGCCCTTCTGTGAAGGTTGTTTTTGTTTTTGTTTTTGTTTTTTCCATTTGTGACATTATAATTTTAATTCCTAAATGTTTCTTTTTTTATTGGTGTCTATTCTTTCATAAGTTCTGTTTTTAGTTCTGTTTCTTTCAGGTTGCCATTTTTGTTAATTTGCTTTTGTCTGTCTTTTAGGTTAGAGGACTTCCTTGGCCATCTGCTCCTGTGTAAGAATGGGGCCATAGAAAGCTGCTGATAGCTCTGCACTTGTGGGTGGGGCTTGAAACTGTGGGCGTCAGCCCAGTGTGCTCTTGTGAGGCTGTTCTGTTGACTCTCTCCCCTGAGCTAGGCAGAGTCCCCAGTGAAGCATGTCCAGTTTCTACTTGGAAGATACATGTCGCCTCTCAGCATCTTGGAAGCCAAGTAGGGGTAAGGTCTGAGGACCTTCAGCATTCAGGGCGTAGGCTTTTGCTTCCACATGATCTCCATGAGCCCTCAGCTGGGCCTGGTGTGACAGCCTCACTCCCTCACTCCTGCCCCAGCCTTGACACACTCCCTCACTCTTTGCAGTGAGCAAACGCCCAGTGTGGTGCCCACATTAGTGGGATCTGGGGGGTCTTACTGCTCTTTAACATACTTTTACCAGGCCTTCTGTGTACACTCACACGTTTACTCCGCTTCTAGAAGCACCTAGCACCCACCAATTCCTGAGCCTTTTGGAGGTTCTGTTGTCATTTAGTTGCTTTTTCATTTTTCCTGCACTTGCTTTAAGATTCTAGAGTTCGCTAAATCAGTTACCACTAACCTCTCTGCTATTTTAGTATCCAAAATGTTGCTTTCATCTTTCCTATTTCCTTTGTCCTTATGGGTTTAGGCTCTTTGAAAAATCCTATTATAACCACTTTAGTGGGTGTATTAATCTGCTCAAACTGCCATAACAAAATATCATAGACCAGGGATGTATATAACACAAATATTCCTTCACAGTTCTGGAGCCTGAAAGTCTAAGATCAGAGTGTCAGTGTGATTGGTTTCTGGTGAGATCTCTCTTCCTGGCTTACAAATAGCACCTTCTCAATGTGGCCTCACCTGGAGGAGAGAAACAGAGAGCGAGGGTGTCTCTTCTTATGAGGGCATTAATCTCATCGTGAGGACCCCTACCATCATGACTGCATCTGAACCCTAATTGTCTCTCAGAGACTCCCATCTCTGATACCATCACATTAAGAGTTAGTGCTGCTTCCACAGAGGAATTTGAGGAAGAGGGGCAGAATTCAGTCCATAGCTGTGGGGCTTCAGGAGAGAACAGAGATAAATGCATGTGCACAACCTTCCATCTTTAACCAGAGCCCATCATGGAGTCTTTGGAACAACAGCCATTACAATATTTTTAGATCGAGGGACTAAATCTCTTATTCAGAAGTAGTACATTCTATTAATCGATGTATGGATTTTAAAGTGAGATGATTTTAATTATACTTGCAGTTCTTAAAGCAAGTTCAGAGAAAGGTTGTAAGATAGTTTAAGGTAACTTCCCACCCCTGTCTTCTCCTTTCTCCACGTACAGTGGGACTGCATTCTTTTTGTCTTTCCTGATTTCATTTATTCCTGGAGAACAGAGAAGTTGCTGTTAAATATAAGATTTGTGTGTTTTATGCCTTTATAGCTATTTTAAACAGGTAACATGAAGGGAAATTTCTCTGTTCTATATTGACTCCTGTCATTGAATTTTCTTTCTTGAGCGGTATCCCTGGATTAGAATAAAATATTCCCCAAATTTTATTTATACTTGCTTTTCTGTTGCTGTCTTTTTAAAATACCTAATCTGCATGTTTGTAGAAAAACACTTTTCTGCCCTAGACATTTGTTTTCCTAAGTACTCTTACGATTTTACATACATAGGGTAGGTTTTTCGACATAATGAAAAGTATCTTAAATGAAGTACACGATGTCTTATTGTTAAATAAGTTAAATACAGTAATAGTTACACAGGGGTTTTTGTAACACAGTAATTCTAGACTCAACCAGAAGTTGCAAATATAGTACATAGAGCCCCTTCTTGTTTGTCAAGAAGTGCAAATCACTTCTTGATTTCCAGGTATTTTTAAGATACATTTTTCCAGATCGTGTAATTCCATATAATTTTTAGTTTTAAACTTTTGAAATTTATTAACTTCAGAGTCCATTGAATTGAAGTTCAATTTTTGTAGATATTACTTCCATAAGAGAAACCTTTCCTGTTCACCATATCTCAGATAGATCCTTTATCCTCTGTCCCCACACCACTATTTTATTCAGCACCTTAAATACTGCCTATAGAGCTTTGTCATCTGAAAATATCTCAGTTTACTTAGTTTTACTGTCTGTTGTGTTCACCTCTGTATCACCTAAAGGACTACTTGTCATAGATGACGTGCTCAAAAAAATCTTTACTGATTTTTGATAGAGGATTTCTCTGTTTGGTGGTTTATTTTTTAAAATGCTTTGAGAATTGGAAGTGTTAAAAGCCAGACTTACTATTTTTAAGAGAGAAAAGCATATTTTGGAGTATCTCCTTTGTCAGTCTTAAAGACCCCTGGCTGTGGGAATTCTTATTCTTTTATTTTTAGTGTTTAACACTGGAAGTTTCTTTTAGTGAATGTTGTTATCAAACTTGGTTGGGGGCAGGATGCCTGGGTAACTCAGACATATAAGCGTCTGCCTCAGTTGGTTAAGTGTCTGCCTTCTGCTCAGGTCATGATCCCAGGGTCTTGGAATGGAGCCCTGCCTTGGGCTCCCTGCTCAGTGGGGAGTCTGCTTCTCCCTCCCTCTTCACCCACCCCTGCTCAGTCTTTCTCTCTCTCTCTCTCTCTCAAATAAATAAATAAATAAATAAAAGTCTTTTTAAAAAGATACTTTGGAGATTTTTTTGATCTTTTGGTTTTTCTAGTAAAAAATTTTCAAGATCCCTAGGCATATTCTGAATCATCTTTTTTCTTTTTAAGATTTTGTTAGGGAGAGAGAGAAAGAGAGAGCAAGCGCGCACGCGTGAGTGCGGAGGGAAGAGCAGAGAGGAAGGCAGACTGTGCTGGACTCCAACCTGGAACTTCATCCTAGGACCCCGAGATCATGGTCTGGGCTGAGTCCACTGCTTAACCAATTGAGCCAGCCAGGTGCCCCTGAATCATCTTACCGCTTATATATCCCATTCTCATTTTCTGGTTGACTGATTGATTTTTATTGCATCAAAAAACACATAACATGAGATTTACCCTCCTAACAAAATTTTAAGTGTATCATACAGTTCCCTCTAAGTGCAGTGTCTTATAGTAGATTTTTTTTTAAGATTTTATTTATTTATTTGACAGATTACAAGTAGGCAGAGAGGCAGGCAGAGAGAGAGAGAGAGAGAGAGAGGAAGGGAAGCAGGCTCCCTGCTGAGCAGAGAGCCTGATGCAGGGCTCCATCCAGCTTTGGCTGAGATCATGACCTCATATGACCGGAGCTGAAGGCAGAGGCTTTAACCCACTCAGCCACCCAGGCGCCCTTACAGCGCCTTTTTTTTTTTTTTTTAAACCTTTTTTCTAATCTTCTATAACTGTAACTTTATACTCATTGAACAGCAACTCTCCATCTCCTCCTTCTCTCAGCCCTTGGCATCATTCTACTTTCTGACTCTGAATTTGGCTACTTTTGATACCCTGTTTGAACTTTTATTTCACAGAAAGTTATCATTGAAAGTAATTTGCTATAATTTCTATGCGCATAATTTTTCTCCTGAAATTGAGCCCTCTGTGATTCATTTGAAAGTTGTCTGTATTTGTTGTGTATCACAGCAAGGTTATTTTTTCAGGACTCCTCTGAGTTTGATGTGAAGTACTTGTTATTTTGTTTGTTACCTAATTACCACTCACATATCGAGCCTCTCAGATCGCTTCTAACGTGGATTTTTTAGATATCTCAGTAGGAATATAAGCATGTCTGCAATTCTGTTGTTTGAATCCATCCCTCAGAAGTTAGTAAAAATGGAAACATGCAAAATGCATATAAGGGCTGTTATGTAATACATGAGGGCAACTTGACAGTTCTTGTAAAAAATATGTAGTGGCCCTCAACTAATTTGTGGCCACGTTGTGTACAGGGTATAGCTCAAGATTTTTTCCTACCTTTTGTAGTTACTTGTTAATAAGTTCCACTATGTTAAGGGCACATGGTCCATATAAGTCATTGAAGCAAAAAATCTCCACCCACATAAAAATGATATCTTCAGTTTATTATTAATGACATCACTGCGTGATAGGTGCTGCTGTTAAATACAATGGTATGATCCCCAGTGGTCAGTGGCCTGGTGATGGAGGAGCTGGCGGATGCTTACCACAACTGGTGTCTTACACAGCATCTGTGGTGGGATTAGTTTAATGTAGTGAATCCCTAAGTAGACAACCCAGCCTCTTTTTTTAAACAGAAAAACAGTGTGTCCCGCTGTCCTCTAAGGATTTCAAAGCCACAACACCCTCAGGTAATTTTATTCCCAAGGTGTGGTTGTGTATTATAAAATGAAAAAAAAAAAAAAAGAGCATGGAAGCTATGAGTTCTAATACTGTTTTTCTGACTAACTTGTGGAAGGTTTTGAGGATGGGAAAGAGTTTTGGGGGCTTGGTTTCTTCATTAATGAAAAAAAATTTCATAATACTGTGGATGTGTTTCACATATTCATCCTGTTCCATAAGTTTGAAAATGTGCTTTAAATGCAAAGGAAATATTGTATTGCACTAAGTTTTGCATTTTGATTGCTCTAAATATTGTCTGACTGAATTCGCTTATAGTCTGTCTTTAAATTTCTTTGAAAATTATCTACCTTCTATTAATTTAATAATGAGCTCTACTAACTCCATTTCTGCATTTTTTCAGTTGACCGTATGTATTGAAATGCAGTGTGAAAGCTAAAGCTTGAATCAAATGATTGGCAACTCTCAAGATGGATTAATATTAATATATTCCTTTCATTAACTCTTATAACCTTAAGTTAAATCATTTAAATTTGTATTTGTTAACTATTAGTGAAATTGAAAAATTCTACTGCGATTTTTCTTTACTAGAAGTGCTTTTCTTCCAGTTTTAATAAACTGTAATTTCTGGGGGTTTAATTTAAAATTACTTTCTGGTATACATAATTTTTTAAAGATCACACTCAACGTTCAAGACTTTTACAGTGAGCTTCTTGACTCATTTAAAATAAAAAGAGGGAGATCCCATTAAGGTGTTTTGAATGGCAGCAAACTGAAATAAGTAGGTGAGGGTAAAATAGTTCTTATGAATACATTCGTTATATAAATATCCTTTGTCAATGAGGTCTTCTCCACATTCTTCTCAGAAAAGGGTAGTTGTTATTATTAAGTTGGCAAAGTTCTTAGATGCTGTTACTAATTACACCCTACTGATCTTTTTCAGTCTTTATTTTCATGTATATTATTTAATCAGCTCAGCGATCCACTGAGCTGTTGTAATGTTTAATAACAATTCGAACATTGAGGGTTTTAAAAAATCAATTATTTGGGGCACCTGGGTGGCTCAGTGGGTTAAGCCTCTGCCTTCGGCTCAGGTCATGATCCCAGGGTCCTGGGATTGAGCCCCGCATCAGGCTCTCTGCTTGGCAGGGAGCCTGCTTCCCCCTCTCTCTCTGCCTGCTGCTCTGCCTACTTATGATCTCTGTCTGTCAAATAAATAAAATCTTTAAAAAAAAAATCAATTATTTGTGTGTTCTTATCTTGTGGAATATCTTAATATTCACTGTCAACCAAAACAAGAGTAACCACATATTTGTATATATGCCCATGGTCGCTCAGATAAATAGAACTGTTGCAAGCCAAAAGTAGGTTTTTGGTGTTTGGTTCTCAAAATAAGGATTAGCATTCATTGTTTATAATTGATGACTCACTGAATAGCAGTTATTGCGTAGCAGAAAATACATATTTGTCCAGTTTCCTTTTAACATTAATAGTGTTATATTGAAAAAAACATGGGTGGCATTTCAATTCACTCAGAATGGTCTTATCTATAGCTCTTTAGCTTTCATACTGGGAAGGTAATTTTGTTCTCTTCAGCCACTTTCTTTTTGTCCTCTGTCAGAAGCATCGGTAGTATTGACCAGTTCATTTTATTTATTTATTTTTTAAGATTTTATTTATTTATTTGACAGAGAGATCACAAGTAGGCAGAGCAGCAGGCAGAGAGGGGGGGGAAGCAGGCTCCCCACTGAGCAGAGAACCTGATGCGGGGCTGGATCCCAGGACCCTGGGATCATGCCCTGAGCCAAAGGCAGAGGCTTAACCCACTTGAGCCACCCAGGTGCCCCGACCAATTCATTTTCTTTTCTTTTTTTGTTTTTTTTTTTAAGATTTTATTTATTTATTTGACAGAGATCACAGTAGACAGAGAGGCAGGCAGAGAGAGAGAGAGGAAAGCAGGCCCCCTGCTGAGCAGAGAGCCCAATGCGGGACTCGATCCCAGGACCCCGAGATCATGACCTGAGCTGAAGGCAGCGGCTTAACCCACTGAGCCACCCAGGCGCCCCCAATTCATTTTCTAATCAATGTTTTTGTCATTGTTGTTATGAAATAGAATTTTGTTACATTTCATGATGGAATAATCAATTTGAAGACTGCAAGTAGTTTTTTAATATATTGAGTTATGAAGTTGGAAGTGCACAATTTAACACTAAAGTTGCCTAACTTGTGCAGAAGCCTAGGAAATGGAAGCACAGCATATCAGCCTTTGAGAATTTTTACTTACTGGAAAGGAGTCATCTTCTTACACAAGCATTTAGTTCCTATCAAGGAAAGAGAGCTTATGTAATATAGCGTTAAAACCTGGCCCATTACAGATTTGCAAGAAGAAATTGCAGACCAATATTTATTAGTGATCTCAAACCACAATTGCTAAAGAATGTTTCTTGGTGAGAGTCTTCTGTTTGCTCCCCTCTCTATTGAGACCTTCACAATTTAGCCTTAAACATTGCTTTCTTTGTAGTATTACTCTCCTCAGAACTTTCAGGAATCTCTGTTTTCCATAGTAAACTCCAACATTCTTGATGTTTGTAACAAGTTGAGCTCAAAGTGCCCTTTGATCTCCTTAGCTTGATTTATTCACTCATTTAACAGATATGTATTGACTACCCACTTAGTGCCAGTGATGTGCTTCATACAATGGATTGGCAGTGAACAAGGCAGACAAGGAGTCCTTGTGCTCCCATGATGTTTACTTTCTAGAGGGGGCGAGAGGGTATAAATCAGTGAAAATATGAATACAATAATTCCAACATTTTTAAGATGTTGAAATATTAGAAATAAGCTAGGATTCTTTTGGCTTCCCTCTTTTCCAGTAATTTTTTTTTTAAATCACTATCTTTATCTCTTACAGGCTAGACAGTTTGGATTTGAATATAAGTTCTGTCACTGACTAGCTATGTGGCTCTAGGCAAATTATTTATCCTCTCTTATTTTTCAGTTTGTATTGTTGTAACAGGTATAATGATAGAAAATAACTCATAAGGTTCTTATAAAGATTAAATGAGTTAAATCTTCAAGTACTTAAAAGAGTGTTTGTTGTACAGTAAGACTTGGTAAAAATGAGCTATTTAAAATTTTTTCTATTAAAATATTCTTTCAAATGGAAGTATGCAAAGATGAAATATTTCCAGCACAGTATCCTATGCAAGTCTTGTATTCATACAGTTATTTAATGAAAAACTTTATCTTGATTGTCTTAAATGAAAGAAAAAAAATACCTCAAAGCCAACCTAAATTCTATTTATTCTACCTTTTGCATTTTTATGTTGTGTGTGAAGTGTACATTAGCAACCTATCAGGTTGGTTTTGATAAGTGAACAGGTTGGACTTGCTTTCTGACACTTTAACTCATCTCATATATTGATAGAAACATTAATGAACTCTGTGCTGATGAAATTAAGCACATGGTTAGGGATTTGTCCCATTTCCCTTACTTCTAAAACCATAACTGACTAATTTTTCTTTCCTCCGACGCTGTTCTCTGCATGGCACTCATTATTCCCACTGTCAGTTGTTCAGGCCCCCTTTGTGTGTGTTACTGGGGCGGCTACTGATTTGGGTCACCTCCACCAGAGTCTCTGCCCTTCCAGTTTGTCTTGCACATCACCACTGTACATCTATATCCATCTCTCTATATATGGTCTTAGACTGATCCTTTCATCGTCCACTTTGCTCAAGAAACTACGCTTGCTTTCTATTACTCAGAAAGTCAGTGGCCTTTCGATTACCCTCATAAATTGGCTTTACTGTTGACGCTAGACTCTAATTCTCAAAATGCTCTTGTAGATTTTTAACGCAGTGTTACTACAGTTCTTTGTCTTGATCTTACTAGGCTCAGTCTTCTATTTACACTTTTAATACTCTGCTTTTAATTTCTCTGTTCCTTGCCTTCCCTCCCACTTCCTAGACAAACATATCCTTGTTTTCCAGGTACGTTTAGCTCAAATTTTACCTTTCTCATGACTCTTTTTGACTGATTGGTGATGTTATTGTCCCTAAAATATATAGGTTGACTTCTCCATTTCTGTATTGATACAATGATATGCTTTAAGGGCCTAGATATACCATTAAAATATCGCTCTTTTTAACGTATTTTACATAGAGCATGTAATTGTGCTGATATAAAGCACGTGTGGTAAATGATCATTTTGAGGCAGGTTTTAAGGAAGAACCTCTTTATATGTGATGTCCCCTCACCTCATGGGTTCCCTTTGGTTTTATAGAGGCTGCAAGTCGGGCCATAGTCCAATTCCTAGAAATCAATCAGAGTGAAGAAGCCAGTAGAGGTTGGATGCTTCTGACAACAATTAATTTGTTAGCATCCTCTGGTCAGGTAAGTTCCTTGTTTTTGTGTTTGATAACGTTTTTTATCCACATGGAATTTTGTGAGATTAAATTTATCATCGTATCTAATAATTAAGATTTTATGATAATCATTATGTTCTTCTAATGCTTCTTACACGTTATTTCATGCCTCTTACATCTCTGAGGAGAATTCTGTTTTATTAATTTTACACCTGAGGGAATGCCTAACTTGAATAGCATTTTCCATCTTTGTCATGTCATAACACACGTGGAACATGATAGCAGTGCACAGTGTGCCAGGTACAGCACTGGACTCCTGTGACTGTAGGCGAGTAGCTCGGAGCTCTGGCTCCCTGTGGCCCAGACCAACGCTGCTGTGACCCATGTTAGGGCTCTTGCCTTCTTTTTCCACACCCCTCTAAGTTTTTTAAACACATTTATTCTTTTTTCTTTTATGTAATTTACATACCATATAACTCAACCATTTAAAATGTGTAATTCAGTGGTTTTTAATATATTCACAGAATTGTATAGCCATCACCACAGTCAATTTTGGAACATTTCCATCATTCCAAAAAGAAGCTTTGTACTCTTTAGCTATCATACCCCCATTCCCTACCCCCGCCCCCAGTCTTTTTTTTTAAATTCAATTTATTTAATTCAATGTAATTCAATTAATTAACATACAATGTATTACTTGTTTCAGGGGTACAGGCCTGTGATTTATCAGTCTTATATAATACCCAGTGCTCATTATAACACATACCTTCCCCAGTGTCTATGACCCAGTCAACCCATCCCTCCAACCCCTCCTCCGCTCCAGCTACCCTCAGTTTGTTTCCTAAGATTAAGAGTCTCTTATGGTTTGTCTCCATCTCTGATTTCATCTTGTTTTATTTTTCTCTCCCTTCCCATGTGATCCTGTCTTCTTTCTCAAATTCCTCATATCAAGGGCACTTGCCTTAGAAGAATCATCTGATGTCACTTCGCTAATAAGGAATAAATGACATGGAAAATACTTTTAAATTCTTTTAACTTTATGGAAAATAGGGGAATATTTTTTGTGTTTTCAGGATGATATGTATTCCCTTCCCACTTGATTTATTCTGAGATTGCCACTCCCCCCGCCCAGTCATCTTTAAACATCTGCCATGATCTGTGTTGCATCTGCTCAGTGATGATCTGTTTGGATGCCTGACTCTTGGCCTGTGATGTGGGCATGAAAGTTTAGTCAACCTTCTACAGTTCTGAGTAGAATTACCTATCAAAGTTAGTGCCAGTCTTGAGAATGGTTATTATCTAAATTACAGTAGGGTTTTAAACAACTCACATCATTTAATAATGGGATTTACAAAGGTGGGTGTGACACTAATCATACTACAGTGACAGGCCACAGTAGAAACAGTGCATATTCCTTAGTAACCATATCCTGGCAATAGTCACTAGCCTCAAGTAGTAGCCCTGAGACTTTTCTCCCTTAGAATGATGTTTCCCTTTTTGTTTGCTGGTTTAGGTTTGTTTCTTTCTTAACGTCACAAAAGGAATCAGACCAACTTGCTCTGATGTACCTGGGACTTCCCAGATTTTAGCTCAGAAGCCCCACATCCCAGGCAACCCTTGAATCCTGGGCAAATGGAAATGTTTGTTTACTCCAAGTAAGCTTCAGATAGTCCTAAAGAGGCCCGCTGTTTCCATGTATCTGTGACCAGACCAGAAGACTATCAAAATGTCAATTCTGTTTGCTGTTGATGGTAGCTATAAATGCCTCCCTATTACTGTACCAAAATTTGGTTTGGTTTAGAATAACATGTAAAAATAATCATTTTTCATTAGAATATTTCTGAATTTTGTTTTGTTTTGTTTTTTAGGACTTTTATTTATTTATTTATTTATTTGAGCCAGAAAACAGTAGTGGAGGTGAGGGATTGAGGGAGAGGGAGAAGCAGACTGTCTACTGAGCAGGGAGCCCACCATGGGGCTCGATCCCAGGACCCCAAGATCATGACCTGAGCTGAAGGTAGATGCTTAATCTATTGAGCCACCCAGGCACCCTGGAATATTTCTAAGTTTTAATCACATTTTCTGTAGATGCTGTCTTTCTCACGTGTGAAGAAAAAGTGTGTCCTACCAAAATTCCTAACACACAGAAAGTCAATAAATGTGAATTAGCTTACATATGTACAAGTGGACAGATTGCCTTAAAAGAGTAAGAAAAGAATCAGGGGAAACCTAATCACTTTTTGAAAAAATTACAAATGTTGCCGATTACTAGTTTGGATGCCAAGTTATACTTTTAGTCTATCAGTTATAAAATAAAAATGAGAAGTCATATATTTTGCCTAATGGAAAGGGAAAGCTAGTAATAACCTAACTAGAAAAAGACATTTTATTTTTATTCTGTTTTTAAAGATTTTTACTTATTTAGTTGAGAGATAGAGATAGAGAGATCGTGAGAGAGAGCATGAGCATCTAGGGTGGAGAGGGAGAAGCAGGCTCCCTGCTGAGCAGAGATCCTGACAAGAGACTCCATCCCAGAACCCTGAGATCATGATCTGAGCCAAAGGCAGACACTTGACGACTGAGCCACCCAGGTGACCTGAAAAAGAAACATTTTAAAAGAAAATTCAGGGTTATATATTTTGAGTTAGCTTTTTTGTTTACCTGCCATTTCCTGTTTGTAGTGGTGAGGTACATAGATGACAAAAACATGTCCTAAGTCAACATGTAGATGACAAAGATGGAGTAGATGAAGATAACACTATAAAATGCAGTCATGGGATACCTGGGTGGCTCAGTGGGTTAAGCGTTTGCCTTCAGCTCAGGTCATGATCCCAGGGTCCTGGGATTGAGTCTGCATTGGGCTCCCTGCTCAGCAGACAATCTGCTTCTCCCTCTCTCTCTCTGCCTCCCACTCCCCCTGGTTGTGTGCTCTCTCTGTCAAATAAATAAATAAAACCTTAAAAAAACCTAAACCATTTAAAAGAAATAAAATGCAGTCATGGGGGTATATGTAGTGCTATGAAAATAGAAATGTGAAATGTGAGTTACAAATTTTGTAGGTGGGGGTAGGAGGAAAGATGAGGAATTAAAGCTTCTGACATGGTCAGACTTTAAACTGAACATCAGAAATATGGAGATGGGGTAACTAGAAGTAATCATAGTGGGAAGAGCAAAGGGTTTTTAAAATATTTAGAGGCAGGAAATGATACTGGATGTGTAGAAAAGGACACCAGATCATGCAAGGGATTGTTCTTTTTTGTTTGTTTTGTTTTTTATTTTCAAGGGATTGTTGCAAAGTCACTCTCCTCTCACTACCCTGCTACTGCATTAGTTCAAGCCTCATCTCTCATATGGTTTTCTGTAATAGTTTCCTAATTGCCTTTGCTTTTTTGCTTTTTATATCTAACGTATCTAGACTACCACCAGCTAATTTTCTGAGCTCTGGTTCTGTTATTCCTTTGTTTGTAACACTTCAGTGGTTCTCCAGTGCCAGGAAAATAAAAGTCAAACCAGATTGGGAGACCATATGCATACATAGGTCATCAGACATATACATGTGGGGATCATTCAGCCAGCTTTGTCACCTAGGGCAGGTTATGTCAGTGATGAGTTTCAACTGCTTCATGTGTAAAGTCAGGATCATACAATAATAGAATATACCTTGTAGGGTTGATGGAGGAATAGATGAGTAATTAAAATGCTTAGCCTTATGCCTGTTTTATAATTAACACTTATTAAAGATTAGATGTGATTATTGTGGCTTTTCAGGAATTAACAGTTTTGGACTCAGGTTCCTGAAACATACTATACTGTAGAGTTCAACCTCCTATGTATCTTCCAGATGATCTTTCCCCTCTTAATTCCTATACTTTTCCATTCCATTCCTGGCACTGTTGATAATTCCCTTTATGTTAGCCAGCGTGTACTGTCATCACTACAGTTAAGAGATTAAATCATAGTTGAACTTAAATCTGCTAGTAGACTGTGCTCTTCTGAAGGGCAGGGGTGCTTTGTCATTGCATGTCCCGTTCCTAGCACACTGCCAGACATACCCTACACATTCAAAACTTGCTTGATGAGAAAGCTAAGAAACTGAATACAGATGATGCCAGCTCTTGATCTCTAGCGTGGTAAAACTTTTTATTCCAAACTTCATCGTGAGAAAATTTGCCAATTATTATAACATACTTCTTAAGAATACTGGAAGCCTCACCATAACAAGAAGGTGGAGTTTTTTCCTTCAGAAATTGTTGAAAATGATATAGAGGTGTGTGTGTGTGTGTGTGTGTGTGTGTGTGTGTGTGTGATGGCTGTATACCTCAAGTGTCCTTCCAGCCTCAAGAATGTATTTTAAGAATAAAAATGATGGTCAAGCAACTACTAATACATAATGTAGTGCTTAATATAGCTCGTGTTCGTTATATAATGCTTATATTAGCTCTGAGACCTAATTGGCATTATATCTGTTTTATTGGAGAGAAAAGTGAGGTCCAGCAAAATTAGTTTGCCCAAATTTATGGTTAAGTTTCTTTTTTCCAGATTGCAAAGTTTATATTCTTTGAAACATTCTGCCTCTTAATAAATAAATAGTAAACTTAATAAATAACAAATACATCTCAATCTTTGATTAAAGCAAACTTGTCCAAATGGAAAATGAGTATTTGTCAGCATGGAGTAATTTTTTAAAAATTTTCAGGCATTTAAGACGTTATTTTGATATGTAATTTTCTGGCTTAAAATTTGTAAGTTAATGATTTAACGTCTGGCTTAAAATTTGTGAATTTCCTTAGCTGCACCAATTACAGTTATATCTATCTGCTTATTCACTTATTTATTGGTTTATTTTCCAGAAAACCGTGGACTGCATGACAACGATGTCAGTGCCTTCCACCCTGGTTAAATGTTTATATCTGTTTTTTGACCTTCCACATGTGCCTGAGGCCGTTGGAGGTGCGCAGAATGAGCTACCTGTAGCAGAACGTCGTGGACTACTTCAGAAAGTTTTTGTACAGGTGTGGAAGGTGCTATTTGTCTGCCCAGCAATACCAGTCTGTTTAAAGTGAAACAGGTGTACTCCTCAAAGAGATGTTATGCCTATTCCATTTTCTATAGTATTCCATGCTCTTATGTATTTTTAAGATTTTATTAATTATTTATTAGAGAGAGAGGAAGAGTGTACAAGTTTGGGAGAGGCAGAGAGAAAAGAGAAGCAGGCTCCCCACTGAGCAGGAAGCCTGATGGGGGGCTGCGTCCCAGGATCCTGGGATCATGACCTGAGCCGAAGGCAGACACTTAACCAACTGAGCCCCTCAGGCGCCCCTTCTGTGCTCTTTATTATTGACTTTGTCTCATATAATTGCCACATTTCTTGAATTTGAACACTTATTTTGAGGAGTAATGGAGTGAGGCATTAACGAGTTTATTTCTCTGGACAGATTCAAGTATTAAGGTAACCTTTGGTAAGGCAATAACATCTCTAAAAGGAAATAAGAAAAACTTCTCTTGACAGTCATATTAAATTTGGGGTAATAGTTCTTAAAATATGGAGAAATTCTGTTTGTTGCTCTAAATATAGGAAATTCCTAGCCTATAAATATTTCACTTGTAAAAGGCTGTTTATTTTAGTGGCTGCCGCCACCTCCTCTGCTCCCTGCTTATAAAGTGCTTCTTGACCACTGTTGCTGCTGTTCCTTTAATAGCATTAGCAGTTAACCAGGGTTTCGTAGACCTTTGTTAGTCTGGCCGTCATTTTGATATCCTTCCTTGGGAAAATATTTTCAAAACAGAGTACACACATGTGGAATGCAGTCTATCTATGGGACTAATACAGTGTTCAAAAAACCACATTGACACAAGAGGACAGGTACTGCGTCATTTCACTTCTGTGAATCAAAGTCGTTAAACTCTTAGCAAATAGAACAGTGGTTCCCAGGTGCCAGAGGGTAGGGAACAAAGGGTTGTTGTTCAGTGGGTATAGAGTTTCAGTTTTGCAGGATGAAAATGTGCTAGAGAGCTGTTGTACAGCAGTGTGCATGAAATGAACACTATACTTAAAAATGCTTAAGATGGTAAATTTTATGTTACATGTTTTCACCTCAGTTAAAAAAAATAAACCACACCTGTTTGAATTCAGTTCTCTGCAATTACATAATTTAAGATGCATATTTCTCACCTCTGAAGTAAGGAAAATGATACCTACCTAAAGGACTTTTGTGAGGATTAAGTGAAATAAAACACAAAGCGATGGTTTGTGTGTGGTAGACATGAACTAAAAGTCCCTGTGATTGCTGCTCTTTCCACCACCAGGGCCACCTCCCTCAGAGTAGCTGAGAGGACAGTGGATCTGCAGTGGGTAAGGTGGAGTGGATACATGGTAGTGGGGTCTTTGATGAAGAGCTTTGCGGAGGGGTGAGCAATGAGGGGACAAGAGAGAGGGAGACTAAGATGGTTTTAGAAAGGAAAAGACACAGGGCACCTGGGTGGCTCATTTGTTTAAGCATCTGCCTTCAGGTCAGGTCATGAGCCCAGGGTCCTGGGCTTGAGCTCCAGGTCAGTGTCCCTGCTCAGCAGGAAGCCTGCTTCTCCCTCTGCTTCTGCCCTACCCCACCCCCCACCCCAGCTCATGCACACAGGTGTGCACTCGCTCTCTCTCAAATAAATAAAATCTTAAAAAACAAAAAAAAAAGGGAAAAGGCAAGATTATCAATAAAGTACTAATTCAACAAATATTTATTGAACACTGGATTTCTTAGATACTTTTTGCTAGTAGTTAGGTAACATCCATTATCTCCTATCATTTGGAAGACATCCCATGACTTTAGAGGTTTTGTTTTTCCACAAAATGATGATGAGAGCAAATGGCAGAAATAGGATTAGAAGTTATGTTTATCTGAGTCCTGAATTAGATTGGATGAGAAAAGCAATGGGAATAAACAAAGGAGTAAATCCCATAGGAATTAAAGATGTTGCTAATGAATGTAGTGGGTTAGTCTTTGCTTATAGGCTAGTAACCCTATTTCAATAAAGCTCTTCTAAAGAACTAATTAATACCTTTGGCCATAAATGGAGGCTGAATTTTGTGTATTTAATGCTAATTAAGTATAGCAAAGATTTCTTCTAAAACGTAAAAAAATGTTTTCTGTATCTGAAGGCCGTGGGTGTTTCCAAATGAATGTGAGATTCATTTCAGCATATTGGAACCATTGAATGTTAAGGCCAAAAGGAACTTCAACGAGAATTTGGATGAAACTCTCCATTTAAAGTTACAGAAACTAATAGCTGAGGCTGTAATCCACAGCAGTTGTGTGGCAGGGATGGGCGCCTGGCTCTTCCCACCTCCTAATCCAGTGCTCCTTTAGCATCACTTCCTTATTTCATTTTCTCCTCACAGACTGGACACTGTGGTCTCCACTTTGTCTAGAATGCCAGTGGGGACAGACTTACTAAATGTTTTCAGGACACATACTGTTTATGATACATGAAATCCATATGTTTATGTTATGTGACAGTTGGTTTCCTGGGTCCTTAGCATTGGTACTGGTTCATGTAGGCATTCATTATGTTGTTTTGTTTGTTTTGTGGGTTTTTTGTTGTTGTGTTGATTTGGCCAGTTATTTTCTGCCACACTTGGCTAGACTTAATAACAGAGTCCCTACAAATAGAAATGGTTAGTATATAGAAGACGAATGAGATATAGACTGGTTTCCTATTCTATAAAATGAAAGGATTACATGAGATTATTTCTGAGAATCCTTTTGCCTTTAAAGATTAAGAGCTAGTTATTTTAAAAATCAACAAATTTAAGGAATTAAATCCAGTTCAATTTTGAGAAGAAAGATTTGTTTTGGAGAAAAGTATTTTATTTTCAGGTTGATTTTTATGTTACAAATTAGAGAAATGGCATCTATTTCTCTAATCAAATAAGGTAGTATGAGAACCAGTGAAAAGTATAATCAATAATGCACTTTTCTGAAGGTAGATATTTTGCTGCAGTTGATGATCTTTTTTTCAATATTATCTTTTTTGTTACATTTGACATGTATACGGTAAGATAATACCTATTACACATATTAAGTCAGTATCCAGCAATTTCTCCGGGCATTTTTGTGTGTGTTGGGGGGAATGGCTGTATTTACCTATTTTGTAAATATCTTATTTCTCTGAATTCTTGGTCATTTTTTTCCCCCTTCCTCATATTTGGAAACTATGAATTAGCCCTTCTATTTAAGTAAATTTTTGCATTGAAGGAAATAGGAGAAGTAAAAACCTAACTTTCTTAGACAAAACATATTTTAAATACTTTTTGTATATTTAGCAGTTTCCCCACAGATGCTGAAATACTCAAATTTCATGAAGCACATTTCTTTGAAGAGAATAAAATTTACATAAATTATAGTTACTGTATTCATTATTATATATTTTTTTGAATATTTAGAAAAGAAATTTTAGCAAGGAGAAGAAAAGTTAACTTCTGATGCTGAGACAAGATTAGCAGTAAAAAAATCCATTGAAGGCAGAAACCATAGCTGAATTCTACAGGTAGTGGCTCTTAGTGCTTTGAGTACTAGGGTAATGTGTATTCTGCAAATCGTAATTAAGGAATAAGTTCTCATTCCAAAGTTTAAGAAGTTTTGAATCTTCTTTGAAAGCCAAGCCTTAGAAGATTTTTGGCTACTAGAGATAATTGAAAGATGCTTCAGAATTAAGATGATTTTGTTATCATAATATCTCCTTCTACCTGTATAGAAATTGGAACAATTTAAAAATACTTTTCAAGACCTGTTTTTACTTTCTCACCTCTCTAAAACTGTCCTTTTTAGAGAAGAAAATTGTATCTCACCTATGACAATCTATGAATTAAAGAACCAAATTAGAAAACCAAAATGTTGACCCTGAAAGTTACTGTTGATTTATTCCATTTCAGAGTCAGTATGCAAAAATACCATAGAGAAGACAAGAGAGTAAACAGAGTTGGGGTTTTTGTTTTTGTTTTTTGGTTAATTATAAATAAGCTGATAAATAAGGTCTGGCTTACTATCTTAGTATAACCCACTTCTAAATTATAGGTTTGTTTAATATTGCCTGAGTTAGAGCACCCATCATTGTGGCTTTAATGATATCACTTAATACTAACCCTGAACTCTCAGAGTTTTTAATAATCAGATCTAGCCCTCTTCTGGCTCCTCCTTTACCCAGCCACTCATTTATTTAAATACATATTTGTTTTGTTTTTTTAGATATTAGTGAAACTCTGCAGTTTTGTTTCTCCGGCGGAGGAGCTGGCTCAAAAAGATGATCTCCAGCTTTTATTCAGTGCAATAACCTCTTGGTGCCCTCCCTACAACCTGCCTTGGAGGAAGAGTGCTGGAGAAGTCCTTATGACCATATCCCGTCATGGTCTTAGTGTCAATGTAGTGAAGTATATTCATGGTGAATATTTCTTTATGTTCATTTTCAGTGCTCTAAGTTTCTTTTATTTTTCTCTTCATATGATGACAGACTGCTTTTTATCTCTCAGTTCTCTAAAGATTCTATTTCAAATTAAAAATGGCCTTTGCCTGGAGAAAAAAATTTTTTTTATTTGTGAGACATTTCAAATGTAAGAAATTTTTGTATGTTCCAAACAATGGATATCTACAAGAGTTGAAATAATTTCATTGTTTATAAATGTTTAATCATAATGTAAGTTTGGTGTCGTAGCCTATTCTTCCCTACTCTTCTCCTGGAAAAAAGAAAAGTTTTTTTGCGATACTATAGTTTAAAGCCTTTCTGAAGGTATTTCATAAGTAGATAGGTAAGTATCTGGCCAATGGGGCATAAGTGAAATTAGTTGGATTCTTTATCATTACTAAGGAGAAGTTGTGCATTCTGTTTAACTCCTGTGTCAGTTACCCTTTAAAATGTCTTACTAGGAGACAGTGTATCATCTGAAATAGTTCACTTCTTATATATTTTTTCCCTGAAAATCTTACAAAATAATTTTTAATACAGCTGTTTGTTCACTCACCTAACATCAGTCAGTCATTAAATGCTTCTTGCCTACATTCCCATGTTAAATCTTATTAGCTTTTGTTATGTGACATTGGATTTCTTTAGACAAATCAATTTCGTTAAAGATAATGGAAAAAAAATGTTGAGAGTTTACACTATTTATTTCATGGAACAACTAATAAATCACAGTGAGTTATGTTTCATGCAAAACCCATCTCTGTTCTTAAATTTGTTCACGATTCATCAGTCAACCGATTCTGCTCGAACCCACACTCCTCTGTGCCTTTACTAAGTTATGAGTGTTCCGTGGAAAGTTTGCTTTAAGTAAAAGATCAGAAGGGGCCACAAGGACCAATGAGTTCTATTCACACCCTAGTGCCTGCCCAGCTGTGTGAGGTCTTTTGTGACACATGACACATCTACCGAGCACCTCTCCATAAGGCTCAGAACACTGCCTGTGCTGGGAAAGCGTCTGGAGATGAGGAGTGTGTGACAGCCTGCTTGGGGGTCCAGGCTCAGCATCTCTCTGATGGGGAGACTGGACTAGGCCTGCAGGTGGCTGGGAGAACATCTTTTTGGAAAGCCTTTAATCCCCAGAGTCAGTGAGAAGGTATCACTGTGCTTTAAATGAGTAACATACAGTGCAAACATAATTTAAAAAATGTTATTTCCTGAAGTATTTCTGTATCTCATTGGTCCATATTCACTCCGATTTGAACTTTTAAACTAATGATTGGATTTTTCTTTTTAAACTTAGAAGATAGGTTTTTGGGTCCCCCCCCCCCCATCCTTTCATATTCTAACATAAAAGATCAAAAATACTGTTTGGCAGCAAGAAATCATTTTGTTTATTGAAAAACGTCTAAGTATGATGTAAAAACTATAATAATGCCAACTATTTTTCAACATTTCCTGTATTACCTTTTGTTTACTACTTAGAGGCAGAGCTTTTCCAGTGGATTTGAGTCTTATATTTACTTTTAGAATGTGTAGCATTTATCTTATAGTATTTTATAGATACATTAAAATTCAGTATTTTGTTGAACACTGGTTTAAGAATAAAAATTTTCTTAAGCAATTGTATAAATAATACATATTTACTTAATTCTTAATTTTTGCAGAAAAAGAATGTTTATCTACATGTGTTCAGAATATGCAGCAATCGGATGACCTGTCTCCCCTAGAAATTGTGGAAATGTTTGCTGGGCTTTCTTGTTTCCTCAAAGATTCGAGTGATGTTTCCCAAACCCTTTTGGATGATTTTCGGATATGGCAAGGATATAATTTCCTTTGTGATCTCTTGCTTAGGTAAGACCCCACAGTTTAAGAATATATTTTAAATGTGTATTCAGTCTTTTTTGTCAATGGAAACAGCATGGTTTGGAGCTATGAAAAAAAAAAGGGATTAATTACTTATTCAATGTATACTTTATCCCTTTGGCTTTAATCACTTCTTTTTATTCCTGTCTGTCAGCAGAGTATAAAAAGTGAGTTTAAGCTTGCAAATGCAGGCTACAAACTTGGTGGAATCCATGGTTAATTGTGGAAGTAAATCTGTTCTTCAGTAGCTGAGGGAGAAGAGCTATATCTATATATATAGATATCTTAATTTACAGAGGAGGATATGGAAGGTGATGAAGTGAGCATTTCATGTTACTGGGTGGGGGATGTTAATTGGTATAATCCTTTGAGCCTGCAGATTGATCACTTATAGTCAAGAGCCTCAAAAATGTTGATACTCTCACCTGTGGTTATTAATCATAGAAATATAATCCTAAATGTAGACAAAATTAATGCTCCTGTATTCTGATTCCCACTGGCTGTCCCACCTCCCTTTCCTCAAATCTGTCGTTGGCTGTCCACGACCATTAAGAGTATCTCTGGGGATTTTATATTAAAAAGGAGAAGCATTTGTGTCAACACTGGTAAATGGAAAAAAGAGGTTATAAAATTCTGTATATGGTGTAAAAATAACTTATTAAGACCAGACTTTTTTTTTTTTTTTAAGATTTTATTTATTTATTTGACAGAGATTACAAGTAGGCAAGAGAGGCAGGCAGGGAGAGAGAGGAGGAAGCAGGCTCTCCGAGGAGCAGAGAGCCCGATGTGGGGCTCAATCCCAGGACCCTGGGATCATGACCTGAGCTGAAGGCAGAGGCTTTAACCCACTGAGCCACCCAGGCGCCCCAAGACCAAACTTTTTACAAGTAAAAAAAGGGAAGTTTATAAACCATATCTGAATATTTTTTTTAGGGCGCCTGGGTGGCTCAGTGTGTTAAAGCCTCTGCCTTCGGCTCGGGTCGTGGTCCCAGGGTCTTGGGATCGAGACCCATGTCCGGCTCTCTGCTCAGCAGAGAGCTGGCTTCCCTTCCTCTCTCTCTCTGCCTGCCTCTCTGCCTACTTGTGATCTCTGTCTGTCAAATAAATAAATAAAATCTTAAAAAAAAAAAAAAGAATATATTTTTAAAAGATTTTATTTATTTATTTGACAGAGATCACAAGTAGAGAGAGAGGGGGAAGCAGGCTCCCTGCTGAGCAGAGAGCCCAATGTGGGGCTCCATCCCAGGACTCTGGGATCATGATCAGAGCCAAAGACAGAAGCTTAACCCACTGAGCCACCCAGGTGCCCCAGACCATATTGGAATATTAACATACTTTTTTCTACTTAAGTGTATTCTTCAGCTTTATTTTAATTAGAATAATTAGTTCTGTTAGGGAGGAAGCCCCAATAAATCTTACTCTTTTAAAGATTTTATTTATTTATTTGACAGAGATTACAAGTAGGTAAGAGAGGCAGGCAGGGAGAGAGAGGAGGAAGCAGGCTTTCTGCGGAGCAGAGAGCCTGATGTGGGGCTCGATCCCAGGACCCTGGGATCATGACCTGAGCTGAAAGCAGAGGCTTTAACCCACTGAGCCACCCAGGTGCCCCAATCTTACTCTTTTAAAGAGATAGTTTTGCACCTTATTTTGTGTTCTCGATAAAGCCACAGTCAAAATATAATTCCATAATGACTCCAATGTTCTTTTAAAGAAATATGGTTCTAAAAAATTACTCTTCAGAACTTTATTTAAATGTATTCTAATGAGAGTACCTGAACTAATTAATGAGATACAGATAAAGACTTCGAACTCTTTCAAAGAAACTCGTTTTTAAAAATTGTTAACAGAAAATGTCTTCAGAAGGAAATAGTTAATAAGATTTTAGGTTGTAGGGACGCCTGGGTGGCTCAGTTGGTTGGACGACTGCCTTCGGCTCAGGTCATGATCCCGGAGACCCAGGATCGAGTCCCGCATCAGGCTCCCAGCTCCACGGGGAGTCTGCTTCTCCCTCTGACCTTCTCCTCGCTCATGCTCTCTCACTGCCTCTCTCTCAAATAAATAAATAAAATCTTAAAAAAAAAAAATAAGATTTTAGGTTGTAAACAGTGAAACTTTATAATCTTAGATTTTTTAAGGATCTTCAGAGGCATTTAATTTAATTCTTTTATTTTATGCTTTCTACCAAAGATTAGTGGTCAATCTAAAATAACACTGTTATAAATAGAATCTTTAAAAAAATTAAAATTTAACACTGTTAAATGCAAAATGAGCAGTTATATATGAGGTCTTGGTCTTTTGCAATTTTTTTTCATTATGGTATCTTATAATGAAATTTGTAGATTTTTTAAAGTATGTCTTTATATAAGGAAAAATTGTACAAAGAAGCTTCTTGGAGTACTTTATACCTTTACTTACTGCATATGCAAACTGAAAATTTCTCTGTATTAAATTTGAGCATACAACAAAAGAGAAAAAATATTTACCAAACGATACTTTTCCTAGATTGGAACAAGCGAAAGAAGCAGAATCCAAAGATGCCTTGAAAGATCTGGTTAATCTGATAACTTCCCTAACAACTTACGGTGTCAATGAACTAAAACCAGCTGGTATTACCACAGGGGCACCCTTTTTATTGCCTGGTTTTGCAGTACCTCAGCCTGCAGGCAAAGGTAAGTCATTTGTTTTCTTCCTATTCTGAGCCACTCAAAGAAGTAGAGACAATAAATCAGTTTGACTTGGATTGCTCTTTGTTACATGTATAAAGGGGTAATAGGCTATTTTTCATTAGAGTTTATGCTTTATTTATGGTGCAAGTTCTTAGGTGACAGCCTTACCAGGTCACATGCTTGAAAATAATATATATGATGAAATATATATGATGATACATAACAACAGCCAATGAAATTTACATTTTAGTATTTCATCTTAACATTAAAATAGCCTAATAATTTAAACATGGCCCTTTTTGTATGTTGGCACACTAATACATTTCCAGTTTATGTGGTTGGAACTTGATTCACACTCTGATCACTTAGCTTATCTCTATATAAGATATAAATAGAAAGCCTTAGTCACAAATGCTTGTATTTTAAAACTAAACAAATGTAGGTACAAAGACTTTTTTTTTTTTTTTTGGTGAGGGAGAGAGAGAATCTTGAGCAGGCTCCATACCCAGCACGGAGTCTGCTGAGGGGTTGGATCTCACAACCGCAGGATTGTGACCTGAGCTGAAATTGGATGCTTTACCAACTGAGCCACCAGGCGCCCCACAAAGACATTATATTATTTATTTCAGATCGGGGAGTAAATTTTCTAAGTTAGGATTTCCCAACTTTCACTCCTCATCTAGTGATATTTTATTAAGAGACCTGTTTTAGTTAATAACATTTAGTTACATGAGAGTGCAAGCTAGTTTTACAGTAGTTTAATTTTTTTAACTTCATAATAACTATTCTAAAAGAACCTGACCCTGCAGGCCTCTCATGGTTTCTTGACTATGATGATCACTTACTAAATATTCGATACAGTTACGATATTTGCATGTAAAATTTAACTGGGCAGAAAATATCAACATGTCTGGTTATTTAAATTTCAGAGAATGTTATCTTTGTACTTTATGACATAGAAGTCAGCAGTTATAAATTTATTTCTTCAGTGAGAATAAATGGATTTACTAGAAAGCGCTAAATTTAATTTATTGGGGAAAATTATATTGAACTCATGCCTTTGATTCGAGTTGTCAGATTTCCTGTAGTAAATTGTACCCTCAATGTGCAGTTTTTTAAGTGAGTCTCTGTGCAGTAAGGAGAAATCCAGGCATATCTTACTGAGCAGTTCAAGGTTTCACTTTATTAAATATTAAGGGGAAAATGAGAGTCTCAAAAAACTCCTAATATGTAGACTGTAGCTTGAGTATTCCACAATTAACTGTTTCTTTGAGTTAATTTAAAAATAGCTTACAGCAGGGGTGCCTGGGTGGCTCAGTCTGTTAAGCGTCTGCCTTCAGCTCAGGTCATGATTCCAGGGTCCTGGGCTTGAGTCCCGCCATCAGGCTCCCTGCTTAGCGGGGAGCCTGCTTCTCCCTCTCCCTGCTGTTGCTCTCTCTCTCAATCAGCGAAAGACAATTATCATATGATCTCTCTGATATGAGGAATTTGAGAGGCAGGACAGGGAGTTTGGGGGCTTGGGAAGGAAAAAAATGAAACAAGATGGGATCGGGAGGGAGAAAAACCGTAAGAGACTCTTGATCTCAGGAAACAAACAGGGCTGCTGGGGGGTTAGGGGGTAGGGATAGGGTGGTTGGGTTATGGACACTGGGGAGTGTATGTGCTATGGTGAGTGCTGTGAAATGTGTAAGCCTGATGATTCACAGACCTGTACCCCTGGGGCAAATAATACATTATATGTTAATAAAAATAATGTAAAAAAAATATAGGTTACAGCATACTTCCTCTTTTAAACTTTATTTTATTTGGTTAATCAATCTAATTATGATACTGGCATAGTAGCTTATTACAATAGCATCATTTTGTAATGAGAGAATTAATGTAGCAAAATTGACCTTCCTCATGTGTCTTTCTCATATTGTCTCATCTGTAACAGGGATAATAAATATATAACCTAACATCTTTAGGGGTTACCGGGAGAATCCAGTGACATGATGTCTACGAAAGCGAGGTTAACTAGAAAGGACAGTGCCCTAAGAGTCAGAATCTGTGTGACTCTGAGTCATTGAACCTTTCTTTTTTTTTTTTTTTTTAAAGATTTTATTTATTTATTTGACAGACAGAGATTATAAGTAGGCAAGAGAGGCAGGCAGGGAGAGAGAGGAGGAAGCAGGCTCTCCACGGAGCAGAGACCCCGATGCGGGGCTCGATCCCAGGACCCTGAGACCATGACCTGAGCCGAAGGCAGAGGCTTAACCCACTGAGCCACCCAGGCGCCCCTCATTGAACCTTTCTAAATATCACTGTCTTCTTCAGAAAAATTGATGCAGTATTCTATAAAATGAATGAATCAAGCTAGATCATTTTGAGTTTAATTTGTAAGTCAAAAAATACCTATTTCCCATGGCCTGCTTTATTAAGGTTATTGTGCAGACTAAAGGAGATAGGTCTGTTTCACATAAAGAGAATATGGGGTTTTTTTTTTCCGTCAGCAGTATTGAGGCATCATTTGCATATATTCAAATCTATATTTTAAGTGTCGAATTTGATGAGTTTTCATAAATATATATGCTGGTGTAATCACCACTGTAAGCATGATACGGAATATTCTCATCCTTCTAAAGATTTACTTGTTTCCCTTGCGTTCAATCCCTGCTTCCCCTCCCACTTGCCCTGGTAGCCACTGATCTGCTTCGGTTTCATCCTGTGGTTTCGCCCTTTCTAGAATTTCATAAACTAGAATCATACAGTATGTAGTTTTTTTGTATCTGGCTTCTTTCACTTTTGTGATTCGTCCATGTGATTGCATGTATCTGAAGTTTGTTCCTTTTTTGGAAAGTATTTCATTATGTGGATTTCTTGCACTTTGTTTACCTGTTCATCAATTAGTGGCGTTTATTTAACTGTCATGACTAACGTTTATATGAATATTTATATGAAACAAGTCTTTGTGGGGATGTATAGTTTCATTTCTTTGGGGTATATACCAAGCAATAGAATTGCTAGGTCATATGTATATTTAACTTTATGAGAAACTGTCATTGTTTTATAAAGTAGCTATCCCATTTGCCCTCATGTCAGCAGCACTGTGAGAAAGTTTGCTTTACAACCTCAGCAACACTTGTTTTAGACATTCTAGTGAGTGTGTAGTAGTATCTAGTTGTGTTTTAATTTGCATTTTTTGAAAGGATTTCAAACATCTTTTAATGTGTTTTTTTGCCATCTGTATCTCTCAACTTCGGTTCAGATCTCTGTGACCAGTGTTTGACAGGATTGTTCTTTTCATTGGGATTTTAAGAGTTCTTTAAATATTCTGGATAAATCTTTTATAAGACACGTATTTTTTAAAGTATGTTCTCCTGATCTTAACTTGCCTTTTATTCTTAGTAGCATCTTTAGAAGAATGGGAACTTTTAATTTTGATGAAGTCCAACTTAGCATTTTAAAAAATATTTTGCAGATATTAACTCATATTGAAAAAACTTCACCAAATTAACTAAGATTTGTGTTTTCTTCTAGGGTCTGTGATACATTTTAAGTTAATTTTTGCATATGGCAGGAAATAATTTTTTTTCCTTTCAGTATTGCTATCCAAGACCTTTTGTTGAAAAGACCACGTATAACCATACATCTGCGATTCATTTTCAGGTCTGCTCCATTGATCAATATGTTCATCCTTAAGCCAATACCATAAGGTTTTGATTGCTATATCTTTTTTTTTTAACTGTATCTTTAAAGTAAGTCTTAAAATAGAGTCATGTAAGTTGTCCAATTTTGTTCTTCCTTTTCAAAATACTTTGGCCTTTCTGTATCCTTTGAACTCCACATAAATTTAATAATCATGTCAACTTTTGAAAAAATAAAAATAAAAGCCTGAGACTGGGAGTTGATTGGGAGTGCAAATGTAAATCAACTTGGGGGAGAATTAACATTTTAACGATATTGAATCTTCCAATCCATGTAAGATATATATATGTATATATACATATATATATCTTTCCATTTATTTGGATCTTATTTTCTCTAAGCATAGTTTTATAGTTTACATAGTACAGGACTTTGAAATCTTCTGTTAACTTTATCCTTAAATATTCTTTTTGATACTATTATGAACAGAATTGTTTTCTTAATTTCATTTAAGATTTCTTGTTGCTAGTTTCTAGAAATGTATTTGGTTTTTTAAAAATACTGACCATTTTTATCTGTGATTTTGTTAAGTTTGATTTTTAGTTTTAGTGGTTTTTTTTTTTTATCCTTTGCTGTTATGTTTCTTTTTAATCTAGTTTTGGCTAAGAGTTGATGGACTCTAGTGAAGGAATAGAGATGAGGAAAGCCAAGTGTGACAGTGTTGAGTGTAGCACTGATAGAATGAAGCAGTGATAGTCTGCAGATGGTAACTCTTCAGTTTGGACTGTTTAGGGATTGGGGCTGGCTATATTCTGATATGTTGACACTGTTTATCTTTTTGTCAGTTATTTCTTCAGGGTACTTTCGGGGAGTATTTGCTTTGGTTTCACTGGTTTCCCTTTTATCATCTGTGAAGAGGAAATTCCTGTTACTAAGGAATTTTTTACATATTCATTGATTATCACATTTAAAAGAGGAAACATGAATGTACCTACCTTATATTGCTCTGTACATATAGCTTACCAACCTTATTTTTAGTGCTGATTTTTAAATCAAATAGAACAGTATAGACATATAAAATTTAAAGGAAAGGGTAAACTGAGTTATTAATGAAGGTGATAAACTTATCTGTGTATGTTAATGCTTGAGAATGACTAATATTCCTGTATTTTATAGCAAGAACTTTAATAAAACTTTGTATCCTCACCAGCAGAAAGCTTTTTCTTTTACTTTTTTTCTTAAGATTTATTTACTTATTTTAGAAAGAGAACATGAGCAGGGGGAGGGAGAGAGGGAGAGAGGGAGAAAATCCCAAGCAGACTCCTGAACGTGGAGCCCAACACAGGGCTCAATCCCCGGACCCTGAGATCATGACCTGAGCCAAAATCAAAAGTTGGACGCTTAACCAACTGAGCCACCCATGTGCCCCTATATTTGACTTTTAATTGTGTATTTGGTTCACCTTTTTATGGTGGACAATTTGTTCTTGGGATTGCTTATTAATATTCCTTATCTTTTGCCAATAACATCACTTCAAACCAAATAATGAAGATAAAACTTGAAAAATTCCAAATTTTTCCATATTACTCTAAACTCAGCTCGTTTTGACTCCTTTCTTTATAGTGAAAAATGATACATTGTTGATTGAAAGATTGCAATTGAAAGATGCAAAATATTGTTTTTTTTTATTTTTAATTGAAAGATGCAAAATATTGGTTATAGTTTTATCCTTTATCCTTTAACCTTATTTGTCATTGTTGGTCAGTAGTAGTCAGACTTTAACAATTTGTATGTCCACCAGTCCGTCTGAGCTTGGTTTTTGATTTATTACCTGCAGGTAATAAAGAGGAAAGATGTCCTCAAAGAGCAAGCATGCTCTTAATCTGGAGCTGGAAGTAAAAATATATCTTTGGTATTTGCTACACATAGAAGAAATTTATATGTTATAGATAAACAAAATTGAAATCATTTACAGACTGAAGATTTTTAAAAAATCTTTTCATTTTTTTTAAAGAATGTCCAAGCCAGGATTTCTGGGCAGTCTTTCTAACTCCTTTTTTATTTTTCCTAGTTCTGTGTTTATCTTCTTTCTGATATCCGGCTTATGCTGTAAGGTACTATGCTAATTTCTTGGCACTAGATTAATGTTTTGGTCACTCTGGCAAATGTCCTGTACTCCTAGTAGTTATGAACCTGGGGACAGTTCTTAGAGCTGATCATTTGTTTTTAATTGCTTCAGATACTTTACATGTTAATTTCTTTATAATTATTTTTAATAATTTGCCTCACAAGAGCCATACAGATATGGCTCACAAGAGTATACAGATATTTTTTTCTCGGTTGGTATGTTTAAAAATCAGATGTTAAAAAATACAGCTAGTAGTTAGCTATAAATGGCTTTAACAAACATATGTGAAGAAATTGCAGTCTTAGTCTGAAAACAAAATGCATTTTCAAATTAAAATTTGTGAAAGTTCTAGTGTAGTAATGATAAAGGGACACTGGAACTTAGAGAATTTTCAGCCTCTTATTTTCCTGCTTGCATTCTTGCTGCTCCCTGTTCTTTTACTGCTTCAGGCTAAAAGTCTTTTCATGAGAGGTAACTGTTCTTACAGTCAAGGTACATCTTACAGATAAAAGAAAGAAAGAAAGAAATCCCTGCATATTTCCAAACTCAGAAGGCTGGACTTACATAATATGCTTTATTTTCTGTAAAACAGTCTAGTGTTTCAGTATATACTATTCTTGAATTGGAGTGTCACAATGATGCATTATGAGTTTTAACAGTATTATTTTTAATTAAATGACTGAAGTTGGATGGAGAAAAACAGGACTTTTTGTGAAAACAGAATGTTTTCTTAGTAAACAGTTGATAAACGTTAACAATTCATGATCTGTTTAAATAGACTCGCTTGCCATCATTAAAATATCATGTAACACCTACTTCTGTTTTCTTGTTTTCCATTTCAGGTCACAGTGTGAGAAACATCCAAGCCTTTGCAGTGCTTCAGAATGCATTTTTAAAAGCAAAAACCAACTTCCTTGCCCAGATCATCCTTGATGCCATCACAAATATTTACATGGCTGACAATGCCAATTACTTCATCCTCGAGTCACAGCACACACTGTCACAGTTTGCAGAAAAGATTTCTAAACTCCCGGAAGTACAAAGCAAATACTTTGAGATGCTGGAGTTTGTCGTTTTTAGCTTAAATTACATCCCTTGTAAAGAACTCATTAGTGTTAGCATCCTCTTAAAATCTAGCTCTTCTTACCACTGTAGCATTATTGCAATGAAGACACTTCTTAAGTTTACACGACATGACTACATATTTAAAGATGTATTCAGGGAGGTGGGCCTTCTGGAGGTCATGGTAAACCTTTTGCACAAATATGCTGCCCTCTTGAAGGATCCAACTCAGGCACTAAATGAACAAGGTAAAGCATTTTTCAGAATTTCACCTTTATTTGATAAAGGGGTTTGGGCAGGGTGTTTTGTTCATGTTTTTGCCTTTCATTTGGCTGTTGATTTGAATGACTTAAAAATGGGTGCTATCATGATATCCTTGTGAATATTTCCCATAATTAACTTGTTCATTCAACCTCTGTTAGGGAATTGGGAAGGAGCAGGGGCCTAGAAATATGTCATTGTGGTGGAAAATAATTTAAGGTAAAAATTTAGGGTAACATTTATGGTCCACATGACTCATTTGTGCTACTTTCTGCTTCTGAGAGGGAATTTAAAAACCTCCTAGAAACAATTGGGATGTTTAGGTGCCTCACAATGTTTTTAATTATAGAGAGCAAAAATAAATCTTCTTAGTGATGTTATGTATGTACACATATTATCATTTAGGTATCTTGAATTTGATATTTTTCATCCTTTCTAATCTGATAAAGGCATAGAGGTATCTGGCATTTAGTATTACATATGTGAATGAATTAATACAGTTTGAATAGATAGCACTTATTCATAAATAGTGCCTTAAAATCTAACTCTCTCCTGTTAACCTTAGCCTGGATTAGGAAAACCTTTGTAAGAAGAATACATTAAACTTTGTCATTTCCCCCCCCCTTTTTTTTGAGGTTCTATTTTAATTCCAGTTGGCATACAGTGTCATATTAGTTTCAGTTGTACAGTGATCCATCAATTCCATACGTCGCCCAGAGCTGGCATTTTCCTTCTTCCCGTTTGTTGGACAACTGTAACTTTCTAGCCACACCAAAATCTTTAAATACTGATTTCGACCTTACTTTTGGGAGTGTATCATTTTTAAAGATTGTATTATATCATTTGATTAATGGTAAAAGTGAATATTAAGGAAATAATTAAATTATTAAAACCAAATCAAGAGAAAAAAATAAGCTTACAACTTTTGTGATTTGAACCTTTGGTCCTTTTTCCTAGGGGACTCAAGAAATAATAGTTCAGTTGAAGACCAAAAACACTTGGCTTTGTTGGTTATGGAGACCTTGACAGTGCTGCTTCAAGGATCCCACACAAATGCAGGTGACTAGACAAGCTTCTAGCATATCCCTCGGGGGAGTGGGGAGTATTCTCTCTGGTTTGGTCTTCTCTAATGACTCTTGCTTCTGAAAGATTCTTATCACTTATAAGAAAAACTGTTGATTCAGTGATAGTACCATCATATCCAGAAATACAATACTTTTGACCTTTTTAAGTTTATTGGCAAAATATGTAACATTGTCATTATTTCACAATATGTTCTTATATTTTATTGCCTTTTTAAAAAATACAACACCTTGTTTTTAAAGTAGTCTTTTTTAAAGTAGTCGTTAAAGTAGTGGGGTTTTTTAAATTTACATAATACAGACTTTTAGTCGAATGACTTTGTTTAAATGTTTTCCAAAATATCTGCATACTATAGTGATTTTCTTAATTTTTAGTAATTCATGTTAGAGTATTATAATGTTACAACTTTAAAGAAGTATTGAAAAATGATTCTGTGTAAAACTTGCCTCTCCCAGGTAAATTGGATTCCTTAAATCTTTATCTTTGGTCTCAACTTTTCTTCAGTTTTTTTCTATCATTAACAGTCCATTTGTATTTGTAAAATATCACTCTTGCTCTTAAAGATTACTTAAACCTCTCAGGCAACAATGTCAGTACAGTTTAAGAAGAATAACTAATGGGGAGGCGCCTGGGTGGCTCAGTGGGTTAAAGCCTCTGCCTTCGGATCGGGTCATGATCCCAGGGTCCTGGGATCGAGCCCCACATCGGGCTCTCTGCTCCGTGGAGAGCCTGCTTCCTCCTCTCTCTCTGCCTGCTTCTCTGCCTACTTGTGATCTCTGTCTGTTAAATAAATAAATAAAATCTTTAAAAAAAAGAAGAAGAAGAAGTAATGGGGAGGTCAATTGAGATGAGTAGGCTGGGCTAAGGTCATATAGAGCCTTTCAGGCCATGCCAAGGAACATGAATTATATTTTAAGTGTTATGGGACGCCACAAATGGATGAAGGAATGAATGAATTTAAGAAAATGAACTAGTGAACAAACCCATTGCCCATTTGCCTGAATGCAAAGGAACTCAGTATTCAACGTATTTAAAATATATTGTGTATCCCAGGCACCATGCTGGGTGTTCAAGACACAAAGATAATTCTTGTCCTGAAGGAATTATAACCTGATAGAAAAGATGTAAACATGGAATTATATATCATTACTTAAGTATAGTTTTGACTAATTCCAAGACAGAGTTGAATGAATTTAGTAGAGTATTTAAATAATAAGTGTGGTGAAGTTTAATGGGTATGATATTAACATTTCATCTATGGTATAATACATAATTTGCTTATTTCCACTAACTAGGGTTAGTTGACTTAGATAAAAGGATAATGATGTACTATCAAGAATTTTATTTGGCAGATTATCTTTTGATGACATGACCTAGTGTTACACAGGAGGGACTAAAAAATTCTTTTGGAGGAGAGTAGAGATCTTACCCTGTGTGACTAAAAGTCACTTAACCCATCTCTCAGAGTGCCAGACATTTTCACAAAGTTCTTCTCTTAATGACTATCTTTACTTGTTAAGAAAGGTATTACTTAGCTACGTGATCTGGGGCACTTAGTGCTTTGCTCATAGTAAGTGTTCAGAAAATATTAGCCATGGTGATTATATAATGGGCACTCACTGGTCACCTGGAAGTAAGTACACATGGCTCCTATGTGCTAAATCTTAGCACATGACTTACATTCACTTCAGGGCCATGTAATTCTTAAAAAGTTTGCAAGTAGAAAGTCATTAAATAGGACAGTGGCCACTATAGCAAAATACACAAACATCTTTTCACTCAGGAGACATTTACTGAAATACAGACTAGAAGGAAATCCCAAATTTAATGGGGGACCAAACATACAAATAATACTAAACTGCTTGGTATAAACTACTAGAATAGTGGCATATACAAGTTGTTAAGCTGTTAGAGTACTTTTAAACTGAGCTATGTAGGTATCACTCCTGCTCTGTCATTTGCTAGCTGTGTGACCTTGGCCATGTTACCCAAATTCTGTATATCTCATTGCCTCATCTGTACAGTAGGGGATGAAGATTAAATAAATCAATCTACAAAAGTCTTTGGTACAGTGACTGATGCCTTTTATTATAGAATTTGTGGGGTTTTTTGGTTCATGTGCTCTACTCCACCAAAAAGTTTCGTTCCTTATAATTTTTCTCTTTAAAGAATCATTTATTCCATTCCTTTCTTGCAAATACTTGGGATGCCTTCTTCAGTTTAAATCTCCTTTATTTGGGCTATTGTTCGTCTGAAAACTTTTTACATAATTTGATTTCCAGTATTGTTCAGCTTAAAGCCTTTACATAAAAATATTGAGTCCCTTCTGTATCTACTTGTGAAATTTCTGAATCTTTTAGATTTGGAGAGTTTACTTCTTTGCTGACCTCCCATAGTGTAGTTGTGTGTGGTCATTTAAAAGGTGAAATGGCTGGGTGGGTTTTATTTGCAGTCTTTTGAGTTACTCTTCCTACAAAAAGATCAAATTTTAATCCATCTCACGTGTCTTAGAAGGTTTTAACTTAGCCCATGTTGTTCTTTCTCTGTCAAGGAATTTTCCGAGAATTTGGAGGGGCAAGATGTGCGCATAATATAGTGAAGTATCCACAGTGCCGGCAGCACGCCCTGATGATCATCCAGCAGCTGGTGCTCTCTCCAAATGGGGAGGATGACATGGGCACTCTCCTGGGCTTAATGCATTCAGCCCCACCAACAGAATTGCAGTTGAAGACTGATATTTTAAGGGTAATTTAATAAGCATCTTGTTATTGCTCTCTTACCGTTAAAATCTGTGGTTTTTTTCAGTGACTTAACATGATCATAAACTATTCTTGCAGTTTTTCTTCAAGTCTAAAATGATATCAAAATCGAATAGTAAGAGAAAAGCTCATGTCTTTTCTGGGCTCCGAGGCCCTCAGGTCACCATCTCCTTCCCCTCTGACACCTTCCCCTTGCATCCTCACCCCAGTCCTGGCACTGACATCACAGCAAATAGAGCTGCCTTCTAGAATCATAGCTTTCTTTTATTAACTTTTGCTTTGTGCAGTGACTTTCTCAACAATGAAAAGTTTTTATTCTTTACACTGTTGTTTATTTCATCCTGTTTTGATTGAGTATAAAAACAATTTTGAATATGCATTTTATTTTAAAATGCAGTCTGCCCACAACTTATCTCAAAGACAAGAAAGAAATCTATAAGCGTATCAATATTGGGGAATATTTGTAAATTTGAAAGGATTGTTCAGAAAAAAAAAAAAGTACATTCCAAAGATGTTAAGATGGCCATCTTTTTTAGCATATAGTTTCCTTCTTTCTTGGTACCTTTAATTGGATTTATAAAACATTGATAGATAAAGCCAATAGAGGGTAATGAGCTGACATGTAATACTAAGGCAGTGTTGTTCTGGCAAATGGTAATAAGTGACTCTGAGACCTGCAGGAGGGCAGGAGGGAGGGCCCTATGTGTTGTACTTAATAATTTCCATGGTGTCAATACTGCCACTGTGACCTGTTTCAAGCCGCCAGAGCATTACTGAATGTGGATTGGGAAGAGATGAACAATAGCACCCCCTTATGTAGTTATCTTAAGAGTACAGGCAATAGTAAAATTCAGAAAATAACTAGGAAGTGATAAGCTTTGAGTATTTACTGTTTGTTTTTAAAATAACTTATTTAGTTGTAAATTTATAGAACTTAATTTTTAATCATGCCTGTGTTTTAATAAAGCACATAAAATTCCAAAATACAACAGTTGGCTCTCAAGAGCCAGTATGAGCTGGCTCCAGCACTGCATTGCTTTGAAAGCATGAAGGAGGGTGGGGAGGCAGTGAGGAGGATTGGGGACCTCAATTTCAGTTTCCATTCTTGCTGCATTCAGAACTGCTTTTTGGGGTCTTTGTTCAGCTGACAAAACCACAGACCTGTGTAATTTAATTTATAATTATTTGTGCTGAAACCCAAAATTCCATATATGATATTTTATAATTCTCCAGATGTACAAATTTGAATTGTATGCATTATGTTTTTGCAAATTATGCAGCTAATGTATAGCTGTTGGGAATGCCTGGGTGGCTCATTGGGTTAAGTGTCTGCCTTCAGCTCAGGTCATGATCCCAGGGTTCTGAGATCTAGTTCTGCACTGGGCTTCTTGCTCAGCAGAGAGCCTGCTTCTCCCTCTGCCTGCTGCTCCCCCTGCTTGTGTTCTCTGTCTCTCTGACAAATTAAAATATTAAAGATATATATATGTGTGTGTGTGTGTGTGTATATATATATATATGACGATTTTGTCTAATTAACCACCTACCATCAACATTGCATTGTAACTTTGGCATCTGCTACTGATCATTAATTATTAATCAATAATTAAAGTAGCATATTCAATTATTCACAGTATTGAAAGTTTTCAGATACTGAGCTGATGCTATGTGATGTCGGAGTGCCAGGACAGTTCCAGTTGGGAGGTAGTAGGAGGGGAACTTACCCAGAACTATGTAATATAGACGATTAGACTCAGCATTGGTAAGTACTGTTTTTCTAACCCTTATACTAATTCTAACCTGCAATATGGTTTTCTGCGTATTACTTTGACTCTGAACTCACCCTTCTTCCTATATAAAATAATACTTGTCCTGTTTTCCCCAGTGTGTTTTTGTTTTTTAAGATTTTTATTTCTTTATTTGAGAGAGAGAGAAAATGCAAGAGAGGGAGCATGAGAGGGGAGAAGTCAGAGAGAGAAGCAAACTCCCCGCTGATCAGGGAGCCCGATACATGACTTGATCCTGGGACTCCAGGATCATGACCTGAGCCAAAGGCAGTTTCTTCACCAACTGAGCCACCCACGCGCCCCTCCCCTGTGTGTTTTTGAAGATGAGGATGGTCATGGGCTTATGTCGGGCATTTTGCTAATAGCTTGACTTGTACTTCCTGTGGAGAAAGTTATCATTATCGCCTCAATTTTACACAAGCGAAAACTCAAGACACAGGGAGGTTAGGTAGCTGACCATGGTAAAACATTTCATAACATTGGGGCCAGAGTTTCAACCCAGGCATTCTGACTCAAGTCCTTGCATTTAATTTTCAGGCTAGATGATAAAATGTTTAAAAAGAAAAAAAAAGATGATATTGCAAGTATAAGTACAGTTAATTAAATTTGACAAGATAGAGAAACTGTACTGTCAAATCCTGGTAAAATGGAAATTTATTGGCAGAATAATGGAAGGAATGCATTGTATTTTAGATTTTTGTATATATCTACAGATTGCATATTTTCTTTTAAAATAATTAAGGCATTGGTACATATCTTAATTTCTGAAGCAGTGTATTTCAGAAGGACAGTTATATATATTAATATTTAGCCTTTCCCTTCAAATACCGTTAGAAATGTGAGAGATTTTAATAAAATGGTCTTTTTAAATGTAATGATTGGGAACATTATAAATGGTGTCTTAAGTAATATTAGATATCCATGGTGTTCCAGTGGCTGAAACAGAGAAAAGGAGCCCTTGTGTCAGCCAACCAGATTTTAGATTGTCGCTTGGGCCAGTAGTGTCATAGTGAAATGCATGAGTGGGGACATGATTGTGTTTGGGTTTATATCCTCCCCTTGCCATTGTGTAAGCCGTACAATCTTAGGCAAGTTAATTAACCACATTGAACCACATTTTTTTTTAAAGATTTTATTTATTTATTTGACAGAGATCACAGGTAGGCAGAGAGGCAGCCAAAGAGAGAGGAAGGGAAGCAGGCTCCCTGCTGAGCAGAGAGCCCAATGCGGGGCTCCATCCGAGGACTCTGGGATCATGACCTGAGCCAAAGGCAGAGGCTTTAACCCACTGAGCCACCCAGGCACCCCTCACATTGAACCACATTTAACTACCAGGTTTGAAGTGGGGACAGTAATGGTGCATAACATGTAGGCTTAAGGAGAGGTTTAAATACGCTAGTACACAACTTGAAGAAGTGCCTTATACAGCTAATTTTATAATATGTGATTTTTAATTATAAACTAAGTTAAAAGCATAACAGTTCAGAAAGTAAGTAATAGTTCTACAAGATTGTTTTACTTGTTTCCTTCAGGTTTTATTTCATAGTACTTACAGCTATTCTGGGCAAGAGCATGTTTTCAGTCATCAGACTCTAACTCATTTTGCAAGAAGGAATGTCTAATAAGTCCCCTGAAGTTGCTCCTCTTTCCAAAGCATCAGGATATGGTCACTTTATATGAATTGAAATACTTCAGATCTTCGCTGCCCTGACTTCGTATCTTTTCTAGAATAAATCAGTTTGTATACACACACAGTTATAAGTGTTCATGATTGTGTAAAATTATACTAGAATATGTATTTTACTTATTTAATACAATTACTTTGTAAAAATCACCAAATTCATTGATGTCATTATCCATCAAAGGAAAAGCTTTTCCATCAGGATTTAGCCTTAGTCTACCGAAAGAATTATGTGGTAATGTTTGCTAACACTATCTTCTGTCTTTAATATGGCATCTTTTAATTAAAGTATAATTAATATACAGTGTTATATTAGTTTCAGGTGTACAATACAATGATCCAACAATTACATACATTGCTAAGTGTTCATCATAAGTGTACTCTTAATCTGTTACCTGTCTCACCCATTCCCCCACCCAGCTTTCCTTGACAACTACCAGTTTATTTATTTATTTATTTTGTCTTCTCTCTTTTTCTTTTAAAATTTTTTATTAACATATAAAGTATTATTAGCCCCAGGGGTACAGGTCTGTGAGTTGCCAGGTTTACACACTTTACAGCACTCACCATAGCACATGCCCTCCCCAATGTCCATAACCCAACCACCCTCTCCCTAGCCCCCTCCTCCCGGCAACCCTCAGTTTGTTTTGTGAGATTAAGAGTCTCTTATGGTTTGTCTACTACCAGTTTATTTAAGAGTCCCTTTTTGTTTGTCTCTTTTTTCTTTTTTGTTTATTTTCTTTCTTAAATTCCACATATAAATTACAGTATTTGTCTTTCTATAACATATTTCACTTGTCCTTATACCCTCTAGATCCATCCATGTTGTTGCAAATGGAAAAATCTAGCTCTTTGTTATGATTGATATTCCATTATATACACACACCACGTCTTATTTACCCAGTCATCTATGAGTGGACACTTATTAAGTTGCTTCCATATCTTGACTATTGTAAATAATGCTGCAATAAACAAGGGTGCATACATCTTTTTGAATTAGTGCTTTTGTTTTCTTTTCTTAAGTACCCAGTAGTAGAATTATTGAATCATATGGTATTTCTATTTTTAATTTTTGGAGGAACCTCCATACAGTTTTCCATGGTGGCTACACCAATTTGCATTCCCACCAACCAGTGCACGAGAATTTCCTTTTCTCCACATCCTTGCCAACAGTTGTTACTCTTTGTGTTTTTTATCTTAGCCATTCTGACAGGTGTGAGATGATATTTCATTATTGTTTTGGTTTGTATTTCCCTGATGATGAGTGATGTTGAGCATCCTCTCATGTGTCTTTTGGCCATCTGTGTATCTTCTTTGGAAAAATGTCTATTTATATCTTCTACCCATTTAAAAATGTTGTTTTTTTGGTGTTGAGTTGTATAAGTTCTCTATGTATTTTAGATATTAACCCCTTATCAGATAAATCATTTGCAAATGTAGCCTTCCCATTCAGTAGGTTGTCTTTTTGTTTTGTTTGTTGATGAGTTCCTTTGCTGTGCAAGAGCTTTTTTATTTTGGTATAGTCCCCATAGTTTAATTTTACCTTTGTTTCCCTGGTCTCAGGAGACATAGCTAGAAAAATGTTTATACAGCTGATGTCAAAGAAATTACTGCCTGTGGGGGTTTTTTGTTTGTTTGCTTGTTTTTTAGGAGTTTTATGGTTTCACAGTTAGGTCTTTAATCCGTTTTGAGTTTATTTTTGTGTAGGATGTAAGAAAGTGGTCCAGTTAAATTCTTTCCCATGTGGCTGTCTGTTTTTCCCAGCACCATTTGTTGCCAAGACTGTACATATATTCTTGTCTCCTTTGTCATAGATTAATTGACCATATAAGCATGAGTTTATTTCTGGATTCTATTCAGTTCCATTGATCTGTATGTCTATTTTTGTGTAATAAGTAATTTTTAATTAGTAAGATATTTGATATGCCTCATAGGGCTGCTTAATGGGGAAATGACAAAAACATTCCTATCAGATATTCATAGAAATTATATTCCCCCCTTTACATTCATGTATTTTGTTTTAATTTTAATTATAAGGGAAATCCTTTGTTTTTTCTTGTGCCCTATAGGCCCTCCTATCAGTCCTTCGAGAAAGCCATCGTTCAAGAACAGTTTTTAGGAAAGTTGGAGGATTTGTGTACATTACATCCTTGCTTGTTGCTATGGAAAGGTCTTTGAGCTCACCACCCAAGAATGGCTGGGAGAAAGTGAACCAGAATCAAGTGTTTGAACTTCTCCACACCGTGTTCTGCACATTGACTGCGGCAATGCGCTATGAGCCAGCCAACTCTCATTTCTTCAAAACAGAGATTCAGTATGAGAAGTTGGCAGATGCCGTTCGATTTCTTGGCTGCTTCTCAGACCTACGAAAAATAAGCCCCATGAATGTCTTCCCCTCAAACACACAGCCATTTCAAAGACTTTTGGAGGAAGATGTAATCTCGGTGGACACGGTGTCACCCACTTTACAGCACTGCAGTAAACTCTTTATTTATCTCTACAAAGTAGCCACAGATTCTTTTGACAGGTATGGCTTTGCTCTGAATTAAAGGGTGTGCTGCATATGACTTCAGCATTAAGGCTTGAATTATAAGTTAACCTGAAAGGAAATGAAAATGAATCTTTTATTTGTTTATCTGTCCCTTTATTTGTAAATCTTACTGTTGCTCTGATGTTAAGGTTTTCAACGTGAATATTTGTGTATTACTTGTAAATCTAGGGTCAGTTAGCTCTTGAGGCACTTAATGGAAGTTTGTATAAAGTTTAATGATGGTATTTGCTGTTGTTCTCTTTTTCCTCTATTCTCAACGTTAGGTACATCAAGACTTACTGATATTAGTTACCAGTAGGGGAACGTGGTTATGGTTATATGTATTTCCAGACAGATGATACATTTTCAGCATTCCTAATCATTCGCAACATTTTGTAATCCTTGAAAAAGAATATTGCTCCATAAGAGACGTTTGTAGTTTGAGAGTCTTTCAGATTTGTTTACTTATTCCTTTATTAAACAAGACTTTTGGAGGAAGATGTAATCTCGGTGGACACGGTGTCACCCACTTTACAGCACTGCAGTAAACTATTTATCTCTACAAAGTAGCCACAGATTCTTTTGACAGGTATTATTAAACAAGTCCTTAATGAACACCTGCTGCATGCCATGTTATTGTGCTAGTCCTGAGGGGTCAAGCACAAGATGACTTTAGACATGGCCATCCCTTAGTTTAAATACAGACACAAACAATGACAATATATTGTGATAAAATCTATCAGGAGGGAATTCCAGGGTTCTAAGGGGATCATAGGAGTGCCACTTTACCTGAATCATTTATTTTCGGTTCTTAAAGTGTTTTCTCACTTTGAAAATAATGTAAGATTGGTCATGGTGCTAATTTGTCCTAAGCATTATCACTTTTAACAGCTGCCATAGTTTTATCTCATAAAATAACTGGATTGTTTCTTTATTGTCCTGTAAGTTAAGCAAGTAACTCTGTTCAGATGGAGCTTCTAATGGGTTTTATATCCTTTACCGTAAAGTAATCTACTTTGAAATATCTACTGAAATGGTTAGACCTAACCATTTAGATAAGAAAATACAGGTAATATAAGGAAAATTGTTTTCCCATTTTTAACATCTTGAAAATAAAAATGCATATATGTTGTTAAAAGAGACATAGTACGGTGTAGTATTCAAGGAACAAGATGTTTGAAATTGAAATTTTTATATTTAGATTCAACCTCTTTTCCCTTTTCTGCTTATCCTAGTTAGTATACCTCAGTTTTAGTTTTCTTTGTCAAAAACAGGGCTTTTGGTACTCTGTTTAACGAATGTGTTGTGTGAACATTAATAGATAAGCATCTGCCTCAAGCATGCTTTCCTGTTTCCCTCAGTGCATGTGTTGTAGTCTTGTTTCTTGTTCCTGCGGAGTATGGAGGATGTTCCTTATTACACTTTTACTGGTAATTCTTGTGAAACTAACCAGCTGCCAACCTGGTGTTCTCTTCTAACCTCTCTCAACCGCCCTGTCTGTTTTGTCGTCTGTAGTCGTGCAGAGCAGATCCCTCCTTGCCTGACAAGTGAGTCTTCTCTCCCCTCTCCCTGGGGTACACCAGCTTTGTCCAGGAAAAGGTACTGATCTTATAACAGAAGTCAATCATTACTTGTGTGGGGTTTTTTTTTTTTTTTTTTTTTGTCTGTGCTTAATTATATGTTAATGTGGTGATTGTGCTTTGTATAAAACATTTTTGGCTTTCTATTTGTTTTTTTTAGGTTTTAGGTTTTAGAATCGTCAGCTTCTGCGTGTATTTATGAGGATAAACTGCGTTAATGCTATGAGGATATGAGGGACATTTAGAATATTGTCTGATTCTATTATTTAGAGTAAAATATACATTTTACTTTTAGAGCAGCTATATCTTATTAAAGTTAATTTAGAAATGAGGACTTAGTGCCTCTTTAAGTAGAGTACTTTATTTATTTATTTATTTTACTTTAAATATGTTAAGAATCCTTCTTCGGTTTTTCCTTTTACTCCAAAATGCACATCACAGCACTGGAAAGGAGCTGCATATTTTCTCAATCAGGTTCATCCAGTTGATATGTGATGCTGTTTTGGAGACTTGCCACGCCCAACCTTTGAAAAAAATGAATTAAAAAACCATCCTAGCTCTTGTTTTCATTGGTTTTGTGTACATCTCTTTTTAAAGCTCATCTAGTCTACCTTGATATATAAAGCTTATGAATATAAAGTACCAGCAGTTGACTGACAAGAGTACAATTAAGATCCATTTAAGATTCCATTTGCAACCTGTGCTTAAAATGATCATAGCCTGTAGAGTTGGGACCAATATCTTTTCCTTTCCCAGTTTTTGTCATGACCAAGTACAAGTCCTTCAGTCTTATATTAATATATTCTTCCATTGCGACTTTCTAAAAATGAATCCTGAGGTTCAACTGTTGCTAATTAATTTATTTCTGTTCGGATTTTGTAATTTGAATATTAGTGGAATTATTATATTGAAACTATTTGTTATAGGTCCTGTATTTCAATATATTATGGTAGTAATGTTCATTAGATAGGTGGACTTTATATTTTCCTTTTTCTCTTATTTTTACACTAGGACTTAGAGCTCATTTTCTGACAATAAATCATGGAATAGTTTGGAATAGTCTTACATGAATTTAATGTTCAGTATATTTGTATTTTAAAACTATTTTTGTTTTTCTAAGAGCAGTTTTTAATATAAGAAATTATAAAATCATTTTTAGTTGAAGTAGTGTATTTTTCTGTTGCTAAAATAAATGCAGTGAAAGGTATTCTTTGTGTTTGAGAATTTACATGTGTTCACTATCCCACATACTGGATATTAGAAAAATAATTTTAATTACTAAATAGTTCTTATTATTGAAAGTCACATTTATTAGTCCATAAATTATGAAGGTATAAAAATTGCTGTGTTTAAAAACATTTAACCATTTTTAAGTATTAACCAAAAAGTATAAAATACTTGCAGTAGAAATTCACAGATTAAGGGAACACATGGAAAGGAAACCCATCAGAACTTATTATTTATTTAACTGATAATTTGACAAAGGGGAAATTTTATTCCATCATAGAGAGTTATTTAAGGCTTAGATCAAAAACATTTTGTCATCATTTGCATCACAGCTACATGTAATGATGCCATATTTTGACTTCAGGGGGAACGGTCATTGACTCAGCAGTCCTGGCTGAGTGCATCTTTTCTATGGGAATTCCAATTAGGCCTTCAGGTTGGTTTTACCCCAAGGAGGTTCCCAGTACTGCTCATAATAATAAGGTCAACACTGACATTTTCAGGTTGCCCTTCTGGTCAGGTTACATACATTTTGCTGAGTGATAAGAATCATAAGCTAATAAAACAATGTTTTTATTTTCAAATGCAAATACAGTAACTTCTGGAATAGAATATCTCTAGGACATCTCAACAAATTATTTCAGTGTCTTTTTCTTGTGGCAAAATGTGTTTTTGTTGGCAAAAGGAGAAACCAACATTGTATTGGTTTTCATGGCTTGTGGAGTATTCAGACACAAGCAAGTTTTGAGTTTGTGATACTTGTCTGGCACGTAAAATCCTAGAGATTCTTCTCTATTTTAAGAATTGGGGACAAAAACCTAAGAAACCTTATATTTGGAAAACTAAAACTCATAATACTTTTTATCATTATTCATTATTCCGAAAGAATAACAGAAGAGAATTATAGCTGAACAATATTTAATCAGAGCTACGGAAGTAAAAACAAAATACAAAATAAAAACCAAGGCTCTCTAGAATATATCTGAGGGGAAGAAAAGATGGCTAGTATTACTATTCAAACATGATATCTGTTACTCAGTGCCTGTTCATACTTGGTAGAAATTAAGGCAAAGGGTATTCAGAATTTAAATATTCAAGAATATATTCCCCAGAGAGGTAGGTAAGTCTTAAATGTGTATGAAATTTTAGGTAGAAATATTAAGTAACAATTTCTCTAAGTTTTAAAAATAGCTGCAACATAAAAGTTAAATTTTGAAATGTTGTCTTATCCTATGTTTGTAAATGATTAGGTCTTGCTTGGGATTATTCATTTAATAAGCTTAACTGTAATCTCTAAATTTAAAAAATGATAATACCTGCAGTGATACTTAAGTGACTTAGTAAATATTAATAATATTATATAATGCCTATTAAAATAGACCTTTTAGTTAATAAATAAGCAATGCTTGCAAATTTTTTCTGATTTAAGAAGAATGAATGTGATTTTTTTTAAAGATTTTATTTATTTGACAGAGAGATCACAAGTAGGCAGAGAGGCAGGCAGAGAGAGGGGGGGAAGCAGGCTCCCCATTGAGCAGAGAGCCCGATGCGTGACTCGATCCCAGGACCCTGAGATCATGACCTGAGCTGAAGGTAGAGGCTTAACCCACTGAGCTACCCAGGTGCCCCATGTAATTTTTATACCAATATTGTTATCTTATGAAAGATTTAAAGGTTTGCTACTATAATAACCATAATTAGTAAAGAGTTTGGTTTCCGAAGGCATAAAGTCTCCTTCCTGGGTGTATCCATAATTTAAGTTCAGTCTGTATTAAATCTGGAAACTCAAATAATTTTGGAAGGCCTATGACTAAAATATACAAGTAGGATTGGGTTTTTCTCCAAATTGAGTTATTTTTTATGTGTAATGAAAAACAGTTTTTATGAAATTTCTTAATGGTTGAAAATTCCTGTTACGCTATAATCTTTTTTTCTAGATGGGTCAAAATATTTCATAGAATAAAAACAGCACAGGTAGAGGATACCTATTGATAACAATTAGCATTTAGAAATCTAGTAAGTTTAGAAATTAAATATTTCTGAACAAAACAGGGGAAAAAAAAAGAAACAAAACAAAAACCCAGAGTTGAGAAAATGAGTAGGTGGAAGACATGGTAACTTTAAATAAACTGGAAGAGCCCACGTGCTTTTTTTTTTATAAGTAAGGCTGAATACTTTCCTAGAATCTCTGTTAAAAAGAGAATGGTACTTAAAAAAAAAAAAAAAAAAAATGGCCGTGCCAAATCTTTGCTACAGAATCACTGACTTAAAGCATCTGTTTCCCAAGCTGCTCTTGTGCCAGAGAGCTGAAACCACACTGCTCTCAGAGACAGAGCTCAGCATTAGACAAATTATGCTGAAACCAATTCATCAGAACAAAGAGCTCCCATAGGCTGAAGCCACGAGCATCTGTTCTCTAGTGCCAGGATACAAAATGTGCAAAACTCATGAATTGTAGAAGGGTAGTATGAAATAGAAAGTGGAGATCATTGATGAGAAGAAATGTGCTATGTTCAGGATATAGCAAGGCTTTCTACCTCATAGAAGCTTATTATGTAAAATATGCCTTTTATATTTTTAAAAAGTTTTGATGAGTATTTTCATCGGTAAGTGGGTAATGCAAAAGAATGTGACTGTAGTTCCAAATAAGCTAAAGGAAAACTTCCTTGATGCTTGACACTACTTCTTGTCAGGTAGCCAAGATTCTTACCCAACCCTGACTGATTGACCCAGTTAGAGAATAGGCCACTTATATATTGTTAGTCCCTGATTATGTTACCCATGGTATAAGGAAAGGTTACAAACACATAGGTAATTTCAAAAGAAAATCTTACTGAGGGGCACCTCAACTCAACTGATGGCTCAGTTGGTTAAACGCCTGCCTCTTGATTTTGGCTCAGGTCATGATCTTGGGGTTGTGGGATCAAGCCCTGCATCTGGCCCGCACTGGGCATGGAACCTGCTTGAGATTCTCTCTCTCCCTCTGTCCTTCCATCCTCTACCCTCTAAAAGAAGAAAGAAAGAAAAGAAAGAAAAAAAAAATCTTATTAGGGAGGATTTGATTTCATTTATATCCTTATCACATTATATCAGAACTTTTACCTTACCTAAAGTCTTGGGTCACTGTAATTTCACCTGTTTGCTGCATCTTCTGGTACAGGTGTCATTTTTTTCTTCTAGTTTTACTGAGATACAATTGGCATACAGCATTGTATAAGTTAAATTATACAGCATAACGATTGTCTTACATATGTTGTAAAGTGATCACCACAATAAGTTCAGTTAGCATTCAACATCTTAGGGTGCCTGGGTGGCTCAGTCAGTTAATCGTCTCTCTTGATTTCAGCTCAGGTCATGATGTCAGGATTGTGGGATCAGGCCTGCATACCCGCTCAGCACAGAGTCTGCTTGAGATTCATTCATTCATTCTCTCTCTCTCTCCCTCTCCCTTTCCCCCTTTGCCCCTCCCCCCTTACTTGCTTTCATGTGTGCTCTCAAAAAAATTTTTTTATTCATGGTACGCCTGGGTGGCTCAATTAGTTAAGCATCTGCCTTCAGCTCAGGTCATGATCCCAGGGTTCTGGGATCAAGTCCTGCTTTAGGCTCCTTGCTCAGTGTGGAGCGTGCTTCTCCCTCTGCCTGCCACTCCCCCACTTCCCCTGATTGTGCACGCGCTCTCTCTCTGACAAATAAATAAAATCTTTGAAAAAAATCTTTTTTAAAAAATCCATAATCTCATACAAATACAAGAAAAAATGTTTTCCTTGTGATGAGAACTTTTAGGATCTACTCTCTTAGCAACTTCTTAAATGAAACAATCCAGGTAACAAATGGTAAAGACATATCAGAGCCTAGAAGAATTAGTTAAATTGTTTATACCTGACTCATTAAGAATTGATAGTATATTGCTCTTTTATATTCAAGCCTGTAAGTGTTTTGTAACCCAACATTGAATTACAAAGGTTTTTCTTGTCAGTGGATAAAGGTAACAAAAGATGAAAAAATTGAACAGAGAATTTGATCGAAATTTGATGCTAAATTATTACCCTTCTTTCTTTTCTGTAGGCATGCATATCATTCTGTTTCAACTCCCCCTATTTACCCTCCTAAAAATATTGCTGACCTAAAACTACATGTGGCCACAACGTCTCTCCAGAGTTCTGATGCTGTCATCATCCATCCTGGAGCCATGCTTGCTATGCTGGACCTGCTGGCCTCTGTTGGATCGGTGACACAGCCAGAAGTAAGCTTGGACATGTTAGCGTCTCTCCATCTTTCATAAGTGAAAGGACATGAATATGACTGTATAATCAAGGAAATTGAGCCAAGAAAGACAGACTGATAGGGAACCATTCCATACCACATACTAAAGTAGAAAAGGAAAAAAAATGAGATTTTTAAATTTAGGTCTTAACTTTCTTTGTGAGATAGATATGTATTTTTTAGAATACAATTCATTTGTCACAAATGAACCAAGACGGGTGCTAAAGTAATTCTCCTCATAAGTCCTGGTTGGCAGTGGAAATTATTAATAAATTGTGCAGAAAGAAAAATGACTGAAGATACCATTTCGAGGCTATTTATCTGTTCTGACTTGTAGCACTCAAGAGTTTGGGTGAATTGGTGCTTTAGTGACTAATTTGTTAAAATGGTGTACGGCCTCTAAGGCCTAAAGGGTCACATATGTAAACAATAGGCTTTCCTTTAAACTAGGTCTTTACCCATCATGACCTTGCATTCACCTTTTTACAAAAATCAAAATACCGTTGGTTATATAGTCACTTAATACAGAAAACAGGAGAGAGTGGAGTCTGGCTGGGTAGGCTTCCAGCAAAATGAAGATAGGAAACCTTTGTCTAGCTCAGTTCTGGAGTTGCCATGTCACTCCCAGTCAGCTTCTGAACTCCTCTGACTGTCATCTGAACCGTGTAGAGACAGAGACCTCCTATTAAAAGGTGTGCTTCCTGGGGAAAGAAGGATCAGCTTTCTTACTAAGAATGCCCTGGTGGCATGGATTTCTTTACCTTTAGCATGCCCTGGACCTTCAGCTCGCTGTGGCAACTATTTTGCAATCCCTGGTGCACACGGAGAGAAACCAGCAGGTCATGTGTGAAGCGGGTCTGCACGCCCGGCTGCTGCAGCGGTGCAGTGCGGCACTGGCTGACGAGGAGCACTCACTGCACCCCCCACTGCAGCGCATGTTTGAGCGCCTCGCCTCCCAGGCGCTGGAGCCCATGGTGCTGAGGTCAGTGTGTTCTCTTCTCCGCATTTGAAGGAGCCCCAGTTAGTAATGGCAGCTCCTAGCGTCTTCAGAGTCAGGAGTTCCTTCCTTAATAGACCTGTATTCAGGTATCTGTGGGCAAAATCAAAGTAACAAAAATGGACAAAATGCTTGGCACGTTGGTCTTAGGTAGGTCTAGAGGATGTCTGTCCATGGGTTATTCCTTCCACTCGAATCCAGCACTCTCCTTTAAAAATAAAATCATGTTATGTTTATATGACTTGCATCTACTTCATATTTGAGAACTTTTGATAGGTAAGAACTCATAAGAAATACTTGTTAAATGTTCTTATTTTAAAATTCAGATTTAGAGAAAGTGGTAAAATAGATTAGAGAGGTTCTGAGTTCCTTTCACCCAGTTTCTTCCAGTGGTTACATCTTATGTAGCTTTAACACAACCTGGAAACTAAGAAACTGATGTTGCCACACTGTATCCTTTGTATGCTCTGGTCCCCTTTTACTTCCCACATGCGTGGGTTTGTGTGCCTACCACACAATCCGATGTCATAGAGAGCTCCCTAGTGCTGCTATTGCTGTATTGTCACATCTTGCTCCCCTGGCCCCCACCATTCCTAACACCTGGAAAACACAAATCTCATCTCCATCTCCATAATTTTGTCACTTTGAGAACTTATATAAAAGAAATCATATAGTATATGACCTTTGGAGATTGGCTTTTTTCACTTACTGTAATGCCTTGGAGGTGCATCCAAATTGTTATGTTTCAGTAGTTTCTTTTGAATGCTGAGTGTACTCTATATGAATATACCTTCTACAGTTTAACTATTCAAGAAATATAGATATTTAAATCTTGGTAATACAAAATAAATAGTCCTCTGTGTTTTAGGGATAAAATCCTTTTTTTATTTAAAGACTTATTCATTTATTTTAGAGGGAGATTGAGAGAGAGAGAGAGCACACTCAGGGGGAGGGGCAGAGAAAGAGTCTAGAATCTCCATCAGACTCTCCACTGAGTGCAGAGCCTGATGTGGGTCTTGATCCCAGAACCCTGAGATAATGACCTGAGCTGAAACCATGAGTCGGCCACTTAACCGACTGAGCCACCTAGGGATAAAACCTTTTAAAAAAATGCTTTTTCCTTGAGAGGTGCCTTGGTGACATCAGACTCTTTGATTTCCCTTTAGGCTCTGGTCTCAGGGTTGTGAGATAGAGCCCTGTGTCAGGCTCCACGCTGGGCATGGAACTTACTTAAGATTCTCTCCCTTCCTCTGCCCCTCTACTCCCCTCTCTCTCCCTCTCTTTAATTAATAATAAATATACATATGTTTACTTAAATATAAATATGTATTTATTTAAATATAAACTTATTTTTATAATACATAAATATATAAATATATAATACATAAATATGTATATAATACATAAATCTATATTACATAAATATATAAATATATACATGTCATATATAAATATATAATACATAAAATATATATACGTAAATTTATAATACATAAATATATATAAATATATACATAAATTTTATAATATATAAATATAAATATATATAAATACATAAATGTATATAAAATTATGAATACATATAAATTTATTTAAATATAAATATTAAAAAGATATTTTTTCCTTGAAATTACCTTGCCAGACAAATTTAATGTATAAGTCGTCTTGTCCCCCTTATAAAAATACACTTGTACATCTCATCACTTTCAGATATAAGCAGCTCTCGTTATGAGATAATTTTCTTTTCTGCTGAAGTATTCCTTTTTTATGTAGCTTTTAAGAACTTTCTTAAAAATGGTTGGCCTTTATTTATAATTTATATTTTTTAACTGGGGGTCCAAATAATGGTGCATTAAGAATAAACCATGTGATAAACATTAAACAGTATTGTATTAGGCAGTGTGTACTAGGCCTTGACAATACCAAGATGAATGAGACTGTCCCTGCTCACTTTGTCCATCATCTTAGGGATATATTAAAAAACCTAAAATATTGCAAACAGCATGGAGATTTTCCCCTGATCATTTTTGGTAATCTGCTGCTTTAAAAGTAGAGAGAGTGAATGAGACAGATTATCTCATCCTTAATACTAGTATTTTATTAAATAACTTACACTACTTAGGTAAACAGTAAGCAGTGAAGACCAACCATTTGCACTTGCTCAGTTTTCATAGTAAATGTATTTTCAGAACAATATGTCTCGTGATGGTACCAGTACCAGAGTTGTTGATGAACTATAGGCTATAAGGTTATAAATTAATTGTATATTCCACATGAAAAACTGGCAAATGGTACCTAACTTAAAAAAAGTTTTTTCTGCTATAGGGAGTCAAAAATGCAGAAGTTGTTTTGTTTTTGTTTTGTTTTGTTTTCCTTTTACATGATGACATAAATGACTAGATATGAAGGACTCCTATCTGTGTAACTCCTAGACAATTCAGTATATTTTTGTACATCACATTTTAAGAGAACATGATCCCCAAATTTCATTTTTTAGCCCTTCACAATATTCTGAGCTTTTTTTAGTGCTAGGTAATTGAAATGTAAAATTAACATTATATATTATTTTATAATAACTGTTTGGATTGCTTTCGTATTTTTAAATAGTCTGCTATAGTTCATGAGACCCCATACTTCGTTTGGTTTATGAATTCTCTGATGTTCCCAATCAAGGAATAACTGTTTTTTCTCTTCTTCAGGGAGTTTTTGCGTTTGGCAAGTCCATTAAATTGTGGTGCCTGGGACAAAAAGCTGCTAAAACAATATAGGGTCCACAAACCAAGTTCACTGAGTTATGAGCCAGAGATGAGAAGTAAGTTGACCTTGGAAGTTCCCTTTTTTGGTTACTGTGTATATGAAAATCATGTGGGGGATGAATATCATTTCAAGAAATTTTACTCAGAAAGAAAAGGGATTGTTGTTATTTAAATGAGGAAACATAAAATCTGGTTGGTTGACTGAAGAAGGGGGCAGATGGGGGCGAGAAAGGAATCACTGATGGAAGCAGGATCCAGAGGACACGAGAATTAGGTGCAGAGTAACACTTCTCTTGGAAGGGGCAGTCCTTTCTCAGAGGATTCATAATTTCTTTGCCTTCCTCAGGTAGCCTTTGCCACCTGAACTAGAGTAGTTAGTTAGCTTGTTGACAGGCTCTGGGTTTGTAGGACAGCTGCTGCAAGAGGGCATAGAGGACAGATTAAAAATACTGCTTTAAAGTAGTTGAAGAGCTACACCGGGCCATATAGGCTGGATAAGAAAAGAGGTGAAACCAAGCAGCTAGTGACAGAACAGGAGAAAAAGGATAGGTCACTGGACTGAAGAGTAGTGGGTAGGCCAGAAAGCAAATGTGGTGAGAGAAAAGGAATGAGAGAACTCAGGAATGGAGATGGGTAGAATAATGGCAGTCAAAATTGGAGCAGTGAAACATGCGAGGGAAAGGACCAGGCCAAAATTGTGGCTCTGGAGTGAGGTAGAGGTGAAAGATGATCCCAGAGCTAGAAGTGAGATGTTAGGTGGGTGGTTCATGTGGACGTGGACATCCCACAGGACACGGTGACCGCTAGTACAGAGAAGACTGAGAATGACCTGCCAGTAGCCGCAGAGGGCACTCTGGTAGACAGATGTGTGGTAGCGTTGCTGAGAGGAGCCCCAAAGAGAAGTTTCTGCGTCAGGCTGCTGGAATGATAACCTGGCACAGGCACTGCCTACCAGTCTGGCAGGGACCCCCAAGAGGCAACGGGTTCCGTCCGAGCTGTGGACAAGCATGCCCTCAGTAGAGAGCTGGTTGCCACTGGACCTATTCCTAGTGCAAATTCTCTGGTTTTGTTAGGGTTTTTTCCTTTTCAGTTCATTTTGTATAATTGTGAGCCATAGTGATAGACATTAGTTTTGATGGATTGAAGTAACCATTGCTAGCAAAGCAAGAAACTTAGAAAAGCAGAACAGCTGCCCTGAAAGGATTTAGTGATAGTTTGGTTCATTCTCTTGTTCTTTCAGGTGAAAATCCTAAATTAAGCAATCTCCACTTGTTCTTTCAGTCTTAATTTTTTTCTCCTGTGAATTATTCTCAGTGATTAGTGAATACCATGTTTTGGAAACCATAAGATTTTTTGAGTTCTAGTACAGTTTTACTGAAAACAAAGTATTGCAGTTTTTCATATCTGTCAATATACCTCCCCTAGATGTATATATTCTTTTGTTATTTTTTTTATATTTAACATAATTTCTAGAATTGGATTGTGATTTCCTTAGCAAAGAGTAGAAACAAAAATAGTTCCTTTATCTAAGATTGAAATATTTCTATGGTTGCCTGAATGCTTCACACACTTAAGAGAGAAAACAATGATATTTATGTTCTTTATCTTGAAAGGGAATATTTTCTCCATTCTTATCATTTATACTATATTCCTGAACAATAGACCAGTTTGTTTAAAATGTCTTTTTCTTCTTGAAATTGTTACCATTTACATGCATATAGGAGTTTTTTAATTCAAGTACTTTTGTGATCACATATTTAATTATAATGGTAAGGGAGAAGTTAAAAGTAGAAAAAAATGGGAGAGAAGCAAGTTTTTGCTATTTATCTGATTATCTTTATGGTAAAGATGATGTTTCTGTTGTAATTCTGCTAGAATATTTTGCTTTCCTCTCAAAAGATAGATAATAAATAATTTTGTGAAATAAAAGTATAATCTGGCTTTTTAGAAACATCATTATCTATAATTTATGATTAAATTACATTGTAACTGTGGCTTGGATAGTAGTTAGTGGTGATTCTTACTATTTTTACTCTGTAGTAGCCAACATTTCTACAATGTATTTATGACTTATAAGTAAAAAGAAAAAAAAAACACGCTACTTAAGTTTAAAAATGAACATAAAGTACATTAAAACTGGAAAATAGCTTTGGTGTTTAAACATAAAATTGTATACTGAAACTCAAGAGTGGTATTTAAAAATAGGTCTGCTTTGGGGTGCGTGGGTGGCTCAGTGGGTTAAGCCTCTACCTTTGGCTCAGGTCATGATCTCAGGGTCCTGGGATCGAGCCCCACATCGGGCTTTCTGCTCGGCAGGGAGCCTGCTTCCTCCTCTCTCTCTGCCTGCCTCTCTGCCTACTTGTGATCTCTGTCTGTCAAATAAATAAATAAAATCTTAAAAAAAATAGGTCTGCTTTGTAAAGTCATTATTTTAGAAATCTACATGATACTTTTTCCCAAGAGATTTTCTTTGACTTCACAGGTAGTATGATCACATCAATGGAAGGTCTGGGTTCAGATAATGTTTTCAGCTTACATGAAGATAACCATTATCGGATAAGCAAGAGCCTGGTAAAATCTGCAGAAGGAAGTACTGTACCTCTAACTAGGGTGAAGTGTCTGGTCTCCATGACAACCCCACATGACATCAGACTTCATGGGTCATCAGTTACTCCAGCTTTTGTTGAATTTGACACATCCCTTGAAGGGTTTGGGTAAGGAATTTGTAAGGTAGTCAAGTCTTATTATATGGTTTTATGGTTCCTACTCGCCTTTGACAAGTAGATCGTTCGTTTTAAGTATACTTAGTTAAGATATACTATGTATTCTCAAATGATAGAGTTCTTTGAGCATGTTATTTTAAGGCTTTTAGATTTAATTTAAAGTTATTTATTATGTTAAATAAGTTGAAATGTTACAGGAGTTTGGAATCTAAGACCCATGGTCTAAATTTTTTTTGTAGATTTTGTTTTGTTTTGTTTTGGTTTTTTTTGGCAAATAGTTTTATTTTAACACAGCCACATTCAGTTGTGTACGTTTTTTCTATGGCTGCTTTCGTATTAGAATGGCAAAATTGAGTAGTCATGACAGAGACTCTGGTCTGCAAAGCATAAAGTATTTATGGTTTGGCCCTCTCAGAAAATGTTTGCCACCTCTGATTTAGTACACTAAATTTACAGATAATATGCAAATTAAAATTAGATTAAAAATTGTTTGGGGTTTCCTCATCCTTTCCCCCAAATTACCTAGCTTACTACCATATACATTATAAATACTCAGTGACTATCTCATCAAATGAGTACATAATTTCAAGTGGCAGATAATGGTATAGTAGCAGAAGCAAAAATAAATCTATAGAGAATCTAGAAGAGTTTTTTAAATCCATCAGCCTCAAAACAGGCACAAATGATACTATAGATCTGTGTCTATACTAGTTGTCTATGGGATTCTTATACATCAATCTAAAACCATAAATTGTATTTTAAGAACATTCTCATGTGCTATTATTGAATGGTGAATTAAAATATTATGGAATGGTGAAAACTAATAAGCACAGAGGAAACTCACTGGAAAGGTGAATAAGGGAATTTCTCTGCAGTGACAAAGTTGTTCGATGTCTTGAACACGGTTCTACATTGGTGCATTTTACCATATGTGGCCTATACTTGGATTTTTTAAAAAAAAGTTAAATAGGGACGCCTGGGTGGCTCAGTTGGTTAAGCAGCTGCCTTCGGCTCAGGTCATGATCCCAGCGTCCTAGGATCGAGTCCCACATCGGGCTCCTTGCTCGGCAGGGAGCCTGCGTCTCCCTCTGCCTGCCACTCTGTCTGCCTGTGCTCACTCTCTCTCTCTCCCTCTCTCTCTGACAAATAAATTAAAAAAAAAAAGTTAAAATAAAAATGATGCCACTGGAGATTGTTAAAGTACATCTTTCTGCACTCTTACATAATTACAAGAAGGGAAAGACTGTTTTAGGCACCCAGGTTTATTCCATGGTCTCTTTGCTCTACTTAACTTTAAATGATGGCAGTTAATTACAGTGTGGCAAGTACGTAGTGGTAGGAGAAGAAAACAGGTGATCTCTAATATGTACATTGTCTTTTCTCTAATAGCTGCTTGTTCCTGCCCAGTCTGGCCCCTCATAACGCTCCCACAAACAATGCTGTCACAACAGGCCTTACTGATGGGGCTGTGCTCAGCGGCATTGGTTCCGGTAAATACGAACTTTCTTTGCTCATGAGTCTTTTTTTTTTTAGATCCTATTTTATTTAGGGTTTATTGCCTTCTTTTTAAAATGTAAATCGGAGTCAACACAAACTTTTTCATTGTTACTTTTCCCTTTTTATTTTAGGTGAAAGATTCTTCCCTCCTCCATCTGGCTTAAGCTACTCTAGCTGGTTCTGTATTGAACATTTTAGTTCTCCTCCAAATAACCACCCTGTCAGACTTCTTACTGTCGTTCGCCGAGCAAATTCTTCTGAGCAGCATTACGTGTGCCTTGCCATTGTCTTGTCTGCAAAAGATCGATCTCTGATTGTTTCCACCAAAGAGGAACTACTACAAAACTATGGTCAGTATCTGTTTCTTTTTGCATCTTGTGATAATTGAAAGTATTAAATTTCATTATAAGAGTCATCTTTAGGGTCCAGCTGGTAATTCTTTTCCAATCTAAATTATTAAAGAATAGAACAGGTTATATGAAATGTTGAATATTGTTTACCAGTGCATTTTAAGGCACTTTCAAAAGAGACTTAGGTAGAAAACAATGAAAAGAGTTCCTAAAATAAGGATTCATCTCTACTTGCCAAGAAATCACAGCTTTTGCTAGGAAAGCAGATTGCTTGTTTGATATATTTTAGTAAGGATTTTCATTGGCCACGAATTCTGCATAACTAATGAATATTCATTGAGCACCTGCCTACCATATGTGCTGTTCTGTGCTAGACACAATAACATTTTAATTACTTTATCCATCACTTACCTTCAAGGCTTAATGCATACCATTTAATAATCCTAATCTCCTAATTCTCTCCAATATGCCATAATGTTCCATTGCTATCCAGTAGAACTTCGAACACAAGACATTCATGAGGATCTTTATAAATAATGTGAATAACATAAAATATAAATCTCACTTTACTGAATGTTCTTTGCTTTGAATATAAGCATTTGTAACATAAATACACCTCTTCTTCATTGTCTTCTAAATTTATCTTTTAACTAACCAAATACCACATACTGCTTCACATGTGGTTGGTATTCAAATATTAATTTCAATGTTAACTCAATTAGATTATAAGGCCTCTTTTCTTAGTATTCTTTATAACTAGGACAGAGTAGGCATCAATATTGTAGAACTGCTTTAAAATTCTTCCTAGGACCCTGCTTGATCCTTTTGATGTTTTCCTGCTAATCAAACCTGTCTTCAATCTTGCCATTTGGGAGACTTACTCTCTCATTCTTGCCCTGGATCTCTGACCTCTCTTACAACTTCCTTCAACAGCTTTCTTTTCCACCCACGGTTTCATCTTTAGTCTTTGTATTCAAACTTCTCTTTGTGAGGGAAAAAAAAAAAAACTATCTTTGTTAGCTTTAGGTCTCTTTAATCCCCGGGATTCCTAAATTAAAATTTTTTTTGTTTTCCTGTGTCCTATGTTTTCTCTTCATATTTTTTTTAAAAGATTTTATTTATTTATTTGACAGAGATCACAAGTAGGCAGAGAGGCAGGCAGGGAGAGAGAGGAGGAAGCAGGCTCCCCGCTGAGCAGAGAGCCGGATGCAGGGCTGGATCCCAGGACCCTGGGATCATGACCTGAGCAGAAGGCAGAGGCTTTAACTCACTGAGCCACCCAGGCGCCCCTTCTCTTCATATTTTAAATGCAAATTAGACATCTTCATATGAATAGTCTTTCTCTAAACAACTCAAACTGTAATGTTTATTTTTTTATAAAAGCTGCCTCTCTTTCTGTTTTCCTGTCTTGGTAAATCACACCCCCACCACCAGTTAGCCAAGCTAAAAAAAGCTCAAGTCTACCTTGATAATACCACCCCTTCCACTAAGTCTTACTGAATGATGCTTCCTTCATATTTCTTGAATCTTCCCTTCCTCATATGTCTGCTGTCATAAAAATTAATCAGATTTTTTTAATCAGTGATCTGGACTTCCAAAATTTTAATTCTTTGTCTAGACAAAGAAAGAAGTAGAACTATATGCTCGTACACATGATGTGATTTATTACCTTGGTAATCTGGACAGCCCTGCTACCTAAAACACTTAAAATATTAATGTACAACTATGACTGAATGACTGAATGAATGAATGAATGAATAAGAAGAAAAGGAAAATAAATATGGATGGCTTGAAAGGGAAATAATGAGAAAAGTGAATAATAATGGAGAATTTGGGAAAAAGCTAGAATTTAATGGAAAAGTTAAGGAATGGATCTAGGGATATTTCATTAAACTAGGAAAATATTTTCTAATTATCATTTTCACAAAATTTAATTTGCAAGACTACTATAATCCATATATCACTGTGTATTACAGTAACAGATAACATTAGTTACAGATGATGTTAGTACTCCACGGATCCATCCTCTGAATAGCTGTAGCCTGTTAAGATGTGTTGGTAAGGGGCGCCTGGGTGGCTCAGTGGGTTAAAGCCTCGGCCTTTGGCTTGGGTCATGGTCCCAGGGTCCTGGGATGGAGCCCTGCATTGGGCTCTCTGCTTGGCAGAGAGCCCAACCCGCTCACCCTCTGCCTGCCTCTCTGCCTACTGTGATTTCTGTCTGATAAGTTAAAAAAAAAAATCTTAAAGATGTGTAGGTAATTAGGAGTTATCTGAAACCAGTCAGCTCACCAGGATATCCTGACATAACACTGAATGCTGAATACGGCTTAGTCTCAGCCTGAGTCAGAATGTAAAACTCTCAGAAAATTTTTGTAGGTTAAATCTTCTACAGTTCTGGAGAAGATTTAATCTATTTTAAGGAAAGGGAAAGGAAAGAGTTCTTAGTTTTGCCCATCCTTTTGATCTTTTCTTTCACATCCTTTGGTCCATACACTAGACCTTTCAAAGCTGTTTGACCCTGCTTTTCACTGTTTCTTCAATTCTGTTCTGTATTAGGTCACCAGTTGGTAAGATTGCATTTCTTAACTCATCAATGGATGTGTATTTTGTAATATCATTTTAAAATATAATCTTGGCATTTCACTATATGCTACTACTTTAAGATTCCAAAAATAAATATTAATATTTTACATGTAATTCTTTTTTCATATAATTTAAACTTTTTTAAAAATTATTTTTATTAACATATATAATGTATTATTTGCCCCAGGGTTACAGGTCTGTGAATTATCAGCTTATACACTTCACAGCACTCACCATAGCACATACCCTCCCCAATGTCCATAACCCAGCCACTTTATCCCTACCCCATACCCGCCAGCAACCCTCAGTTTGTTTTGTGAGATTAAGAGTCTCTTATGGTTTTTCTCCCTCCGGATCCCATCTTGTTTCATTTTTTCCTTCCCTACCCCACATAATTAAACTTTTAACTTTTAGTGTATTTACTTTTTTGTGCTTATCCTGAAAAATTGTGGGTCTGCTTTAAGTTACAGTTTAGCTCTTTTTAAAATTTTTGGGAGGATGGGTGGGTGGAGGAATGAATGTTTAACAGCTGGGTATATACACTGTTATTCCGGCCCTTCTTGAATGTTCAGAAATGTTAATTTTTAATTAGCTTAACATTAAGATTGAGTTAATATTGACCCATTATTTCCTAGCATGATCTGGCAACATACTGGGTAGCAGAGAGAATCCAGATGAGAGTCAGAAAGTGATTGCAGAATGTTAGGAAATAATCAGAGCTGTCTGGTGAAGCAGGAAACTTGACTCAAAAAAATACTTTTCCGTGTAGCCACTGTGGAAAACAGTATAAAGTTTCCTCAAAAAACTTAAAAATAAAATTACCATGTGATCCAGTAATTCCGCTACTGAGTTATTAATGAAAAGAACACAGAAATGTTAATTCAGAAAGATACGTGGATCCCTGTGTTTATTGCAGCATTATTTACAGTAGCCAAGAAATGGAAGCAACCCGGGTGTCCACCAGTAGATGAATAGGTAAAGAAGAGGTAGTGTATATGTATATACAATGGTCTATTTCCAATAGAAAAGAATGAAATCTTGTCATTTGCAACAGCATGGTTGGAACTAGAGGGTATCCTGCTAAGTGAAATGAGTCAGCCAGAGAAAGACAAATACCATATGATTCTGTACATATGTGGAACTTACGAAACAAAACAAAAGAAACAAAGGGGGGAAGAGAGTGAGAGACAAACTGAGAAGCAGACTCTTACCTGTAGAGAACAAACTGATGGTCACCAGAGAGGAGGTTGGTGGGGGCATGGCTGAAATCGGTGAAGGGGACTAAGAGTACCCTTATCACAGTGAGCACTGAGGCATGTACAGAACTGTTGAACCTCACTCTAGTGTACGCCTGAAACTAATATAACAAACCTTTCCACTCCATAAATCACCCCCTCAGTACCGGGGTCATTAGGCAAGGGTCAGGGCAGTGCAGCCGCAGACTGAGAACAGAGAGTTGGTTCTTTGTGTCATTGCATAGGCATACAGCAAGAATAACATCTTTAATTTTTTAACCAATGCTATAATCAAATTCATGGCAAATGAGAATTTCAAAAGACCTTTCATAACAGATTATGACAGATAATAATCAAATAGTCTATTTTTGTTGTCTTTTGGAACTGTATTTTGTATTTCATCAACTATTGTAACTTTATTCGATTATAACTATATATTGAGCAGAAGAAAGCAACATACATTCCAGGTTTCACTTCATGCTACAGATAAAGTTATTGAATGAAAGGGGCATTTTCATTTATATCATCATCATTATTGTTAGAATGAAGATGTTGAGTTTTTCTTTCTGCTCTTTATTTTAGTTGATGATTTTAGTGAAGAATCCTCTTTTTATGAGATTCTCCCGTGCTGTGCCCGCTTTCGATGTGGAGAACTTATAGTTGAGGGGCAGTGGCATCATCTGGTGTTGGTGATGAGCAAAGGCATGCTGAAAAACAGTACCGCAGCCCTCTACATTGATGGACAGCTTGTTAACACCGTGAAGGTAAGCATACTCTTGCTTGTCGGTCTTAACCTGCTTTACAAGAGAGTTGAGGGAGGGGGTGTGTGTTTGCAGGGGTAGATTACAGATTGACCTTTATTACCCATTTGAACAATATGTTTAAGAGTCATGTGGCTGGCTAGTTCACATCACTTGATTAGTGAAGAAGAGAAAGAAGGGGTTACATAGTACTAAAGAAGGTACTGAGTATGTCGGTGCCTGAGCCAGGTTGCCAAGTGATTTTTCCCAACAGAAAAACCAGTTGAAGGACGCCTAAGTAACCGATGAGCACAGTGTTTTGTCGCTTCTTTGTTGTCATGCATTCCAGTAGACTTTGCATCCCTTTGGAGCTGGAATCGTTTTTATTCATCCAAATTTGTTTTCAGATCACCGAGATTAGTCCCTGATGATAATAGTAGGTGTTCCATTATGTTTGCTGAATGAATGAGTGTATAAATATTATTCTACATACAGATATATGGTATTCAGAAGAGAGGCGAGAGAGTTGAAATAACCAGTAAAGAATCAGAAGTTCTTTTTTGTATCAGGATGACTGCCCACTGGTTACTTCTGACAGAACTCAGCTAGGTAGCTGTTAAAATGTTTTAGCTCTCTAAAAGATAGTATCCATTTTTATAGTGATTATCTCTTGAAAGAAGCAACAAAAGCAAAGTTTATCCTCCTGTGTGAATTAAAGTTTAAAGAACAGTAAAGTCGGCAGCTTCCTTGAATGCATTTCTTTCGTTAATGATATTTTACTGTGACATCATGTTTCAGTAAGATAAACCCTAAAATGTACTCTGAGGGAATAGTCCTTGTTTGTTTTGTACACATGATTGCATTTGAAATGGGTTGTGGATTCTCTAGGAGGTTGTTCCTTTGTTATTTCTTGTATTATTTAAAATAAATTTTAAAATAAAATTTAAATTAAATTTTATTTTATTTAAAATAAAAATGTCCTCAGCTTCTATTCTAGAATTGACAGATTTCTTACGGGTACATTTACATGGTTGTCATCACTGTGCCTGTGAGGAGTCAGAGGTCCCCTGAAACCACCGTCAGGCCACGTGATGGTCTGCACGCTCACACTGTTGTGTGTGAGTTGCTCACCAGTAACTGTTCTGTGATGTGTGGAGTGGTAGATGTAATCTGAGGCCAGGACAGTGGTACCACAAACCATCCTTCATACCGTCAAGTGATAGAAGCCGCCTCTACCACAAGAAACAACTTGACTTCCTTATCTCTTATACTCTAATCATATGTTTATGTGAATGAATTGAACAGTAGTTTTGCACCTTGTCAGTAAACACTAATGTAATTTCAAATCTGAGAATGTAATTGACATTGAGATCATGGGTGTATACATTACATAATAGACTGTTAAATTTTATAACTTTTACAGCACTTGACCCATTATAAAACACTTCTCATGAATATAATTTTATTTGACAGACTCATATTGAAGGTTACGTAGCTAATTTCAAGACTACTTGAATTCCATAGTTTAGAAAGCTCTGTTTTATAGCAACTCCCAAATTTCATAGAAGCATCATTAATTTGATAGGCAAAACAACCAGACAGTAACAGTATCCCTCTGTCTGATTGTTCTCTTTCTTGCATTATCAGAGAGTTGGATGATAACAAATTTCCATCTTCCACATCATGTTCCAGAATCTTGGCCTGCCCTCATGTATCTCTCAGCCCAGCTGCATTTGTACATTTGTAAAGTTGCATGACGTTAAGATACTGAAACTATACACAAAAGGTGGTTATTTTCCTGGTGAACGTGGGGGATTTGGGGTTCTATCTCATACATTTGCTTTCATTTCTTCTGCAGCTGCATTATGTTCACAGTACTCCTGGCGGCTCAGGTTCTGCTAACCCACCTGTGGTCAGCACAGTCTATGCGTACATTGGCACTCCACCTGCCCAGCGTCAAATTGCTTCCTTGGTTTGGCGCCTGGGACCCACGCATTTTCTGGAAGAAGTTTTACCTCCTTCAAATGTTACTACCATTTATGAACTAGGACCAAATTATGTTGGAAGCTTTCAGGCTGTATGTATGCCGTGTGAGTAACTTAATGTATAAAACTTAGCTTCTGCCATGTAGATCCATGAATAAGTGCGTGTACACGTGTAATACGGGTTTGTAGACAGGTTGTGGGTGGGGTTGTACATTATGTTCATCGTAGAAAAAGAGCCTTTTCCTTCACTCTTCTTCAGTGTGATACTGTTGACCACTCACTCCTACTCCAGATACTCTCCTCCACTGATTATGCTGTACTTTCCTGAGTTTTGTCTTCACGCCCAATCACTAATTTTCTAGTTTCTCTGATTGGCTCCAAGATATGTATGCTCTCTAGGAGTCTAACCACAGCCTTCTTCTCTTCCTGTAATTTCTCTTATTATATAAGCATCTTAAAGTGTATCTACTTGGGGGGTGCCTGGGTGGCTCAGTCGTTAAGCCTCTGCCTTCGGCGCAGGTCATGATCTCAGGGTCCTGGGATCAAGTCCTGCATCAGGCTCCCTGATCAGCAGGGAGCCTGCTTCTTCCTCTTTCTCTGCCTACTGCTTCCCCTACTTGTGCTCTCTCTCTCTCCGTCAAATTTAAAAAAAAAAAAAATTAAAAATGTTTTTAAAAAAGGTATATTCTGGTTAGAGGAAAGAAAGATGTTTCCAGACAACACACACACACATGGATTTTTCAGTTTAAATGAGTTAACATCAGTTTTCCTCATTTTCCTCATCCCTTTACTCCAAGAGTCTACTTCTTGTTATCCTTTCTCCCAGAAGAAATTTAGAGTCAATGGAGCTGATGTAGTAGTACTCTTTCCAAGTGATGTTGTCTGTCCTCTTGTTCTCATTCTCCTAAAGTTCTCAGAAGAGTTAGGACAAGTATATTGTAAATGATGATAATCCTGTGGCTGAGTAATTTGTCTTTCACTTGTGTTCTTTTTCTTTTCTTTTCTTTTTTTTTTAAAGATTTAATTTATTTGAGAGAAAGCACATACAAGCAGTGGGAAAGGGAGAGAGAGAAGCAGACTCAACCACTGAGCAGGGAGCCCAGTGCAGGGCTCGATCCCAGGACCCTGGAATCATTTCCTGAGCTGAAGGCAGATGTTTAGGCAACTGCACCACTCAGGAGCCCCTCTTTCACTCATGTTCTTGATTTAGATAGCATCTAATAATAGCTAACACTGAGCACTCAGTATGTACAGTAAGTTAATACACATGAAGGGCAGAGCTGTTCTGAGCCTGTCACATGTATTTGTTCATCTCCTCAAAACATTGGTACTTATGTACTGCTTTTATCATCCCCATTTTACAGATGAGGAAACTGAGGCACAGAGATATGTAGGTCACATATCTTTTAAGTGATAAAGCAGAGTTTCAAACGTAAGGCATCTAGCTCCAAAACTTATATTTAACTACTCTGCTGTGTTGTTTAGAAGAATTTAGAGAAGCACAAATAGGGGCTCTTACTGGGGAGAAGACCTAGTGTTAGGAAACATACAGGCATTCCACTCATGTTCATGCTCTTTCTCCTTTGATCCTAAGGGGGAGAAGTGTGTGATTTCTTTGATAACAGTTAAAACTCATTTCCTTTACATTATGCTATTTGTAAAGCATATTTTAAGAATAAAACTTGGATGATACAAAGAATTTGAGAGGCAACGGGGCGGGGGGTTTGCGGGGGAAGGAAATAATGAAGCAAGATGGGATTGGGAGGGAGACAAACCATAAGAGACACTCATTCTCACAAAACAATCTGAGGGTTGTTGGGGGTAAGGGGGTAGGGAGAGCGTGGTTGGGTTATGGACATTGGGGAGGGTATGTGCTATGGTGAGTGCTGTGAAGTGTGTAAGTCTGGCTATTCACAGACCTGTACCCCTGGGGCTAATAATACATTATATGTTAATAAAAAATTAAAAGTTAAAAAAAAAAAGAAAACTTAGAATGTAAAGGTCTATGACTAGGTGGTTTTCTGTATTTTCTGAAAAGAAAGAAACGAAGAGCTGAAAATTTAAATAAATAAAACAGTTTTTAAGTTTAGCTGTCATGGTCCACTTTAAAAGATTTTTGAGTTTACCCACTTAAAAATAATAGAATAAAAAAATCTGTGTTAGGATAAGGAGAAATACTGATGATTTTGAAAAGGATCATTCTGCGTTTGAAGGTAAAGATGCAAAGTCTGAAGGCGTAGTCCCATCACCTGTGTCATTAGTGCCAGAAGAAAAGATGTCCTTTGGCCTCTATGCACTCTCTGTGTCTTCCCTAACGGTGGCAAGAATCCGGAAAGTGTACAATAAGTTGGACAGCAAAGCCATTGCTAAGCAGGTAAGCATAATGATTTCCCGGGAAGCTGTGGTGAGTTCTCCCCAGGAACAGTGTTTCAGAGGGTCGTTACAGGTACCACCAGAGTAGGAACAATCACTGAGAAAAGTACCTTTCCTGTATTGCTTGTATTTGTTTTATTTGGCTTTGGACTTAAGCTAAAACATAATTAGATATTTAGCTTAATTTGGAAAAGTGAGAATTTCCTTCTCTGTGCTTGCTTTATATTTGTTTATTTTTTTTTAATTGGCTATTAAAAAACTGAACTGCAGAAAATGAAAGAAAACAATTGCTCTTCTTTAAGGCTATAACTTAACTTTTTTCTGGATCACTTACTGTGTGCCACATGGCATCTTGTTTAGGACTCAGAAGTGAATATAGAGAAAATTCCTGCCTTTATGGCACTTACATTGCCGTGGAAGAGACATGTTAATACCTTAAGAAATAACTTCATCATAGGCCATGTTCAAAGGTGAAGAGTGCTCTGCAGAAAAATAAAACAAGGAAGTAGAAAGTGATCAGCTTACAGTGTTAAATAGGATGGTCACTATGAAGGTGAAATTGGAGAAGATTTGAAAGAGGTGAGGCAGCAAGCCAGGAGAATATGTGGAATGGGATATGGGCCTGGAACAGTGGGGTTTTGTCCCAGTGGTGTAAGTGCTATGGCCCTGAGGAAGGTCCACGCCTGCCTCTGCGGCTAGAGCAAGTGAGAGAAGACCCGGGTAGTAGGAGAGGAACTCAAATAGGTGATGGGGACTAGACTGTTAAGGATTTATAGGCAGTGGTAAAGGCATTGGCTTTAACTAAGTGAGCTGGGAAGCATGATAGGGTCCCAGACATAATGAATGAAATGTTAGCCAGGATGACTGTGACTTCTGTTGAATAGACTGGAGAGGGACAGACAGGGAGAAGCAAGGAGACCAGTTTTATAATAATAATAATTAACGGACGCCTGGGTGGCTCAGTTGGTTAAGCAGCTGCCTTCGGCTCAGGTCATGATCCCAGCGTCCTGGGATCGAGTCCCACATCGGGCTCCTTGCTCGGCAGGGAGCCTGCTTCTCCCTCTGCCTCTGCCTGCCACTCTGTCTGCCTGTGCTCGCTCTCTCTCGCTCTTTCTCGCTCTTTCTCTCTGACAAATAAATAAATAAAATCTTTAAAAATAATAATAATAATAATAATTAACGATGGTGGTGGTGAGAACTGGGGTGATAGCAGTGGCCGTGATGAGAAATGATCAGATTTGAGGTATATTTTGAATATCAAGCCATCAATTTTGGTGATTAGATGTGAATTGTGAGGGAAAGAAAAGAATCAAGGATAACTCCAAGGTTTTTCCACTCTAACACTGAGGAAAATCGGGTCATTTTTTTCTGATTTGGAGAAAACTTTCAGGAAGAAAATTTCAGGAACTTTAGTTTGGGGAGAAATTCTGAGAGCTGTGTTTTGAAAAAATTTGAGAAGCATATTAGACATCTTAGTGGAGATCTCAAAGCCATTGAAAATATGAATCTGGAGTTCAGAGTAGGAGTGTGAGCAATGGATGTTCAGAGGTGGTATTTAAAGCCACTCGACTAAATGCTTTCACCGAACTGTAGATCTGGATAGAGAAGAGAAAGGTTACCGGCTGAGGCCTGGGGCATCCAGTACTGTGGAGCTAGCTGGGGAGATGAAGAACCAGCGGAAAAGAGGGAGGAGTAGCAGCCAGCAAAAAAGGAGGAAAAACTAGGAGAGTTTGATGTGATAGAAATCAGTGATTCATTGTGGTGAATGTTTCTGGTCAAGAAAGACTGGGGCTCAGGACCGACAAACAGTGAGTCTAGTGAGGTGGGAGTTATCAGTGAATTTGGCAAGCTGTTTTGGCTAATTAGGAAAGGCAAAGCCCAAGGGAGGAAATCCAAAGACTGGAAGGGAGGAATCTGGGGACAGTAAGGATTGACAACTCTTGTGCAGTCATATATCTGTAAATACATGTACCATCTTTAAAGGAACATGAACTGTAGGTAAATTTAGTTCTACGGGTAATAATAGAATTAGAGTCTTAGGATTGTGTTTGCTTTGAAAGCACATTATGCATTCGTGTGTGTGTACACATGCAAAAGTAACATTTATGTAGGCATGTTTTATCTGTAAACACTTGAATAATTTATGTGACATTTACTTGAATATGAAGTAAAGCTAATATTATATTCACTGATCAGAAATACTATGAGACAGCTAGTGATAAGAACTTTAAAACCATGACAGAATTTCATTCAGAAAGACCTCTGAAATTGTTTCCAAAGACCACCCCTCCATCACCATCTTTATCTCAGTAGATTGTACTTAACTTACTTTCTGTGATTTTTTGACCATTGCAAGAGCTTGTGCATTTTAAAAAAAATGAATGCCCACATTTTTAATATTCTGATATAGAGAGAAAGAAATAATATGTTACTAATCATGTTTTATTTTCTTTTCTAATCAAAATGTTCAGATTGTTCTTCTATAGTTACATTTTATTTCCCTTTCCTATTCTTCAGTTAGGCATTTCCTCCCATGAGAATGCCACTCCTGTGAAATTGATACACAATTCAGCCGGGCATCTAAATGGACCTGCGCGAACAGTTGGAGCTACTCTGATTGGATACTTGGGTGAGTCAGATTGTTTTACTATTTCAAACTTCTTTATTTGCCTTCAAATCTGCATTCATTTTCCCCACAGGAAGGCAGGTGTTTAAATTCATATTTCATACTGTTCTTGCAATATTTAGAGATGAATGTAACAATTTCAAACTCCAGTCAACTTTAAAAATCATAACCTTTTTAAACATCCCATGAACCTTTCCCTCTTTTCTCAGCACTGATGAGTGCAGACTACATACTTCCATGTAATTTCAAGGTACATTTCGTAATACATTTAGAGGTAGATGTAAAGAGTTAGAAGTATTGATGGTTATTGCATGGCTTGGTGCAACCATGGTGGTACCCAGGAGTGCGTCTGTTATTTGGAAATGAGCTAGAAATAAGAGCTTTGGCATATAAATAGTGAATCCAAATATAGTAAAAGTTAAAGCTGGTATACGTTCTGCAGAGCCTTTTACCTGATGTCTGCTTCTGCTTAAAAAGAGTTGATTTTTTTGGTTAGATAGAATCCTGAGACATATCCGGTCACATCATCCAAAATTCAGAACCAGCCATTATATAAATGTACAAATCGGTACATAATATTGGTTCTTTTTTAGGTTAACGAAAAGTTAGTGTTCTTTTGGTCAGAATCCTACATGTTTGTCAGTAAGATACATGGCAGTTTTTCTTGTCTCAGTGGTGTGCATGTATCTTAACTTTCGTTTTCTTCTTTAACCACATTGCATTGATAAAACAGTTTTCTTTATGCTAATGCACATGGTTGTTTATTCAATTCAGCAAGTGTTGATTGAGCTCTGCTCTATGTCCTTTGCAAAAAGATAGCAGCACGTGGTGTAGGTAAAAGAGCTGAAAGAGTTAGGTTCTAGCTCCTATTCTGTTACTGTGTGGCATTATGCCAGACATTTGAGCTCTTTGGACTTCAACTTTCTTATCTGTAAACTAGCAGTGCTGGCCCTAATTACCTTAGAAGGTAGTTTTCAAAATTAAGTGCCATAATATAGTGCCAAATATTATGAATACTGCCAAGCACATAGAAATATAAAATGCATATTAATTTTATTTTTTGAAAACTCAATCTCAATTAGTAGGCAGACATTCAAACAGTACCTTTTTTAAAAAGCAAGGTTAGCAACATAGATGTGAGTTTTTTTTAAGTGGACCCTAAGTTAGTTCTGATCCTTTCTTTCCACATGGTGATACTTTTCTGGGGTCACTGATGTACTGTTACATAGGCTATAGAACTAGGAAAAGCTTTGAGTAATAGCCAGTGGTGTGTTTTACTTGGCTTATCTTGGGAATACTGGGTCCTTGCCAGGATGGCATCCTCACCCACCTCCCAATTCAGAGTTGGAGTGCTGTTGCCCTCCTCAGGGTCATTCCCAACAGTACCTAATCAGGCATTCTCACTCACCTCAGAAATGCATTCTTTCTCAGGCCTCTGCACTTTTCCTTCATGTTGCCCAAAGCTACACAGTCAAAACCTTTAAGCTTACTCGCAAACCCCAGCCCTTCTCTACACCTTCTTTACCCCCACCTCATCTCTTGAGTATTAGCATTTATTGTCTTCCACATCCTACCTTGAATCTTTTTTTTTTTTGAATATTTGTTTTATGATTAAGGTGGGTTTTTTTTAAAGTAGAATTTAAAATTAAATACTTCTTAAGGTGATTTATTCAGTTCTTATTAACATGGGGAATTTAATTATTTTTCACTGTCTTTTAATCAGGAGTAAGAACATTTGTCCCTAAGCCTGTTGCCACTACTTTGCAGTATATTGGTGGAGCGGCGGCCATCCTGGGCCTGGTGGCCATGGCTTCTGATGTGGAAGGGCTGTACGCAGCAGTCAAAGCCCTGGTTTGTGTGGTCAAGAGTAACCCACTAGCCAGCAAAGAAATGGAAAGAATCAAGGGCTACCAGGTTTGTAACCGTAAAGCTTCACCTTTGCTTTTCTTTGTGTTCAAAAGAAAAAGAAAAAAAGAATCTTCTAATTTTCATTATTACTCATATTTTTTCATTCTGGAAGAATAACTTCATCCAAGTAAACTTTAAAGGTCACAAGCTTTTAGTAAAAGTAATGTATTTCAAGTGAGAGTTTGAATTGTTTATTTTGGCTCAAATTTTTTATCCTATCTCATCAAATCTGCCTTCTTACACTCTTGAATTAGGCTGCGTTTTTCATTTTTTCAGTTATTTCAGATATATTTGCTAGTTTGGAGTTCCTTTTCTCTCTGGAAATAGGAGTGAAATGAAATTGGGTGATATTGCCAGCTACTCTAGAGGCTGCCAAATCCGTGATAGACCCAGAGCTCTCCTCGCTTTCCTGGTCTCTCACCTCCACACCCAGTCATCTTTTACCACCCATCCCCCTTCACTTACCTAGCGGATATGAGAGCCACTTTGTAATACCTGTGCCATTGCTAGTTCTGAAAACTCATGTGGGATTAAAAATATCCACAACTTCCTAGGTTTAGCCAGAAAGTTATTTGTCAGAAGAGAAACACAAGTATTTGGAGGAAGTTTAAATCCTGTTAGTGTAGATGAAGTATAAATGCCTTCTCTTACTATGGCCGGTAGTTCATTGGTAGTGAGTAAATTATTTACTGTTCTGTTTTCTGTAGATTTATTCACACTATTTTGCTAAGTGTTTTATTTTGCAAAACTTTCAAAATGATTATTTGCAGCATTGCTTACCAAATTTCCTGAAAATACACAAACCCTCTAAATGTTCCAACATTGTAAGAATGACTAATAATTCTGTAACTATTTCAGAGAATATCATTCAACCTTTTAAAATTGTAATTATGAAGACTATGGTGCAAAAGAAAAATCTTTGTAATAAAATGTTATGTGGAGAAAAAGTAAAAAATTATATGCACGTGATGGCAACAAATTAAATACATGTGAATTGAAAGGATTTATGTACAAGATATTTTAATGATAGAGTGATGGGATTATCCTGCTTTTCAGATTTTCTCTAATGTTATATTATCATAATAAAAATTTAGAAATCAGCTTAGAAGTCTCAGGAATTGCTTTGCACAGAGGGGTGTGTGTGTGTGAGAGATACGATTAATCAATGGGCATGTGGTATTGCTTTCTTTCAGTTGCTGGCGATGCTGCTTAAGAAGAAACGTTCCCTCCTTAACAGCCACATTCTCCATCTAACATTTTCCTTGGTGGGAACTGTTGATAGTGGGCATGAGACCTCCATTATTCCAAATTCAACTGCTTTCCAGGATCTACTTTGTGATTTTGAAGTATGTATATGAACACTGACTGGTAATATACAATGAATCCATTTCTTATTCTGTATGTTGATAGAGTTAATTATTAAACAGTTTTTGTCTCTAGGATGTGTTTAAATTTTTACTTTTACGATGCTCCTGTTAATGTCATTAGTAAAGTACAAAATATAGGGTAGTGAGGGCATTTCTTCTCTCCAAGGATAGTCCAGTTTACAAGTAGTGTAGAAGTGAAATGCTGTAAGGCATTTACCTAACTAGAGCTACTTTGCTGCCTCTTCTGGCTTTATGAGAGGCAAATCTATTTTAATTAGATAATTCTAATACAAGTTTTTCCTCCGTAAATAGGAGCTATTACACCTGAAATTTTGATTAATAGTAGCTGCATAATAAACTAGCATTTATTTTGTCTAAATAATAAGGTACCACTTAATCTCACATATCTCATTTCCTTTTAACTTCCCATTCACGGTACTGTGCATATTCATATGCATATATATGGTGTACACACACACACACACACACACACACACACACACAGTGTTTTATATCTGTATATATCTTCCTTGTGGGGCTGTGGGCTTCATGTGTGCAGAGACCATGTCTTTGTATCACTACCGCCCACACTGGTGTCTAGTACTAAATGTTTGCTGGCTGTAATGTCTAGGCCACAACTCTTCTTCCTCATAACTACTGTAAGCTCTGTCTTGTCGGTTATCTTAAGTCCCTGATAAACAGGCTGTGTGCTCTTTTCCTGAAGCTGTACTTGAAAGCATATTAGCAGCATGGCCCATACTCAGTCTTCAGTACCCACAGCTCAGGAGCAAATGCTGCAGTATCTCCCACCCTTTTTTTTTTTTTTTTTAAGATTTTATTTATTTATTTGAAAGAGAGCATGAGCAGGGGAAGGGGGAGAGGGAGAGGAAGAAGCAAGCTCCCCACTGAGCAAGGATCCCAATGTGGGACTTGATCCCAGGACCCCGGGATCATGACCTGAGTCAAAGGCAGATGCTCAACAACAGAGCCACCTAGGCACCCGAGTGTCCCTCTCTTTTTGCAGCTCCTGACTCTCTTGCTAGCAGTGTCCTGTCTTTCTTACTACTTCCCCCTTAATTTTCTGGCTCTGAAATTTTCATTATTTTTACATAAAAGTGTCCTATTTCTTTTTTATTTATTTATTTATTTATTTATTTGTCAGAGAAGGAGAGAGAGAGAGAGCACACAAGCAGGCAGAGAGGCAGGCAGAGGCAGAGAGAGAAGCAGGCTCCCTGCCGAGCAAGGAGCCCATGCGGGACTCGATCCCAGGACCCTGGGATCATGACCCGAGCTGAAGGCAGCGGCTTAACCCACTGAGCAACCCAGGCATCCCATAAGTGTCCTATTTCTTTATCTTTTTTTTATTGTGTTCTTTCTTTTAGGTTCTTACCCCATCCCACAGCCTCATTTCTACAAAGTTGAGCCCCAAATCTGATCTCTAGCTTGACATATGAATTCTACACTTAGTGCTGATCTCTTGCTCAACATTTCTGTTTTTCTGTCCCAGCAACACCTAAACTCAACTTAACATTCTTCCCTAAATTAGTTCTTCCTTCTGACTCTGTTTCTATTAATAGCACCATCATTTCCCTAGTCACCGAGGCTTGAAATTGAAAAATCAGCTTTCTTCTTCTTCCCTGTTTACAAACAGTCTGAAATTAAGTCCTCTAGACTGTACTTCCATATTTCCTGTAGTTGACCTTCTGGTGTCTACTTTTACAACTTATCTCAAGCCCTAATCATCTTCTCTTACCAACTAGGATAACTATCACTTCTTTCCCCCTTTCCTCAACCTACCCATAGATCTTTCGACCTCATTCTTTCTAAGGTATAATCAAATTATTCAAAACTTCCAGTATAAACTTCCATAATAAGGTATTCATTTCTTAATCTGATATTCAAAATAGTAATTTTGAATATTTACAAATATTGTAAATATATTTTTATTTACAAATGTGCCTGGGTGGCTCAGTTGGTTAAGCATCTGCCTTCACTTCAGGGTACTGGGATCAAGCCCCATATTGGGCTTCCTGCTCAACCGGGAGCCTGTTTCTCCCTCTCCCTCTGCTGCTCCCCCTGCTTGTTTTCTCTCTCTCTGTGTCTGTCAAATAAATAAATAAATGAAATCTTTTTAAAAAATTGTAATATACAAACCTCTCATTCTTTTAGAAAATACCTATTAAGCATCTTTGAGCCAGGTATTGTGTTAGTGCTAATGATGTGAAAATAAGAGTCCTTGCATCAAGGCATTTTATCTATTAGAAAAGAAGAGCAAATAAATAGACCATTAAAAACTTGTGAAAGCACAGAGATAAAGGTATGCAGAATTTTGGGAGTACTAAGTAGACCTACTTAATCAAGCCTGGCTTTGTTTTCATCTGGAAACAGGTATGTTTAAATCAGGGGTGATCTTTGGTTTCAAGCATCTGCAGTCAAATGCTCTAACACTGAGCTATACCCCCTAAGCATCTGATTAAAATCTAATATGCAAACATCAGAAATTCAGTTGCTGGATACATTTTGGCTTCATTTTAAATTACCTTGCTCACTTTATGGTATTATATAGTATCCCTAATTACTGCAAACCATAATAGTCCATAAATAATTCAATCTTATTTTTAAAGTAGTATTTCACAGATATAAGTAAGATAATGGTAATAGAATTATAGGTTTTTTCTTTTTAGTGGTTGTTTGAATTTATAGTATACATCTATAAAAATTCAGTCTGTCTTCAGAATATATTATACCACTTTACCCATAGTGTAAAAAACTTTGCAAAGATATACTGCGATTTCTCCCATCCTGTTCTTCATGCTATTTTTGTCCAACATTTTATTTCTATATGTTTATGATCTCCACAGTACTTTTCTATATTATATTTGCTTAAATAGTAAGTTATCTTTGAAAGACAATTTTAAAAATTGTTTTAACTTACCCACATATATAACATGCCGTTTTTATTCCTTTATGTAGATCCAAATTTCCATCTTATCTTATTCTTCTAACCTGAAGAACTTCCTGTAACATTTTCATAGTGCCTGTTAGCCTTAAATTCTCCCATCCAAGAAAGTCTTTATTTTTTTCTCTTTTCAGGGGTATTTTTGCATAGAATAGAATTCTAGTTGACTTTTTAAAAATTCTTTTTATGCCTTAAAGATGTCAGTCATTCCATTGTCTTTTCCGTGTTTCTTCTGCTTGGGGTTTGTTGACTTTTCTAGATCTGTGAGTTTGTCATTTTTATCAAATTAGAAATTTTTTAGCCATTATTTCTATAGCTGTTCTTCCTGATATTCTCCCCCAACCTTTCCTGTACTCCAGTTACATGTGTCTTAGATTCCTTGGTATTTTCCCACAAGTCACTGATGCTATTGTTTCTTTTTAGTTCTTTTCTCATACTTGATTTTGAGTAGTTTCCACTGTTGTGTCTTCAGGCTCACTGAATTCTTTTCTGCAGTGTCCAATCTACTGTTAGTCCCATCCTGTGTAATTTTCTTTTTAAATATTTTACTTTTCCTCCATAGACGTTCATTTTGGATCTCCAGTTACTTTCTATTTCTCCTCCTTATATTCATATTTTTGGTTATATTCTTTAGCATATGGAGCATTTTTTTAAGATTGATTGGTTTTAGACTGCATGAGTTGGGGGAGAGGAAGAGGGAGAGAATCCTCAAGCTGACTCCCTGCTGAGTGTGGAGCCTAATGTACGGCTTGATCCCAGGACCCTGAGACCATGACCTGAACCAAAATCAGTGGTCGCCACCTAACCAACTAAGCCACCCAGGCACCCCTGGAGCATTTTTTTTTTTTCCAGATTTTATTTATTTATTTGACAGAGATCACAAGTAGGCAGAGAGGCAGGCAGAAGGAGAGGGGGTAGCAGGCTCCCTGCTGAGCAGAGAGCCCGATGCAGGGCTCCATCCCAGGACCCTGAGATCATGACCTGGGCCAAAGGCAGAGGTTTAACCCACTGAGCCACCCAGGTGCCCCTGGAGCATATTTTCAATAGAGTTTTGAAAGTCCTCATAATTCTATCATTTTCTGTCATTTCTGAGCTACATATAATAATTGGTTTTTCACCTTCTTATGGATCATAATTTTCTTTTTCTTTGCATGCTTGGTAATTTTTTTTAAAAGATTTTATTTATTTATTTGACAGACAGAGATCACAAGTAGGCAGAGAGGCAGGCAGAGAGAGAGAGGAGGAAGCAGGCTCCCTGCTGAGCAGAGAGCCCCATTCGGGGCTCGATCCCAGGACCCTGGGACCATGACCTGAGCCGAAGGCAGAGGCCTTAACCCACTGAGCCACCCAGGCGCCCCATGCTTGGTAATTTTTGATCATATGCTAAATTTTACACTGTTAAGTGCTAGATTTTGTCATGTTCTTTTACAAAAGTATCGAACTTTGCTCTGGTATTGTAGTTATATTTTTGAGGCACACTTTTAAGATTTGTTAGGGTGGACCTAGAGTAACTTTTAGTCTAGCACAAATTTAGCCCCACTACTTAGATATTTCACTTCCAGGACCTCTAACTCCCCAGGTATTAAGAAATCTACATGCTCTTTGGTGGGCTTGCAAACTAGTCTCAGACCTTTGTATGTTCCAAGAATTGTTTGGTGTACTCTTCTGCAGTGATTGATTCCAATTTTGGACCCCACATGAAATTCTAGTCACTCAATCTTTGTCCTCAGGAAGCAGCATTCTTTATTCATTCTATTTCATATGCTCTGTTCAGTATTCAGTAATGATATTCAGTCCTTGATTTCCAAATAAGTTTTCTATACATTTTCCCTTTCCAGTTCTTTACTCTAGGAGGGTAATTTTCATAACAATATTCTTTTATAAACAGAACCAGAAGTCTTATATACAAGCAATTTTTTAGGGCTTCACCCTATATTATATTCAGTTAATTATATAGTGTTCGGGTTAATGTAGAGCATGAAATCAGCCATAATACCTGGCTTGATAAAATGTAACACGGAGGCTGCTGGGGGTGAGGGAAGGTTTCAAAGAAGGGCGTAGGCCTGTGGAATGCCGTGGCCTGTTTGACTACTCTGCCATTGGAATGCCATGGGGAGTTGACTTCCCTGAAGCTTTCTTTTAGTTCCTTTAATCCCATGTTACTAATTCTTGTTTAATTTGAATGCAGCTTTAGTTAATTCTGGAAGTTTTTACCCATTTTAGTTTTTTAGGATTTTAAAGATATCAAAAACCTGTATTTCTTCTCAGTCCTTTATGTGAACTTCCTTGAAGATGAATCTCATTCTTTAAGAGAATAAGAACAATTTTAAATGATGAAAACCCAGAAATAGACATTGTTAATGATCTGATATGAGAATTCTTTATGATCCATTGATAATATAGGTGAAATAAGTTCTGTGTGCTATATTTATGTTTGTTGGATAGTCATTTGGAGTATCTTTTAACCCTAAACATACCACTGTTCTTTATTTTTATTGTAGGTTTGGCTCCATGCACCATATGAACTTCATCTTTCCTTATTTGAACACTTCATTGAACTGCTCACTGAGTCCAGGTATTAGTTAATATCGGTGTAGTTAATTGTTCAGTTATAGAAGAGATGATAGCATGGCCTTTATAAACTCTTCTTTTCTTACAGTGAAGCTTCAAAGAATGCCAAATTAATGAGGGAATTCCAGCTAATCCCCAAATTGCTACTGACTCTTCGAGATATGTCTTTATCCCAACCTACCATTGCTGCTATTAGTAATGTGCTGAGCTTCTTACTACAAGGTTTTCCCAACAGCAATGATCTGCTCAGGTAGTGAACACTACTGTTATTTGTCTGTTTATTCACTAAAAGTACCAATGAGATGAAAGTGCATCAGACAAATGTAACTGATTCTTATGCCTATGTAATACCTGTAATGTTAATATTCAGAATATTTGTAAGGCACAAAAAATATACATGTCTCAGGGTCTTATCTTTATACAGCAAAACCAGTTGTTGCCACTAGTGAATAAGAGAATATGTAGGACTGAGCCCAACAAGATTTTTGTCCTAGACATAAAAGTGTTCAGTATAGGAATTCTTGGTTCATCTTCCCCCAGCCCTGCTACTTCTGAAGTGTATGTGCCCAAGTATGCATGTGCACACATACACATACCCCCTATTGTGGGCATACCATCTCTTTTGTGTATTTATTCTTGATCATCCAAACAGATGGTGATGTTTTATTTTTGTATATTCATCCTTTTATATGATTGATTATTTTGCTACTACTGAGAAATGGCTGAAGTCATATTTGTGGATGGTCTGTAGAATAATTTTAATATTTACATAGTAATTCCGATTTTAACTGAAAATGGAAGGGGAACGCACCTTAACCAAAGTATTTTTTCCAAGTAGAGAATTGGTTAAACTCAGTTTGACCACTTTCCATGTCATTTCCCAGATATGCAGGTGAAATCACTCCTACTGATTAGAATATTCCCACTAGACTAATCTCTAATCTGTGTAGCATGTAAATCACTCAGTTTCATATTCACTGACTCTGAAGATATTTTTGTAACATGGCAACATATTTAAAACTGGAGTTTAAAAATTCTTGTTTTTTAACAATTTTGTTTAAATCTTATTCTGGAAATACAATGATCATTTTCCTAAAATTACCACTGAAACCTATCAAATTTTTGGTTTTATCTACTTTATCAATTAAGAAACTAAAACCCAGAGAGGTTAAGCTACTTGCCTCAGGTAATAAGATTAAAAACAGATAGAGCCAAAACCCAAGTTCTTCATTACTAGGCTACAGTGGATCCATATAGAAAAATGTTAGGACATTTTGATTTGGATCATACTGTTTGGTTCTTAAAAATACATTAAAGGACTCATATTTCTGAAGAAATATTTTGCCCTATGTTTTAAAAGATTGTAACATATAACATTAATTGCAATGATCCTAGGGGATGTAAAATGAATACAATCATCTAAAGGTGTGTAAAAAAATTAGCTAAAATAGGAAGTAGTATTTTTCCATTTCTTTGTGTTTTGTTTCTTTATATTTTTGTTTGTTTGTTTTGGGGAAAGAGAAACCTAAACTCCCTAACTTTTTTCTTGTAAGGTTTGGCCAGTTTATTTCTTCTACTTTACCAACGTTTGCAGTTTGTGAGAAATTTGTAGTTATGGAAATAAACAATGAAGAGAAGCTTGATACTGGTAAGTCAAGTCTGGAACTTGAAAACTAATTTCTGTGCTCTGTTTTCTGGCACAATTAGAATTATATGTGATTTTATTATATTACTTTTCTCCTTACATTACTTTTCATGGTCTTTCATAGATGTATTTGTCATAAGTCAAGCCTCTAAAGTATACAGAAATACAGAATTACCTAACTAATTTAATAGGTTGTTAATTTTACTTAAAAAACTAAAATCTTTCCTGGAGGTGGGTAGAGATGGGTGAAGTAAGGGGGATTAAGAGTAGACTTACCTTGATGAGATCGTGTGTAGAATTGTTGAATCATTGTACACCTGAAACCAATAAAATACTGGATGTTAATTTTATGTAAATTTGAAAACAAAAAGCCTCTTAAAGCAGTAAAAATAGAGAAGTCACAGGGATGAAAGGTACAGTATAGGGAATATAGTTAGTGGTATTATAATAGTGTATATAGTGACAGATGTAGCTACACATGTGGTTGAACATAGCATAACATGTAGTTGTAAAATCACTGTGTAAAAAGGTTAAAAATGGGAAAACATTAAATCTTTTCTATCAAACAGGATTAATAGCAGATTTCCTTTAAAGTAACAAACTATTCTGTATGATTTTTGAACATTGATTAATTTTTTAAAATACATCTCTTCAGAAACAGTTGCTATTATGAATTATATGTATATAACTTACTTTCATTTTCCTGTTAAATATTTAGTGGTCATTTAGGGAAATCATTTTATGTAAGTATAAAATAAAAATTGCTTCACAATTTGTGGGATACTGGGCCCATGACAACCACTTTTTTTTTTTTTTTAATAAGGTTTATTTATTTGAGAGAGAGAGAGAGAGACCATGAGCAGGGGATGGAGGAGAGTGGGAGGGAGAGAGAGAATCTCAAGCAGACTCCCGGCAGAGAGTGCAGCCTGATGACATGGGGCTCAGTCCCCAGGCACTGAGCTAATGGTCTGAGACAAAATCAAAACTCGACTCAACTGACTTTTTTTTTCCCCAACCTTTCTCATTTGCTACATATTTTCCCCCCTCTTCTATATTTTCCCTTTTGTATGTTCTAAGATAGGGGATTTGTTTGGAAAGCATTGAAAGAACCTTTTAGATTGACTTGTAATTAAATTCACAGTATCTTATATTTGCAAGCATTATTTCCATTATTATCCTGTTACTTTATTCCAAAATGGTATCATATAAATGACTTCCTTTAGACCACTGTCCACCTGGACAAGTGAAAAATAATACTGGTGAATCAGTGCCTCACAGAGGTGTTCTCCTTGCTAGCTATCCCATCTGGAGCACAGCCTCTCTCTGGTGCTTCATGAATAAGAAGAGAAAGTGTTGTACTCATGTTTTTCGAAAGAGAATCAAAGATTTGGGAGCCTCAGTGAATTCCTGCAGATTATAGCAGAACGTAAGGCTGCTGCTGACCACTCACTTACATGAGCCTGCTCATTTGTAACAATGTTGGTATTTCTTCAGTAAAGCAAATTAGCAGTGGACAGATAGCATGAAGATAAAAACGGATAACACTGAGCACTTAGTATCTGACATGCACTGTTTAAGTGCTTCTTATATTCTTGTAACAATCCTGTGAGATAGGTATTATTGCTATCCTAGTTTTACAAGGGAAGAAACTAAGACCTAGAAAGATTAAGTAAAATAAATTTACCTGAGATCATGCTACTTGCATTTGAACGCAGGTAATCCAAAGCAACATTATAAGCTTTTTAACCACTGTGTTTTAACCACTGTTTTAAATGCATATGGTAGATGCAAGGATTATTTCTTAGCTCTGAATTAATTAATATAAGCCAAGTAAGTAAGTATTAGCGAAAGTCCTTTAAAAATCTTCAGAAATATGTAATGTTTATTCAAGTATAAAAAAGATGTAGAGAAAAATATGTAATGTTTATCAAGTATAAAAAAGACGTAGAGAAAAATATTTCTCTAGTCTCCATATTTCTTGCTGGCTGTTGAATTCAGTGAGCACAACTAGTATAAAATTTTCTTTGAGGGGCACCTGAGTGGCTCAGTGGGTTAAGCCTCTGCCTTCAGCTCAGGTCATGATCTCAGGGTCCTAGGATCGAGCCGCGCATCGGGCTCTCTGCTCATCGGGGAGCCTGCTTCCTCATCTCTCTCTGCCTGCGTCTCTGCCTGCTTGTGATATCTCTCTGTCAAATAAATAAATAAAATATTTTTTAAAAACTTTTGTTTGAGACGAGTACAGTAGTGGAGATGTATAAATTGCTAAGTTTTCTGTTATCTACCAAGTTAGATAACAGAAGCTTATCTGTTAATTACCAAGCTAATTAGACTAGTATTCTCATCACTTCATTGCCATTTGAAATAAGTCAGAAGTTCATTCCTGGTCTTGTTAGTATAGGATATTTGCTATTTATTTGATACAAACTAAAGACTGTATTAACTATACTATTATGTTCTAAAAAATTCATAGTTTTGTTTTGTTTTTGAAGTTGTTTATACAGCATTCAGGATATACCTACAAAAAAGAAAATGACTTGAATAATAATGCTGAACAGCAATATCATAATCAGTGCAAAATAAAATAGCATAAAAGAGTAGTGCAGTGTGGAAGAAAGCATCAGTCTGATGGGGAAGAAGTTAAGCTGAAAATTCAGAGTTTATTGTTTTACATTATATTTGAAAATTACGGGAAGCAAAACTGACAGAAAACTAGATATTAGTCTAAGGAGAGTTTTTTTGTTTCTGTGTGCATCGTCATTTTACTGAAAAAAAATTGAAAAGGAAATAATTGAAAGGAAGTAATCTTCATCTCAATTTAGGTTGTATGGTATGTGTTTTAATAAAACAATTTATAAAATACCAGTCTTACCTCTTAGAAGAGAAGAGAATCTTGAGCTCCTCTTGATAACCTTGAAGCACCCTTCCCAATAATTAAGGCACAAAATTAGCCATTTAAAAGACAGTGTTTAAAGATAAAAAGAATCCCTTGGCCAAACAAGTAAAAGCAAATGACCATAGTAAGTCAGAGTGTAGCCTGAGCTTCAATTCTAGGTAAAGGAAGGCATGGGGATTGTGACTTACCAAGCCTTTGCCCATCATGTCAGGCCTGGGCCTCAACCACTGGCCCATAGATACCCAGTCCTGTGTGCTTCCAGGTTCTTATGGTTCCATGAGAACCATAAGCTTTCTGTTTTCCTCTCTTTCTTTTCCAATTTCTCTGTGCATTTGTGTGCCTTTATCTTTTATGCTATTTAATTCTAAGTCTCCTTTATATATTACATTTATTGAATATTTTATGCTTCCTATTTTTTTCATTTTTAAATCTGGTAAATTTAACTATTTATATCCTTCAAAATGAAACTGGAAGTTGAGGATTTGGATTGTTATTTTTATCCATGTGACTACTTTGACTCTATTGGTAGGGGGGCAGTTAAATATTATATAAAAAAGAGTTTACAACCTTTTATTACTTGTTTAGACAATGTCAAATATAAATGAACAATTTTCAGGATTCTGAAGAGAAGTAAATGAATGGACCCTTTTGCTTGTCCACTTTAGTGGAAAGTACTCCTGGAGAAAATGTTTTCTAAAAGATGTATTTTTCAGTGAGATTTCCTAGGACTATGTTGTATATTTTACACTGGCTTATCTACTAAGGCCATTTAATGTATATATTTTCATTGTAGGAACTGAAGAAGAGTTTGGAGGTCTTGTATCTGCTAATCTTATACTTTTGAGGAATAGACTTCTAGATATCTTGCTAAAACTAGTTTACACATCTAAAGAAAAGACAAGCATTAATTTGCAGTAAGTAAAATTTTCTTAGAATTGATGGTACAGGTGCTATTACTAGTTAATTCATAGTAGAGAAAAAAGAATTGCTATTGACTTTTAATAGATTTTTTAAATCCTGCAATTTATATCTTGAGAACAAAACTAGTCTTACTTTTTTAAAATTTTGAGTCCTAACCCTTGAAATTAATGTTCTGTTTTTGCCTTCTTAATTCATCTGCCTTTAAATAGAGCTTGTGAAGAACTGGTCAGGACACTGGGTTTTGACTGGATTATGATGTTTATGGAAGAACACTTGCATTCCACCACAGTTACGGCAGCCATGAGGATTCTTGTTGTGCTACTGAGTAATCAGTCTATCCTCATCAAGTTTAAGGAAGGACTCAGCGGTGGAGGGTGGCTGGAACAGACAGATTCTGTCTTAACTAATAAGATCGGAACTGTATTAGGTATGGGACTTAACATCAGCTGCTTTAAAATAAGCTCTCGTACTCTTGTCTTTCGTTTTGTTTTTAAATCTTATCAAAGCTTATACTCTTAAATTTATCTGACAATCATTAAGAATCATGAATTTTTTTTTTAAAGATTTTATTTATTTGAGAGAGAGAGAGAACAAGTGAGAGAGGGAGAGGAAGAAGCATAAGCAGACTCTGACTGAGCAAGGAGCCCAATGTGGGGCTCCATCCCAGGACGCCGAGATCATGACTTGAGCTGAAGTCAGATGCTTAACTGACTGAGCCATACAGATGCCCCAGAGTCATGAATTTTAATGAATGAACAAATGAATAAAAAAGCTTAGCTTCAAATTTGGCTTTTTAAATTACAAAGCAAATGGAAGGCAGACACAGGATATTACATATGTGAAAACTAAGGAAATTCCTTACAATCCTCTTGTTTTGTAGTTCCCTTTCTGATCTATAAGTAGGTAGTTAGCAAATTATCAAGACTAAATTAATAGTAATCAGTATTTTTCATGCTATATCTGTGCCAGTTACTAGATATTTTCATTTTCAACCATTAACTTGTTTTCACAATAGTCCATGAGATATAAATAACTATCATACCCATTTTAGAGATGGGAAAACCAAGGCATAGGGATGAAGTCACTTGTCAGCTAGGAAGTGTCAAAAATTGAATCCAGGTCGATTAGATCTAAAGCCCTGCTTTTAACAGTTATGTTATATTGCTTCTCAAATATTTAAGCTTGAAGTTTTAGCCAAAGTTCCCTATTGTCTGCTTGCTGGCTCTATGCAGTTTTCAACATGGAACTGAGCATTTAAGTAATATTAGAAAATTACAGTTTCCTATGTTAGAGAGTCACTTTAACTGCTGTATTTCTGTTCATATTAATGATCTTATTTTGGAGCTATATATATTTAAAATAATGTTTTTATTGAAAATTCTAGGCATTCAGTTCTTACTGTTTTTAAATCAAGTATTTAAAAAATAAATTTGTCTTTATAATACGTTTTAAAACCATATGTAATTGTATTCTAGAATAAGCATCAAGAATACATGTTTGTCCTTGTCAATTAGGGATCCAAATCGAATATGTAATTTATCTTTTAAAAAAAAAAAACTGCGAAAGCATCAATACTTAGGTGCTACCTGCACTGCTTTCTGAAATATCAAAGGAAATGATAGGAAGATATGTTTACAAAGATTCTTTTATTGTTATTTCATATTGGGAAATGTCTGAAGAAACTTTGTAATGAAGAAAGGAATTCACTGTGAAATGATTTCTCAAGAAAATTGTTGGCTTTAAAATTTGTATTCTAAAGTATCATTATATATACTTTTGTGATTCAAAAACACTATTTTGCATAGACCCTAGGAGAGGGATATAGCCTACAAATGTTACTACTATGAACAGTTTGGTAGCAAGAGATTTCACTTATTGACCTTAATGGTAGCCGCTAGGAGAGTGAGCCAGGAATGTGAGTATTGCTGTGTGTCAGAATTCTGAGTGCCAGGTGACAGCCCCGCTTCTCATAGAACATCAAAATCACAGTGGTGAGAACACCTAACTAAGACTCCTATAGTACAGTGTGATTTGCCAAAGTCTTTTAACATGTGTCGTCTCATTTGGGCTTTATGATTCTGAAGACAGGTATATATTTTATAGATATAAGTTTTACTTTATAGACCACCTATTAATTTCTCTAATTAGGAAAGTAAGACTGTTAAATACATAAGGTTTCTGAACCCAACAGTAATAGAGTCTAAGTAACTGTCTTATCAGTGTTAATCCCCTTTTCTTTTGTTTGTCCTGTATCACTTCAGTAACATCAGAAAAGGGTGCTTTTCCACATCTGATCTTAGAATTTACTTGTCCTTCATTGTTACCTGCTTAGAAATTACATATGCTGCTCTTATTCTAAAAGAGAAATCTAAGAATTTAAGTTTAATTTAAATTTGATTCAGTTTAATTTTCCCTGAGTACCTATATGATAACACACATACATGTGTTTGTATACATACATATATATATCTCATATAATTTGATTCTGTTTCTCTTTGATGTGATGAGCAACCTAATGTCTTTGAGTGTTTTATTCACATTTATTAGTTTTTGTCAAATTTTTCTTTATAAGATATCTTCCATGTAGCTGTTACTTGAATCTAAATTAAGGCTTAATTGTTAGTAACATGCTAAGTATTCATAAGATTAATTATAGGGAAAAATAGAGTGTGAGAATTTAGAAAGGAAAATAGATGCTTGTACTGGTTTTCATTTAGGATGTATAATTTAATCAAAATTTATTTTCCTGTTTAATGTATAAAGTACTACTTTATGTCCTTTGACTTCTTAAAGCTCAAGACTTTTTTTATACTGATAACTTCACTTAGAATTCACTATAAGCAAAAATCATCAGTGTCCTAATGCAGCCAGTCTTTCAGAAATGTGGCAATGTCATTGGGAAAGCCAAGGGGGACAGTCCAACTTTATAAACTTTGATATAGAGACAATCAGGCCCAACTCCCAGTGCCAGCACTCTTCAACTTGGTGACTGAACAAATTGCCCATTTTCCATGTTATGAAAAGGATCATAGCAACTTCTGACTCACACGTTCATTGTGTTTGAGAAATGAGATAATCTATGAAAGAGGTGGTAAATTGCTATTAACTTTTTAATTAGAACATACTTGAAGATTAATTCACATCACGCTAAGCAATTGGTTAGGATGAAATCATTAAAAAGCTAGCTAGACACAAATATCTGTTTTATTATTTTAAGTAGTAGCAAGTATGTGCTCACTTCATCCTAGAAAAAACAAATAGGAAGAAAAAAATGAAGATTCATTTGAAATAAAAATTGCTTCAGAGTAAAAATCAACCCTTCTTCTCTTGGTTGCTGTTCATACAAGTCTTACATTGAAACTCTGGCCAACATTTTATTCTGTGCTGAGTGCTGCACTAGGTTTGGGGAGGCGAAAGAACTGAACGTTCGAGTTGTATCCTGATAAGTTATATAATGGAGGGAGCAGGAGTGATGGAAAGGCTGATGCTGTGTAAGCCACATCAGTCCCCACTGACCATCTCCTAGTCAGACTATGTTTCTAGGAAGACGCCTGCCTGTGTGAATAGCCCCAGTACAGCAGGCTCCCATTTGCTGTCCCAGCGCAGGACAGCTTCCCAACAGAACTACAGATCATGTTGTGAGGAAAGATTATTGTGCTTCTTTATTTCGTCTTGTCTCAAAACTTGTAGATAATTTACAGTTAACTAGTTTAACAGGATCCAGACAAATGACATATATTAACTAAATATAGTTAATTACATTTATCCACTAAATATGATGACAGCAATTTAGTTTTTTAAGGTACATTGTTGTAGCATCCTACATTTTGGCTATGTTTTGCATTTTACTTTATTCTTAGGGAAAATTTGAGCTCATTTGAGGGTATTCTTTGAATGTGTAAAATTTATCTTACCTCTTGTATCTGATTGTCTCAGGTATTTTTCAAGACCTGTATTCTAAGAGACAGGCTTGCTGAAATCAGAGATCATAAGAGAATTTTTACCTGGAAGATTAATTCAACAATGGAATAGTTAATTGCCTGTATTAATGTGGATGTTCTGGAGAGAAATGTCACATATACTGAATTACTCCTTTCTTTGTTAATACAGCATGGCAATCGATTATTCATTTTGTATTTACTGTTACATTTCCTCTCCTCTTAGGATTCAATGTGGGCAGGAGTGCTGGCGGGAGATCGACGGTCAGGGAGATTAACCGGGATGCTTGTCATTTTCCTGGTTTCCCAGTTCTTCAGTCATTCCTTCCTAAACACACTAATGTCCCTGCTCTCTATTTTCTCCTCATGGCATTGTTTCTGCAGCAGCCAGTTAGTGAGCTGCCTGAGAACCTGCAGGTCAGTGTGCCTGTCATCAGCAGCCGATGTAAGCAGGGTTGCCAGGTAGGAATTATCTAGTAAGGTGTAAGTGTAATTCTATGTGCCGGAAAATCACCGTGTGGTGATGGGTTACTCACAGTAAAACCAAAGGGATTCCATCCCTTCCTCACATCTAGAGTTTGATTTGGGAAGAAAAATCTGAAGATACTATAGAAAACTTTCACGAAAAGAAGTCCTTTGTCTCTGTTTTTTTTTGTTTTGTTTTGTTTTGATTACTCTATGATTCTGTATACATAAAGACTTTGGGTGGTATTTGAATGGTGATTTGAAGAATTTGAGTTATATGATTTTATCTAGAAGTATAATGTCATTTCTATAGAACTGAAAATAGAGTGGTGTGTATACCATGAGTTAATTGGATAGGATTCTTAGTGCAAGTTCTGATTACAAAAATGTCTTTGATTTTTTAATGATAGATAACATCCGCTTTAGGAAAAAACACTAAGGCTTTACTGTGGATAGCTGTACAGAGCTTATGTTTGTGGCACTGTGAGGAGTTAGGAATTCAGATTTGACTCAACTATTAGTATCATAATGCCAAATGCTAATTCAAATCAGTTCTAGTAATTGACAGAAACTTTTACATGAAAACAAAGTCTGTACCCTTACATTAAGTCCGGCTTCAGATTCAGGCTTAACAGTTTGGTTGGTTATGTAATTTTTCAAAATAAGGATGACACCATAGTCATAAAGTGTTATATAAAACTGCTATGAATAAGTCTCCCAAACTGATTTTTATTTCATCAGATCTTATCTGTATATAACCTCAAAGTGAATTAGAATATTGCCGAGGTGGGGGGAGTGAGTCCCACATGCTTTTTTAAAGGATCCTGCTTAATTAAAATCATAGCCCTAAAATGTTATCTCCTGGCTAATTAGCATGTATTTTCTTTTTGTTTGTTTTCATAGAGGAAAAAAAAGTAGAAAGCCTTGTTTTTTGCCTAAGTACCTAAGACAGGATGATACATAGTATTCTCATTTCTTTACAAATGTGAAAATTTACAAATTTTCAGAATTTAGGAGGGAGGCATTCTAGGTCTGTATCTCTCCATCATGGATCATTTTGAAAAAAACCTCATTAGTGTCCAAGAAGTTTTCAGACTATTAGAATTTGTGAGGCTCTCTCGCTGAAACAAACTGACGGTGGCTAATCTTCCTTCACTCCAATCTCTGCAGTTTGATCTAGACTCCATTTGGACGTTTATCTTCGGAGTTCCCGCCTCCAGTGGCACTGTGGTGTCTTCCATCCATAACGTGTGCACAGAAGCTGCTTTCTTGCTGCTGGGGATGCTGCGCAGCATGCTGAATTCAGTAAGTCTGCGGAGACTCCCCGCTGGCACCGCCTCCAGTCGGTAGTGTGTGCTTAAAGACAGGGCTCCTTACAGAAGGTGACTGTTCATTAAATGCGCGATCTCCAGAAGCTCAGCCTGTGGTTTTGCTTTCTGATGTAAGAATGGACCAAGCAGCTGATGAGACCATGGACTCTGGAGACCTGCTCAGGTCCAGATCCCATGTCTGGTGCTTAAGACATCCTAGCCTCTGTGTGCCTCAGTTTCCTCATGTATGAAATGCTGGTGGCAGAGAACTGATCTCTTAGGGTTGTTGTGAGGATTTAATGGGGAGTTAGCATCTACATAAAGCACTTACAAGAGTGCCTGGTATGTAGTAAGTGATTCATAAGTGTTAACTGTTATTATTGAATGTATTATTGAAATGTATATTACAAAAAACTATATTATAAGGTATACGTGTATATAACATAGTCTATGTTATTGTAATATGTTATTTGAACTTTGAAAACACTTCCATTTAAAGGTGAAAAACGTATTTGTTTTTACTATTCTAATTATTTCTAACTTAGATATGAAGAATTGAAAGACTAAGTGGCAAAATGTATGTTTCTATTTATCCTACAGAGATATTGTGAATAATAACATGTTTACACAATTTAAGATCACATTGTAAGAGGAATTACTAACTACACTGGATTACAAGTACTGACAAACCTAATTTAGCCAAAACTATTCCTATGTCATCTTAAGAAAAAACATTACTATTGTATTCATTTAGAATGCTTTGGGACCCTTGTTTTGGCCCCTTTTTCATAAACAAACATAAAAATCTAAGTTAAAAAAACGCAGTCTCTGGGCAAGTATCAGATCAGTGTTGTTCACATATATTCTTTTTTCTTTTTCTTTTTCTTTTTTTTTTTTAAGATTTATTTATTTTAGAGCGGGAGTGGCAGGGGGAGGGGAGGGAGAGGAGCAGAGGGAGGAAGACAGGGCATGCCAACTCCCTGATTAGCGCGGAGTCCAAAGGCAGTGGCAGACTCCATGGCGGAACTTGTGACCTGAGCTGAAACCAAGAGTCAGGCACTTAATGAACTGAACCACCCAGGCGCCCCACTTTTTCCTTTTTTATCATTGTTGTTGTTGTATTGCTCTTATGGAAAAACACACTCCTGTGTGTCTCCTCTACTCCCAATATTCTGCTGTAACACTGCTTCACTTCTGACGTTTCTGGTCACCAAATACATGGGGGGTTTTGCCACACTAGCTGGATGTCCCACAGCTCAGTTCAGTTCTGATACTATCTACCTGGAGACAGTGTCAGTCCCACGATTGCCCCCTCCCCAGCACACCAGATGCCAATCACAAGTCCACGTTTTCACCTGTGCTTCTGACCCGCCAGCTATAAATTGGAGGTTCCTACAACTCGGGAAAGTATTTTATGTCCTAGATTACCAGTTTATTATAAACAGCTGTGACTCAGCAATAGCCAGTTGGAAGACATGCAGAGGGTGAGGTATGGGGAAGGGCACAGAGCTTCCACACTCTCCACCTGCCATTCTCCCAGCGCCTCTGTGTGCTCACCAACCCTGCAGCTCTCCAGACCCTGTCCTAAAGGCTTTTTATAAAGGCTTCATTACATAAACATGACCGAATCATTGGCCACTGGTGATTGAACGCAATCTCCAGCCCCTCTCCACTCCCTAAAAGTTAGGGGTTGCATAGCTGTATTTTTTTTTAAATATTTCTAAAAAATATTTTATTTATTTATTATTTGAGAGAGAGCACAGAGGAGAGGGAGATGGAGAAGCAGACTTCCCGCTGAGCAGGGAGCCCGATATGGGGCTCAATCCCAGGATCCTGGGATTGTGACCTGAGCTGAGGGCAGACACTTTAACCAACTGGGCCTGCCCAGGCACCCGGGGGTGCAGAGTGTTAGTGCTGGAAGTTCCAACCCCCTGATGATGTGGTTGGTTCCCCTACCAAGCCTCCATCTTTTGGGGCTTTCCAAAAGTCTTAGCAGTAACATGAACTCAGCTGTGGTTGAAAGGCCTTTGTTATGATTAAGGGAAGACACCCTTTATGGCTCTTCTTAGGAAATTCGGAGGGTTTTAGTAGCTCTGTACCAAGAATGGGATGGGACAAAGACAAGTATGTATTTCTTATTATAAATCATAATATCACAGTTGCTTGTGGTTGAAAGCATTGTTCTTCTTATTTTATATATAACAGTGTGAGGCTCGGAAAGGTGGAGTAACTTTCCCATCTTTTCTGTTACTCATAACTGTCCCATGATGGAGGATGGGACAGCTTTGTGGATAATACTATTATTATCCATTATTGGATATGCCACTACTGGCAGCAACTATACTCATGTTCGTAATGATAAATAATCAAAATCACTGACTCAAGTTCCTGAGCTGTGAATACATCAGTGAACAGCCAAACATCCTGTCAGTTTCTAGGAGTATTGTTTTTGTCGTAGCCTATTTCTAGATTTGTTTCTGCATATTTCCTCATGTGTGTGGTTCCTAAGTGTTCCAAATCATCGACATATCCAGTTTTAGGAAAGTAGTGAGTAATGGGTTTTTAAAGCAATTTTTAGCAGTGTCAGTTTTTCTGACAAATTATTTCTTTTCTTGTCCCCATGACAGCCTTGGCAATCAGAAGAAGAGGGATCCTGGCTCCGGGAATATCCCGTGACCCTGATGCAGTTCTTTAGATACTTATATCACAACGTTCCCGACCTGGCTTCCATGTGGATGAGCCCTGACTTCCTGTGTGCATTAGCAGCCACTGTCTTCCCCTTCAACATTCGCCCTTACTCAGAGATGGTAGGAAAGGGGCGGGGGGTGGGAGGGCTATCAAACTGGAATTATTCTGTCCTGGTGGTTAGCAGGATTTCCTTCCAGTGTTTTAAGCTTCTGACTAAGTTACAGCCTCACCTCTCCCATTATTCTCTGGTGTCTCCTCCTTACACTGTCCTCTGCTTTCCCCTAAAATAACAGTGGATCCTGCTTCCTGTTTCATCTACCATCCTCTTGGAAGTCCCTGGTTAATCACTCCCCTCTCCAAGTCACTGTGGACCCATTTCTTGCTTTATGTGCTCATACGTGTCGTTGTGAAATGTCGTATCCAGGTTACAGAACTCTGGTCAGACCAAAATTTGTCTCCACTTTATTTATCTCAGGAATTAGGCATCTCCTGGACTTAGTCTTTACAAATTAATTATAGGAGTGGTTGTCTTTATACAAAAATGAAACCAGTGTTTGTCTTTTTCGTTCCACTTTCCTTACTTTGTTCCATTTTTATTTTTTATGTTCTATACTAATTTAATAGAAAATTATTAGACTGTAATCATAGGTAGTACAGGTACTTCTTCAGTCCTTTAAAACAAAGCCCCAAAGACAGTTATTACTCTATATACTTTAGAATTTCATGATATCTTCTCTTACTTCCACCACTTACTCTAGGGCCTGGAATAAACTACTTTGTTCATACTAATTTTTCTTCATGTATGAAGGTGAAAAACTCATTATGAAACTATGGGGAATTTTAGGAGAAAGACAAGTAAAACATGCCCTGGCTTGTTTCTGATTTTTAAACCCTAATTTTTCTGGTAAAATCAGACCTTGGGAATTATCTTTTTCTTGTCAGCAGCTTATAATCTGTGTTTTGGTCCTTTTTTTTTCTGTTGGCTCAAAATTGGCTTGGTTTTGGCATTGTTTTATTTAGTTAGCTGGGGTTTTTTTAATTTGCAAAAATGGAACATCCCTTAGGTGCTACCATTGTGCCAGATCTTTATCTGGGATTCTGTGATATTTGACTTCTCAGTAGGTATATTTCAATATGTAGATACAGTCATTCTCATCATTTCATTTATCTTAAGTGTAGTTATCCACCATAGAGAGAAAATTCAACCTAGAACAGATACATGGTTAGTGGCTGATCAGGTTAATACGAGAAAGAGCATGTGTTAAATAACTGTGACCTGTGGTTCCCAGTTGCTACCTTGAAATGAGAGTCAAATAAGCAAAGTGAGGTAATGTTTTGAATAGCTTGATGTGAGGTAAATGTTGAAGATTTTGAAAATACTGTTGCTGTTATAATTTGGTTTTTAGGAAACATGGAAATGAAAATATCATATAAAATCAAATACGACTAGCATATATTTCTGCTTGATTATACCAGGTGACTGATCTTGATGATGAGGTTGGATCTCCGGCAGAAGAATTTAAAGCCTTTGCAGCAGACACAGGGATGAACAGAAGCCAGTCAGAATACTGCAACGTGGGCACAAAGACCTATCTGACCAATCACCCAGCTAAGAAGTTTGTTTTTGACTTCATGCGGGTCTTAATAATAGACAACCTCTGTCTTACTCCTGCCAGCAAGCAGACTCCGCTAATTGATCTTTTATTGGAGGTAAAGACCAAAAAAAATGCATTTACATCTCTTTTGTGTGATTTTTCTAATTAGAACATTAAAAACCAAGCACATTTGATGCTAGATACCTTTCATATTCTTATTCATATTCTTCTGGATTGTACAGGCAGAACATATCACAGACTATGGGATTTTTTTTTTTTAATCTCAGATGTGCTATATGCCTAACAGTTTGTTTCTCTTCTTTCCATTCCCACAAGTATATCCCTAATTCAGTCCTTTATCGTCCTTTCCCTAGACCAGGAATTGACAGACTCTGTGTAAAGGGCCAGATAGAAAATATTTCAAGCTGTGCGGGCCATGCAGTCTCTGTTAACAGCTATTCCACTGTATCATTAGAGCCAGAAAGCAGCCATTGACCACACATAAATGAATGAGCATGGCTGTGTTTCAATAAGACTTTGTCTACCAAAACTGACATAGGCTGGATTTGGCCCATGGGTTTCAGTGTGCAAACACCTTCTCTTGACACACAGGCCTCTTCTCAGCTTATAACAATACCCTACTTCCATCCCTCTTTCATATTATTGCCAAGTATTATTGCTCTAGGTGTCCTGTGCGGCTTAAGACATGGTGTGTTGCACATAGTAGGTGGTTAATATGCACTTACTTAATTTTCCTCAAGACAGCAAAGTTCTAGGTTGCTTGCTACCTTAGCTCAGACTGCTATAACAAAATACCATAGGCTGGAGGGCTTAAATAACAGGCATTTATTTCCCCCAGTTTCAGAGACTGAGAAGTCTAATATTGGGACACCAGTTTGGTGAGGTTCTTGCTGTACTTTCACATGGCAGAGAGAGAGTGAGAGCGAGCGCATACGTACAAGCTCTGGTGTTTCTTCTTCTTACAAGGGCACTAATCTTCTCATGGGCTCTCCACCATCATGACCTCATGTAAACCTGATTACCTGCTGATGGCTCTGTCTCTTAATGCCATCACATTGAGGGTTAGAGCTTCGCCATATAAATTTGGGGGGACACAGACATTTAGTCCACTGTACCTGCCCATTCTCCTAATAAATGATGTGAAGCAGCTGACGCACCGGAAAATGAGCCCTCCCAGCTCTAGAAATTGGTCATCCCTGAAAACCAAATGTTCCACCTAGAAAAAAATCTCAAAAGGTCATAGAGAATTTAGTATATGATGAGTTGCTGTACACTCATATTCACTTCCTATAAGTAGGGTCACAGAGTTAGTTCCTCCCAGGTCTCTGAAAATAAGATTCAGTCAGTGCAGAACACTGACTGCTTGTCTCTCTGGGGAACTTCCCACAGGCTCTCAGCCATTTGGCAACTGAACCTGCACTTTCTCTGCTCCCTCTAGTGGCTAGCACAGTTAACTTTTTATTTGAAACCTTAAAACCGCAGGAGATAATTTATCTTACTCATGTGAAAGTATCTCCACTCAGTCAATTAAAAGAAATTGCTAATGTAATTCAGATACCATTCATACTGAGCATTTTAACCAGGACCACAATGTTTAATATTGGCAGGAAAATCATCATTATCATCAATAATACATTTGGTAGAGTTTAAAAGCATGCCTGGTAGAGCTTGTCCTCGTGGAAAACTTTGAGAAGCAAGATGGCTGGTATCTTGGTAGATTGGGTAGGAATTTGAAGCACTCTATGCAAAATGAGGTGGTGATCAGAACATGACAGGATAATCAAGTTTAGAAGAGTGTGTGCAAGAAAGCATAACTGAGCCAAACAATAAAAGACACATGTGTGGAATATATGGGGAGATTTATCTGGTACAGTATTTTCAGTCTTACAGGAATTCTAATAGCTATATTAGATGATATAGATTAGCTGGTCATCTAATAGATGATATGATTGTCTTTTATGTTGGTTTTCTATATTTTTCAACGGGAAGGCTTGATATAACATGTATTAACCTTGAATTAACATTCTCATTGTTGCAGAGAGTAATTTGCCCTGCAGTGGAATTGTGTCTGGTTGTACTGGAAGTTAGGGGTGGTTAGGGTACATTTCAGGGAGAAGTAGGGAATGTCAAGATTGAAACCCGATGTGGGACTTGATCCCAGGACGCTGGGATCATGACCTGAGCCGAAGGCAGCTGCTTAACCAACTGAGCCACCCAGGCGTCCCTCCCAGGTGCATTTTAAACTCCTTAAATTTAGTTACCACCTTTCACGTGTCTTTTAATCCCTCTCAGACTTAGTATGGTTGTTTGGTGTGTTCTTCTCTGTACTTTTAAATCATTTAACTATAACTGCCATCCTAGCAGCTCTTCTCAAACGTGAAGATATGATACCATCTAATAGGAGAGATACACATTGGCTTTTAAAAATTAATACTTTGAGGAGCTTCAACGCTACTACACAGTGTATGTACAGAATAAACATACAAAGCATTTATCGCTCCAGATGTCTTCCTATGGTGTAAAAAATAAGTAGCAAGTATATGATTTTGTGATTACGAAGTCTTTATCTCTGAAGAAGTTCAAGAAGAGAATTATCCTGTATATTTACCATTTACCTACATGAAGGATGGGGTTTGAACCAACTGATTTTCAGTTCAGTATATGGGAGGCAGGCCATCTTCCCTCTTCAGTCATCTTCAGTCTCACTACAAGATTATCTGCTTTCTTGACTAGATCTACAAAAGAATGTGTGAAATTATCTTTGTTCGAAGTTAATAAAAGTAAGATGCCCGTTCATATAAGCTGGTCAGAGTGTGCCATTGAGGCCAAGTACAAGGGGGACAGTGGGGCCTAATAGAGCATGGGTTTAGGAGTGAGAAATACCTGTTTTGAATTCTGGCCCTGTTATTTATTATATAAGCATTTTCATCTTACTGAGCTCAGTCCATTCTCTGGGGAATGATTTATATACTGCTTCCCCTGCATGATTTTTATGGGAGTTAAGTGTACTAGTGTCTCCCTGGTGGTCCTCTCTTCTCCCTGCTCCCTGTGTCTGCTGTCACCACCAGGCATTGTAGGGAGTTCGCAGCCTGTGAATACCACCGTGGTGGCGGGAGGCAAGCGCAAGGGAACGAATGGATAGAAAAGGTTTTGGCTCTGCCTGCAGAAAAGCTAATGGGTGTGTGCTTGTCTGATGCCACAAGTGCTCTCCTGTGGTCTCGGGAGTTCATGACTCTCTGTTCCAGCCATCTTCTAAGAGACTTCCACATTCCCAGCAGTGTGCAGTCCACCCTGGCTGACCCTCGGGCAACAAACAGACGGAAAGTGGGAGAAGGGGGCAAAGAGAACTCTGACATACCTGAGAGAAGAGATCAGCTAAAAGGAATATTGTAGCCAGAATGAAGAAGCTCAAAATCCTTTTCTTGAAGGGCTTCAGCCCGTGACAAACGACAGAGCACTGAAAGCCTTCCTTGCAGGAGTGGCCTGCCCTCAGTGCAGGCAGCAGATGCCCAGGGCTGTCTGGCCTTGCACGCGAAGATTCTGCACGGTGTCTGCCGGCTGCAGAAAGGAGGCTGTGATTCTTTGAGTACTGGTGTTGACTGGCTTCCCTGTTTCTGTAGGGAAGACGCCTGACAGCCAGAAGCCAGAGCTGATTACAGTGCTCACTCTTCCTTCTGCCCTGAACTCATCCCAGTTAGTATAGCCAGTTGGTATATACTATCCCATTTGGTATAGCCAACCAGGTTTATTTAAAAGATGGCTGAGGAGACAGTAACAGAGTTGCTCGTGTGCATTTGTTAACTTCAATATGGAGACTTTTAGTAAAGCTGGGAGAGTATGGTATAGCAGGTGAAGCCATGAACTTTTGCCATCAGAGAAACTGAGGTTTGAATCCTAGTTGTGACTTAACCACTCTGAGCCTCAGTGACCTTATCTCTGAAATGGGGTGATACTTTTACTTCAGAGAGAGATTTTTGCAGATTGAGATAATGTACATAAAACTAAGCACTGTGTCTGGTACATAATAGTCCATAGAATGTTAAAAAAAAAAAAACCCTTGAGACAGCTGTGTATTCATTTATAAAGTCTTAAATCCTTTAAAAGTTAGGCTATAATAAATCTCAGCAAGAACATTTAAACCCAGCAATTAGAGCCAATAACAAGTATAAATTCTGGGTCATAATCACTCATATAACAGCTTCTCTGAGGGGATTCAGAGGATTAAATGTTCATTGGTGACTGAGCCTAGCCTTAAATCCATGCAGAATATAAAAGAATATTTCTTAATTAAGTAAAGATAAATATTGTTGATGAAGCTACTTCTCGGAGTTCTGTGGTCCTTTTGTTCACAGACTCCAAAACGTTATCTCATTAAGATTTGATAAACTCTACTCAGCATTACTTATCCCATTAACCACCTTCAGTTGATATGATCCAGAATGAGCACTGTCATCTTCAGGAGTGTTTAAATCCTCCTATGCATGGAGAGCCTTCCTCTGGGAAACTTTGATCGGCTCAAACTATTTGACAAAATGGTCTCTGATCTGATGACAGGGTAATCCTCAAGAGCTCATCAGTCTGCTTCCCACTGAAACATTCTCACTTTCTCTCCCTTTGGTAGGGCTATGGCCTCCCTGTACTGTCAACACGAGGGATAGGCAGGCGGTGGGTGTCTGTGGCGCTGACCGCTGTGATTCAGCTGTTCGCCTACACAGGGAAATAATTATTAAGATTAAAAACAACATGACATGTCCTTTACTTTTTCCCAAATAGATACCAAACCCAATTCCTAAACACTAGTACTATTTTAAATGTACTCATTAGGCCCATTTTTTGTCATTTTAAAACAAATATGTCTTACCAGCAAAACAGAGAAATGTTTGCTGTAGCTTGGGTTTAGCTGTTGGTTTCCAAATCCCTAGAATAAGATCCTTGATCTGAATATAGAATTTAGATTTTAACTGCTCCTTTAAACCCTTTATCAGTACCACATTGAAAATCAGAATAGAAAGAAATGGGTTTTTTAAAATGGAGCACATTTCAAGCGTAAATGAAGAACAGTAGTCTGAAGCCCACTTTTATAACGTGGTCATAAACATAGTCCCAGATCTGTCTATTCAAGGATCTGCAAAGCATCATCAGTACTGTGCCTGTATCTAAAACATCCAGATCTCTTTTTAAGAAAAAATTTTATGTCAGTTTGTTGAATTGTTCAATATATGACTCCTACCAAAAGCTGGCGTTTGAGGATGACAAAAGGATCTTCCCCACCTTTTATCCACTGGCTTCCAGGGCTTTACCACCCACCTCACGGGTTAGCTACTGGACATTTGTGCACCTGGGTTATATTACCCTAATTACCAACAGAAATGCCATCTGAGAACTGTACTTTAACTTTGTGCTTGCAAGCTTTTATTCAAGATAATTTTTAAAAACATCTTTGTACTGTATAAAGCCATTATCAAAAGTATTGCCTATAGGGTTATCATTGTCCTCTTTATAAAAACCCACAGAGAACATTCCTCTAAGAACAATTTTAGGAAAACATCCTTGCTGACAATCTAGTGTGCTTTTTATAGACAATAAAAAGCTTTGTAAGCCATATCATCTTTTTTTCCCTCCTTCTTGAAGCCGAGGGAGCTCAGAGCTAAATTGCGGGCTTAGTTAACTTTTTGTTACAAATATTGCCCTCCCCATCGACTTTACCCCCTTGATCACTAGATTCCTGAGGTTTTGTATCTGTTTTAATGGCTTTATGATTTTGTCAGTATCTCATAATAAATTGCCAGCTGTCTTTGGAAGTGACGTATACTAGTAGATTATCAAATATTTATTAAATACTTAAAATCTTAGAATACTGTTTTTGGAGGACTGGATTCAAAAGATGATGATGTTTCACTTTTGCTTCTTTTTAATTCTGTGGAAAAGTAAAAGAAAGCATAAGCCTATCTACCATCTCTCATGTCTTGTTTTATTATTTACCAATGGGTTTTTCTTTTATGTAACTATGTAAACATGATAATATAACTATGCTTGAGCTGTTAACTTTGTTTAGTTGATTTTGTTTCTAATTCTAAATTTCATTGATTAGGCTTCTCCTGAAAGATCCACAAGAACTCAGCAAAAAGAATTCCAAACTTATATTTTGGATAGTGTGATGGACCATTTGCTTGCAGCTGATGTCTTATTGGGTAATACCGTGTTTTATTTTCACTTTATCACAGTACCTAAAATCACTCTTCTCTGTCTAAATTCCTAGTGTATCTCCTTTTTAACTTCATCTTTTCTTTTCTGTGCATTTTTCCTTCATATTGGTATTTTTCTGTAGTGAGGAAGAGGCCTATCTAGATCTTTCCTTTGAATCTGGGATAAAGAGTCAACAACAGGAAATATTTAAGTTGCTTGTCCACATCTGTACACTCAGGTGGCAGGAAGAGGACAAGTAAAGAGAAACAATGTTTTAAAAACCGTAGTATGTAAATAGATTACATTTCTATGAATGTCTGATACTTTTAAAAATTATTGTGATATACTTGTAAGTAAACAAATTACAGACATAAAGCTCCGTGAACATCATGCTCCCAGACATCATGCCTATATAAGGCCACACAAAAATGCATTTCAGGCTCCCCCACTTCCCTCCTGCCCTGACCCCGTTACTGCTCACGGAGTCACTGTCCCGAGATCTAAAACAGCAGGTCCGTTTGGCGTGCTTTTGAGCTTTATAAATGGAATCATACAGCATGTATTTGTTGCGGTCTAGCTCCTCACACTCAGCGTATTTGTGAGATGTGTCCATGTTGTTGCCTGTAGCAAGAGTCCATTTATTTTCATCACTATGTAGTTTATTCTATGAATAAATAAAATGTGTCCAATGTGTTGTGGTGGGACATTCAGTAGTTTCTAGGTTGAGACAATTAGAAATAAAGCTGCTATAAATATTCTTGTTCATATGGGCCACATATGTATATAATGTTTATATATAGCTGTTAGATATATACCTATGAGTAGAATTGTTCTTTGTAAGGGAAAGGGAGAGAAAGCAGGCTGCACACCCAGTGCGGAGCTGGACACGGAGCCCAATGCAGGGCTCCGTGTAGGGCTCGATCTCATGATCCTGAGATCATGACCTGAGCTGAAATCAAGAGTCCGACATTTAACCGACTGAGCCACCCAGGGACCCCTATGTTATTCTCTAGGATGGCTTCCAGGACGTAAATTCAAAACACATTAAGATGTTTTTTCTGGGGCACCTGGGTGGCTCAGTGGGTTAAAGCCTCTGCCTTCAGCTCAGGTCATGGTCTCAGGGTCCTGGGATCGAGCCCCGCATTGGGCTCTCTGCTTGGCGGGGAGCCTGCTTCCTCCTCTTTCTCTCTGCCTGACTCTCTGCCTGCTTGTGATCTCTGTCTGTCAAATAAATAAATAAAATCTTAAAAAAAAAAAAAGATGTTTTTTCTGTATGTCCCTATCTAGTTACAATAAAAATACAAAACTTGATATATTTATAGTGGAGCTAACATTTACATCTAAAATAATGATAGAATTTAAAGGAGAAGGAAAAGTAATGATTTAACATTGGCTACTTGAGTGCCAAGTAATAATATTAATCAAAGAACTTCCATCCTATTAAATTACTGCTTTTTTGCTAAGAAGTCTTTAGTATTGTCTTGACATGTAACTCTCAAAGCATGCTGTCAACTCAAACTTTGTGTTTGTTTTTAACACTTAAGAATCTTACTTGCACAGTATCCGTCTTACTATATAAAGACACAAAATGAAGAGTTTTACATAATGGAGTAATTTAGAGTTAAGTAGGAATAATATACTCAGTGGGGCTCCAGAATTTCTAGGAAGGAGGGGCTTATGGAGGGCATTTTGGTTAGGCGGATTAGTCTTGAAGTAATGTGTACACAGCAAACACACCAAAGGCACTTGGGAACCTTTTTTTTTTTTTTTTAAGATTTTATTTATTTATTTGACAGACAGAGATCATAGGTAGGCAGAGAGACAGGCAGAGAGAGGAGGAAGCAGGCTGCCTGCGGAGCAGAGAGCCCGATGTGGGACTCGATCCCAGCATCCTGGGATCATGACCTGAGCTGAAGGCAGAGGCTTTAACCCACTGAGCCACCCAGGCGCCCCACTTGGGAACCTTTTTGAGGAGAAATAAGACTGAAGGTAATCATGGAGGGAAGGAGAGGTGCCCCATAGCCCCACCAGCACTGACTGTAGTTTCGTTTTCACAGTTCTGCTCCTCTCCTATAGGATTTCATTGTGCTTGAAGGTATATTCAGAACAGAGTTGTGTCTGATGGTGTGTTTTACCCATTAGTAGTTATGCAGAATCAATTCAAAGCTAAGGACCTGATAGCTTTTTTCTCAGAGATCCTCTGTCGCTGTCAGTTTAAGTTGAGGAACTGTTTGCTTATCACAGACAGTCTCAAGCAATACGAGACTTCACACTCTCAATCCATGACTCTCTTGTCCTGCAGAAATTATTTCTTCCAACATTTATCAGGATTATCGGCCATAAACATCATTTTCTTAATGTAGTACATAAGAGCCTAGTTGTCCTCTTTCTAAGTGTAGTAGATAAACTCATTTTGCATTAGCCTCATTTTTGGAGGATCTGTTCTTGTGCTGGTTGATAGCAATTTTCTTAGATTTTTTTTTTTCCCCTGCTCAAATTTAGGGGAAGATGCATCTCTGCCTATTACCAGTGGAGGAAGCTACCAGGTATTGGTGAACAATGTGTTTTATTTCACACAACGTGTGGTGGACAAACTTTGGCAAGGCATGTTCAACAAAGAATCTAAACTTCTTATAGATTTTATAATTCAACTAATTGCACAGGTAATCTGTTGTCACTGTTGGTTTTAGAGTACATGTTTTTCCTTGAAAAACTTTTCCTAATGTGTCAAAATTATTGGAAATGTAACTAATGGGATAATGTTAATATTTAATATAAAGCTCAGTTTATTGAAAGTGAATAAAAACTGTACACTTATAACCCTTCCCCCCCATCCAGAGCTTTGTGCCAACTTGTCCCTTGTAAAGTTGCCTGGTTCTCTCAAGCTGTGGGCTCTCACTGACCTCCCCACTGCTGTTGCTTTTTGCTACCCAGATACCTGGATAACTTCCTTTTGGTTTAAATACCTTAAGCTGATACAATTTGATAGGGCTTTTTTCACTACACTATGATACAGTTGTGTGTAAAGGTTTACAGAGCAAGAAGAGTTGATAGTAAAGGAGTATTTTCTTCTTGTAATGAAATCTTCACAACGTTCATTGTAGGTCTTTGAGGGTGTCATTTAGTGAGTATGTGTGTGCTTGCATGTGTGTGCATGTGCGTGAGTACGCGGTACCTTTGACCAAAGAATGTGGACCTGGTTTGCCACAAGTGCTTAATCTTATTCAACACGTACTGCAGAAACTAGGAAATGCTGTTATCATGTGTTATTAGCATACAGTGCGTATGTTCTTTCATGTCATCTAAGAATATTTTTTTTTAAGAGCTAAATTTGTATTTAAGCCAAAGAAAAAAGTTTACAAGTGAGGAAATGAGACCAGACCATCAAAAGAAGTTTTTTACTAAGCTTTTAGGTTATTTGTTTTCCCCAGTCATTTTGAGTAGAGATCACTCTCACAGACAAGTAGTAGTAGGAAGTTCTCCCTGGACAGCACTTCCTCACGTGCTCAGACAGGCCACTCCTCTCTGCTCTGCGAGTCTTAACGGCTCTCTTCACTGGGGCATGAGGCTCTCAGCTCGTCGAATTACATTTATGTGTCTCGGGTTCCAATGCTCATCACAGCAAGAGCTTTTTGATTTTTAACTTAGCACCCTGTACTGAGCATGGCCCCTGGTGCATAGTAGACCTAATGTGATGTGTGAATGTGAAGCAAACCATTTATTTTTGTCCATTTTACTAAGCATAGTTGCTTTCCCATCTTTAGTCCAAACGAAGATCCCAGGGACTGTCACTCGATGCGGTGTATCACTGCCTCAACAGGACCATCTTGTACCAGTTCTCACGGGCACACAAAACCGTTCCGCAGCAGGTAGCTCTCCTAGATTCACTCCGGGTGCTGACTGTCAACAGGAACCTCATCCTGGGGCCCGGGAACCACGACCAAGAATTCATTAGCTGTCTGGCTCACTGCCTTATTAATCTGCATGTTGGAAGGTAACTTTTTCACATTCAGTTTGCTGCCATGAATTTGTCTTTTATATTTTTCCACCAAAATTCTTTGGTCTACTTTTTTGATAGTAACGTTTCTTTTTGCTCTTAATCTTAGTTTTAAAACTTCATGGAAAATAGAAGAGATAAGGGTTACATTTGTGCACTGGAATTATGAGCTTTTTTTCCTTTAGTTTTCTATGTCTTTAAGTTGAACATTCATCCCCTTATGTCACATACGGAATTTAAAAAGAAAGTTTACTTTAAAAATAAACAACATACACATTGTTGGAGGTTAAGAGTGATAAATAGAAAAGAATGTAATGAATAAATTCAGTGCTCTGCGTGAAGTGGGTGAAATTAGGATTTTTCCAATGATTGCTTTGACAGATTCTTATTTAGTGTCTGGACATTGAATTAGGCACTGGGATGAGATGTGAGCAAGAAAGACTCCATGGCAGGGTCTTGGAACGTGCAGTCTAGGAGGGGAGACAGTCAGTTGTGCCAAGTGCTCTGCTGGAAGCATGGTGCTTTGGGAGCTTGGGACAGGTGCCCCGAACGGGAAGGAGACACCAGCTGAGTTATAACCTTAGCATGCTTGAGGAGGTTAGCCCTCCACTGAGGATGAGAAAGAGTGATGTGGGAACAGAGAGCCATCTGTGTGAGTGCCCGGGGAAGGAAAGAATATGGCACTTGGGGGAAACTGCAAGTATCTCCCTGCAACTGAGTGAAGGGTGGTGGGATGAGAGACTGTGGGGGAGGTGGCGCATAGGCCCATGAGGAAAATGTTCTTGGGAACTTTTCATAATTTTTAGGCAAAAATGTTAATAGTAACCAAAAAGCACCTTGAATATTAAGACGCCCATCTTGATGCTGTTGTTTAGTTTCATTACATTTGGCCAGGTGGATTTGTGAGATCACCCTGTGAAATGGCATGTTCCTGACGAAGTAGTAGTTTTGTGTTGTGCATCTGCTGAGTATCTGTCTGCCAGTTTGGGAACTTGGTGATAGAGCCAGCATTTGCTTGTGTCTGCAGGGTTATACTTAGTCATTACAGCTTTCAGCTACAGTCATTTCCTTCATAGAGTTTTAACTGACTGGAATTTTTCAGCAACGTGGATGGGTTCGGACTGGAAGCAGAAGCCCGCATGACTACATGGCACATTATGATCCCCTCTGACATTGAACCAGATGGTGGTTACAGCCAAGATATTAGTGAAGGTAATTACCTCGACTTGTTTTCTTCCTTTTTTCTCCCCACTCTCCCCATTGCCAAAAAGAATTGTTTTTTAAGAGACAGAGATGAGCATAGGAATTGGGAGGGGGAGAGGGAGAGAGAATCTTAAGCAGGCTCCATGCCCAGTGCAGAGCTGGACCCAGGGCTTGATCTCATGACCCTAAGATCATGACTCAAGCCAAAATTAAGAATTGGACGCTTATCCTACTGAGCTACCCAGGCACCCCTCATTTCCAATTTTTAAGATAGACTCTGTCCCCTCCCAAAATAACTCACCTCAGATACTGCCAGTACTGGCAACCAGTGCTTCAATAGGTCCCTCCTGAACATATGCCAATATGCCCACCATCATAAACCAGCCCACCAGCTGGAGCTCTCCTTATGTTGCTGGCCCCTAACATTTCATGGTAACACTGGGAGATTTGATGATACTACTATTTGTGCAAATTTAAGTATCAATACTAATGTGCCATTTACCATTAAGAGAGCTGCCTATTGGTAGTGTTAGATAGGTCTCATTAGAGGTGCAAATATTACTTGAGACAGGTTATCACTACTACCATTTTTATTCTCTTTTATTCATTTTCTCTTTTTTTATTTTTTTAAGATTTTATTTATTTGTCAGCGAGAGCGAGAGAGCCGAGCACAGGCAGACAGAGTGGCAGGCAGAGGCAGAGGGAGAAGCAGGCTCCCTGCTGAGCAAGGAGCCTGATGTGGGACTCGATCCCAGGACGCTGGGATCATGACCTGAGCCGAAGGCAGCCGCTTAACCCACTGAGCCACCCAGGCGTCCTGCATTTTCTCTTTTAATATAGTTTTCCCAATGATTTTTATAAGTATTATGCATTAAAATCTTCAGAGTGGATTCATTTCTAATGTGCACATTGGTCAAAAAGTCATAACTGTAAAAGTATTTGTCTCCACAGCCATACAATGTGGTAGTTTTGCATATGATTTTATCCTTTGGAAGTACACCACTTGTTCTTTCCTTCATTTAAGCATTAATTTATTCTCTGTCCTTCACTAACACATCGTGAAGCCCAGATACTGAGAACATCCCCCAGGGAACTGACAACCCAGAACACTGTTTCTCAAAGCAAAGTGCTCAGACCAATAACATCAGCATTATTTGGGAACTTGTTAGAAAAGCGCATGCTCTGGCTCCACTCATATCTACTGAATCATAAACTCTGTGGGTGGAGACCAGCAATCTGAACAGGTGTCCAGGTGACTCTGATGCTTGCTGAAGATTGGTCTAGAGCAGGAGTCAGACCAATTAGCAAAGAGTCCAAAGCAAGATGGAGTTTAATAGTAAATGTTCTTTTAAAAATACTTATTTCTTGCCTATTGCAAAATATTAAAGAACAACTAACTTAATTTTGAACTTATTTTAAATAGTCAGATGTAAAACCTACTTTTAAATGGGCAAAGTTCTTATACAGAAGAGCTAGACAATGAAATGTGTATGTAATTTCCAGTTTTATAAATAAAAAATGCAATCTTCTGTATACAGATGAAGTTTTTTTTTTTTTTTTAAGTTCTTCAAGTAACCAACCACATTTTTGGTTATCTGAGTAGTTTTTATTGAACTTAATACTATCTGAAGCGTTTTTTTTTTGACAAGTACTGTAGATGAGATTCTTAGATGTAAGGCATGAAGAAAATTACTACCTTTATATTGTGTTTTTGATAAATTGTGGTTTTTTTGTGTTTTCTTTCGTTGTTGTTGTTGTTTTCATTTCCTAGGGCGTCAGCTTCTCATAAAAGCTGTCAACAGAGTTTGGACTGAATTGATTCACAGTAAGAAGCAAGCCTTGGAAGAGCTTTTCAAAGTCACTCTACCTGTGAATGAAAGGGGTCACGTGGACATAGCTGTAGCAAGGCCACTCATTGAAGAAGCTGGTTTAAAGTGCTGGCAGAATCATTTGGGTAAGAGAGGCCTCAGAGGTCATGTGACTAACAGATTTACATGCATTTGAGTATGTGGGTGCACTTTAGATATATAATTAAAAACTTCCCCAGAGGATGTCATGACGGCAGCAGAAGTGAAAAGCAACACTCATTCTAGAATGACTATGTTGAGATTTGGCATTTCTTCTCAGATTTTTTTTTTTTTTAATCTAAAATATGTTACACGTCTGGCATCTATGAATTTGGAAGATAATGCATTGCTCACAGATGCAGTCCCTGGTCACCATCTTGGTTGTAAATCCATAATCCCTTCTCTGTAATTCTGAAACTCAAAAAGCCCTAAAAACCTAAGATTTTTTCATGAATTTGGTGCCCCAAAATCACTTGTTGCAAAACCTAATCTATATGTATCCTACTTACTGTAAATATTCACACATTTTGCTGCAGAAATATTATCTTGTTCAATTATGGTTTACTGCCATTGACCCTCAGTATTATATACTATACAGTGTATGTACCATATCACCTTATAAAATCCCAAACCTTCTAAATTCCTGAGTATATGCAGCACCAAATATTTTAGATGGGGAGTTATGAATTGTTATTAACATAGAAAGTGAATACAGTTAAAATAAGTTTGCATTTACTGTAGAGCTGTGAAGTTTCAAACACATGTCAATTCAGCTAGTATAATAATTGTTAAGCAGATATGCTAATACAAGATCACCAGCAAGTAAATGTGAAACATCCAAGAGAATGTCTGTGTCTATAATGTAAGCTGCTTTTGATGACTACAGAATTGTGATGTGTAGCTTGGATGCAGAAGTGTTAAAAGTAAGACTAATAAATACATGGAGAAATTGTAAAGTAATCTAATTTTGATTTCGTAGCCCATGAAAAGAAATGCATAAGTCGAGGAGAAGCTTTAGTGCCCACCACACAATCCAAATTGTCCCGTGTCAGCAGTGGCTTTGGTCTTTCCAAGTTAACAGGATCGAGAAGGAATCGAAAGGAAAGTGGTCTTAATAAACACAGTCTTTCCACCCAGGTACATTGTTTGGTTTCATCGATGTATTACTAGAAATCTTTATTTCAAGATTTACTTGTAGTGTTTTATATAACACACTTAACCTGTATAAGCAGATGATATGAAGTGGAACTTTTCTGCTTTTTTGCTTTTAGAAGAGATAAAAAAATAACCCAGATAATGGAAACTTCTCCCAATATATTATGACGAAATTGCATTGTGAGTCTTGTGTATGCAGACCCACTTCATAACATAAGATGAGATTCAGATTATTGATACGTGATCATACAGTGGGTTATTTTTTCCCCCCAGTTTTTCCAAACTTTCAATAATTTTGTTGCTGATCATTATATAAATTTTAAAGCAGTACCAGTTTTTTTTTATTCTTTATAATCTTTATAATATTGTCATATATATTGTGATTTTTTTTTTAAACTCATCTACCTCCATTAATTTCTTCCCCATCATACTTCCTTTGCCATCCTGGAATCTTAGTGGCAGCAGTGAGAAGGGTCTGAGAGAAACAGTGTGTATCATTCATTCCCTATGTCAGGTTGGATTCCCCAGGAAGCACACTGAGAGGGTGTTTGGTGCAGGATGATTTTTACAGGTGCCCTTGTGGTCCGTATTTGTGAAGGGTAAGAAAGGAAGCGGGATCGGTCACAGGGAAATACCAGGTTACAAGGCAGGTCTAGGCTCAACTGACCTAAGTGGAACTTTGGGGCCTAAATGGCCTGTCATAGTTGACCTGTGCTGAGCTGAAATGGCTGAACCTGCTTAACTCCAAATCAGCCAGTCATTGGGTTTGGGGTTTCCTGGCTGTTCTCTACATCTGAGGTGACCCCCAAGGTGCTGATGGCACTCTCAGAAGCTGTGGGAGCCAGCCCATTCTGAAAGGAGCATAGAGATGGGTGAGAAAGCATATGGATCTCTGTCCATCACACAAGCCTCCTCTAGATTCATCACATAATTAATCTTTAGGAGTTTTTTGTTTTGTTTGTTTTGTCTTATAGTTGTGTCTTTAATGGAATTTTAATAAATTTACTTGGCATTATTTTAAGGCTAGTTACCATTTTTCTAGGAAAATCCATGAAACACTAAGACTCTTTTTCCATCCATTGTTAGGAGATTTCTCAGTGGATGTTTACACATATTGCTGTTGTCCGTGACTTGGTAGACACACAATATAAGGAATATCAGGAGGTAAGAATTCATAACCACAGTAAAGGTTTCTTTTGCATTCTTTGAGTGAGAAAGAAATCTCTCATGATACTTTTTTACCGCTTTTAAGAGCAAGTTGCTGAACTGCATTCATCGTCAGACGATGTTTTTAATTATTGCTGCCGATGGCTACTTTGGTCACTGGTTTTAAGATAGAAAAATCTGAACTTTCTAGAGGCAGATGGCATTTAAAAAACACCAAACTGAAAATCAGCATAACCGAATTCCATCGACATTAACTACTGACATACATACTGCATGGGTTGTTCCTAATAAATATTAAAATAAAAGAAAATCTCTCTCTTTTGGACTTAACAAGGAGACTGTGAAAATATGCATCCAAGTCTCTGAAAGTCTCTTAAAATTAAAAAAAAATTAAATCTAAATAATTTTTTATTATAGGCATTGGGTGTTTATGTTGGTAAGAAATAAATTCAGTGAAATCCTCTTGGTGAATTCATAATTATCCTAAATATTTTGTTTCCAAAGTGGCTGATTTAGATCTATTGAAGGTTTCTGAATGATTAACTGCTAATATTTTATAGGCATACACTAGCTAGTTGTTATAGGGGATTCACCTCTCTCCCTCCCCCCAAACATATAAGTACTACTGGGATATCATGTAATTTCAAGATTATTCATTCAGTAATCTTCACTATATAAAGAGATTTTATTCTTAGATTGATATTATATACTTATGTTCTATGAACCATTAGATAAGGTAGTCTAATTTATAATCATCTGCTAAATTGCTGTTCATCTTGACATTTGATAAATAGCCAGAAGTTATACCAGTTCATAAATTTTCATTTAAGTAAAATGGTTTAGATCTATCCCAGTTGTCAGTTGAAAATGGTTTTTATTTCATTTTTATATGAACATCAAGTACTTTATCAGAGCTGTGTATTTATATTCTTTACCTAAAATGTTGGCAAATGTTACCAAGCTAACCAGTAAGCCAATACACTGGCAGTATTTCTTGTTCTGATTGACTAGATTTTCTCCTGTGCATGTTCAAGTACTTGTTTTGTGACTTGGGGGTGGGTGGGAGGGAGAGAGTCATCCTTAAATTACCATGTTTATCTTTTGACTTACACTGGACTAAGCATTGCAGTGTATGTTCATAAGTAATATTACCGGGTCCCTGCTTCAGTGTCCTTTGTTCAGGTGTACCGCACCCTTGCCCTTGTACCTATCTGTCATTTATTTGGTGCTAAGCACTTGGCCCCCACAAGAAATCACACCTTCTCACAGAATTAGTAGGCACCTGTAACCATAAATAAATATAATTTTACTTTTATAATAAATATTGACTGAAATGATATGCACTCGTTTTGTTTGCAAATATTAACTTGGCTTTAAGTAATTTGTAGACTTTTGATTATTCCTCCTGCTTTTGCTTGAAAAACAACCTGGACTCCCTCCCCTTAGCGTCAGCAAAATGCCCTGAAGTACGTGACAGAAGAGTGGTGCCAAATCGAGTATGAACTGTTGCGGGAGCGAGGGTTATGGGGCCCCCCCATCGGCTCCCATCTAGACAAATGGATGTTGGAGATGACAGAAGGGCCCTGCAGAATGAGGAAAAAAATGGTGCGAAATGATATGTTTTATAACCATTACCCTTACGTGCCAGAGACGGAGCAAGAGGCAAACGTGGCGGTGAGTATGCGGAATTGAATGTTTGTGATGGTTCTTTCAGGGGTCTCTGCCTCTTGGCAGGCATCTTTTAGGTCAGTTACCAAAAGTATCTAAGTTAGCAAACTCATTAAGCTGTATTCAGTTCATCAGGCAGGGGTGGCGGTGGTGGTGGGAGGCAGCGACGACGCAGCAGGGAGACATCAAGAGAGGAGGGACTACAGCTTCAAGCCTGTGGAGCCATGCTCCCTGAGTGGAGCCCGGGCTCTGCCCCTTCGCTTGCTGGGTGACCCAGGAAAGGCCACTGGGCCACTTTAGGTTCCCGTTTCCTCCTGCCTAACAGGGAGAAAAAAACAGCTCCATCTCAAAAGCTGTTAGGATTAGATCGGTTAACATTAGTAAAGCGCTTACATGGTGCTTATTTTGTGCCAGACGCTGCTCTAAGTGTAGGTAAGTAAATAGATATTGGCATAAGCAGTGTTTTTGGAACAAACACAGAAGAGAGCTAAAGAATAATCGCCTGAGTATGTGGATCTTTCTCTGTGTGTTAAGAAACGTCATAACTGATTCCACAGGTTTAAAACACAGCATTTGCCAATAAGTTTCCTTTATTCAGATAAGTCCCCCTTCCCCAAAGCCTTAATTCAGACTTGCACATGACCAGGGAAATTTTATCTAAGTTGCTGATGGTCTAGGAATTGTAGGTTTGTTTGTTTTTTTTAAGATTTTATTATTATTTGACAGAGATCACAAGTAGAGAAGCAGGCAGAGAGAGAGGAGGAAGCAGGCTCCCTGCTGAGCAGAGAGCCCAATGTGGGGTTCGATCCCAGGACCCTGGGATCATGACCTGAGCCGAAGGCAGAGGCTTTAACCCACTGAGCCACCCAGGCGCCCCAGGAATCCTGTTTTTAAGTTTAGGAAGATAGACTCTCCCAATAAAGCCACTACAAGTTTAAAAGAGAAAACACAAGAGTATAAAAATCTGCCAAATTTAATTCTGAAAATTCTCATAATATTTCTAAGTAGTAATTCAGCTCTTCAGTGTCCAGTAATAATCCTCTGCCTCCAAAATGAAGAGTACTTTTGTCCTTAGAAAACTCGTGTTTGTTGTAGAATCACAGCTTTGGGTGTTAAAAGGGGGTCTCACTGGTCATCTCATGCAGCTTCCTATTACCATCATTTTAATGTTTAATCAGTTACAGAGATATTATCGATGAAGTATTTTACATTCTTTTTTGTACCTTGTGTTTGAAATGCAGTAACAGAACATCTCTATCCTGACTGGCCACGTTTCACATGGGTAGTGGCTGCTATATTGAACCGGGGCAGTTCTAGAGAATCCCTGATTCTTAGACCACTGTGTTGTGACTTTTTAAAAATCTGTACTCCTGGGGCGCCTGGGTGGCTCAGTGGGTTGAGCCGCTGCCTTCAGTTCAGGTCATGATCTCAGGGTCCTGGGATCGAGTCCCGCATCGGGCTCTCTGCTCAGCGGAGAGCCTGCTTCCCCCCTCTCTCTCTGCCTGCCTCTCTGTCTACTGTGATCTACTGTGATCTCTCTCTGTCAAGTAAATAAATAAAATCTTTAAAAAAAAAAAATCTGTACTCCTTCTTGTTAAACAAAATTCTTTCATCTTCCTTTAACATCATTTAGATTTTTTGAGGCACCAGTTAAATTTTTTTAAAAATTAGGATTATAACTTATAAAAAATATAGTCTAGAGAAACATATTCTAAGATTCTCCCCCTTCCCACGCATCTGACCAACTATGCTTCATGAAGACAGGAAGGTGACTATCTCTCAAGGGAGTATATCCCACGCTTTGTTAGTGTTCAGCTGCCTCTAAAATCAATCCAGTAGAAACTCCTAAACCCACTTAGAAACCTGTATCACTGCACAGAATCATCTGCTGAAGAACATTTTCAGCCTGTCCTTCTTGGATGTTTGGTTAATAGGATTTTAGGATCTGTGAGGTCATAAAGTTTGAACTTTTTAGTGTTTGAACCCTTGCCCACTGTGGAAGTTTTATAATACTTCATTTAAAATCTTTCTTTCAAACCCTTCATGGGTTTTAAATACTTTTTACATTCTTGACTTTACATTTGATTTTGTCAACAATGGAAGAAACAGAGATTTATAAAAGAGGCTTGGAACACGGATCTTCTAATAAATAGTTTGGATTCTATGATGTGAGGGCGGTTTGCATTGTTCCTGTGTCTCGTCTCTTTCTGCCAAAACCCTGGCTGTATTTATTTTGTAGTCAGTGATTTCACTTCTGTCCTGATACTTCTTAGAGTATCGGTCTTAGAGCTGCTAATATATAGTTATCTAAGATTTTCATGATAGCTTCCTAAAGTTCACTTTGCTCAAAGCTATTCCATTCTGTCAAGAACGTCATACATGGTACAGCTGTAACTCAAAGCACCATGATTTCTGGTACTACTGCACTATGGGAAAAAAATTAATACACCCATACCTTGCAGCCTCTACTAGTACCTGCTTTTGTTAGAGTAAACTAGCAGGGCAGTCTCTAATTCTTAACATTTTTTTCCCCCAAATAAATACTTTAAGCCTATAGCAATTTGATAAAATGTTTCTTATTGAGTCAGCAATCATATAAATTGAATCCATTCAAGAATACTAAAATATAAGATGAATATATATGCTCTCCTAGAAATGTGACCAACTCATTATTTTTATTTAACTGAGGCATACACTTTTGAGTGTTTTTATTTAACTGAGGCATATTTTTTACTTATATAACTATAATATTTTTATATTCCTTTTTTTTATAACAGTGCCATTCACTTTATAAAAGTATATTTAACTTCTGTATCAGATAAAAACAAAATAACCTATTTGGGGTTCACACTTACAACCTTAGTATTATTAGCATTTTACATAAGCAAAAGCATTCACCAGCCTGAAAAATCTAAACAGACAGTCTCAGAAATAAGTGTGTACCATATGGAGCTTATTTTTTAACCAGATGGGTTACATATTGGGAAATACAAGGCAGTCAAGAAATGCTGGAGATACATTAACAAAAAAGGAAAGAGGGGGTGGGAAGGAGAGACAGTTACAGAATGTGAACTTTATGTGGCTTAGTTCATGCACGAGTCAAGGTTGATCTTCTATGATGAAATTTTCTGAATGACTAATTATTTTGGTCTTGCCAGTTCCTTTTAATTTGAAATGCCATTAAATGTCCACTTTTATTTTGCGGATTATGCACTCTGGCAATGTTGACCGCAAAGAAAATTCCCCAAAGTAGAAGCAATTGCTCTCCTACTGACTTCTTTCATGACATCAAAAAAGAAGAGCAGATACAAAGCACAAGGAATGTGATGCTAACACTGTTTTCTTGATTTTACAGATGAGAAATAAAAACCTAGAGAAAGGTCTAGGTGCAGCTCCTAAGTAGCAGAGTATGATATAATGAGTATATAGGATGAGAGTTCCTTAGCAGTTGAATCACTTTTGGAAAAGAAGCGATTCCAATCTTTGATGGTTTTGTGACCTTATTGGTGGACAGTGAATTTCTTCCAGACAGAAAGAAACAATATACTAGGTGTTGTCTCTGTAATGCTAACAGAGTATTAAGAACTTAATAAATGTTGAGTGAATGGACTTGAGTGAATGGAGAAAGCACTCTTTCTCCTGAAATTATAGACTTTTTCCATTGCCTTCCCTTTTAGCATTCTGTAGAACTTTCCTAATTCTGAAATTTTTCCACTAAAAAAGGACTAGAGCCAAATTACAAAATTTGGGCCTAAAGTTTATAATTTGGCAGAGGGCTCTACAAGAAAAAGGGCATAAATTTATGAATATGAAATTACCCAGGCTCCTCTTTCCAGGGTTTTGAAAAGATACCATGGGAAGTGAAGGCTATTGAAGTTTAAGCTTTATTAAGTCTATAGAAAATCCACCTCTGTCCCAAACAGTATTCCAAATTGCCTCCCAATTCTTCCATTTCCATTCCCATAAATGTGTTGCCTTCCTTGCCTGCATGTTTATAAAATAGAGTCAGTACTTTTTGTAATGTAAGAGGTATGTGCCAACCTAAAAACTGCTTTGGAAGCCTCTTCTTGCTAGGTAAAGCAGACTTTATCTGAGCAAGGGCAATTGACTAATCTTTTGCCTTTGTAAGAATAATACTGTTCTAAGTGGCATTTAAATTTTTAGTTCTGTTGATTAAAGAACACAATGATGATTAATTTTTTCTTGTTTTAAAATCTTTGATGTGTTAGAAATGAATTAACTGACTTTTTTTTCTCTATAGTCATTCAAGTTTTATTTCTTAAACCTTGATACTGTTACACATTATATACAGGATAGCTTACTTGCTCTAAGCTTTGAACTTTGTTTCTTGATTTTTTTTTTAAGATTTTATTTCTTTATTTGACAGAGATCACAAGTAGGCAGAGAAGCAGGCAGAGAGGGGGAAAGCAGGCTCCCTGCTGAGCAGAGAGCCCAATGTGGGGCTCGATCCCAGAATCCTGGGATCACAACCAGAGCCAAAGGCAGAGGCTTAACCCACTGAGCCACTCAGGCGCCCCTGTTTCTTGATTTTTAAATTGGATGTTTATAGAATATACTTTAGGGTCTCATTTGCCTCAGACTTAAGAGCTTTCACAGTTTATCTACTAAAATTATTTTAATAAAAGAGTAATAATTTTTGTCATGAGAATAATTAGATACATATGGAAATATCTATTCTCACATGAAAATGATTCCTCTCTGCACAGTGACTTTCCTTGGGGGGTAATTTCCATAACTAAAACAGCTATGCTAAATTCTACCGTAATTCTATATATATTTTTTTAAATTTTATTTATTTATTTGACAGAGAGAGATCACAAGTAGGCAGAGAAGCAGGCAGAGAGTGAGAGGGAAACAGGCTCCCTGCCAAGCAGAGAGCCCGATGCGGGACTCGATCCCAGGACCCTGAGATCATGACCTGAGCCAAAGGCAGCGGCTTAACCCACTGAGCCACCCAGGCGCCCCGTAATTCTATATTTTAAGTGGTACTGTCAATTGTAGTTACTGTTAAGATGTGAGCCGCCTCGAGAATGATGAAAATATAAAATCCAGTGGCCTTTAAGCAGTTGTCTCATTGCTATGAATCCTACGAAGAAGAATGAGATTCCATATTTTTCCATTTAAAAAAATCATATTTAGATTAAAAAAAAAAACAGATTTTAATTTTGTGACACCCCCCCCTTTATTTTCATGGAGTAATAATCTCAAACTAATTTACTATTATTTGTAAATACATTGGGGTTAAGACCGTACTGTGTCTACCTTTTAATTTTGGGCTGCTTAGGACAAAAGAGTAATTGATTTGCTTGAAGTTTCCTTTTCTAATTAAGGGAGCCTCCTGTGGCTGCCTCCACATACATTTTTTATGTAATATAGAAATGTCACAGGACTCATAGAAACTAAGCAGCTCATTCAGGAAATTCCATTTGCCAACATTATAGGAAAATTTGAAGAAAAATGACTAAAGAATTATTTTCTAGAAATTCTGACTTTGAAAATTTAAGATTTCTATGTAAACATAATTACAATAATTAGTTACAAAATTTTAAGTAAAAGAGCAATGATAATACCAAAGTTATTGATATAACGTATATCTATACTATGGATTGAATGCTGTGCCTTGTAACAAAATAAGAGCCTTAGTCAGTGAATCAGTGAGTAAGTATGTATTAAACCAGCACTGTGCCGTATGCTGCATGTCAGACCCTGCCCACATTCTGGTTGAGAGTAAATAGTGGACTTTAATTAAAGTTGCATTCGACAAAAATGGGTCCATTTTGCTATATTGGTCTATCACACATCCAACAATCTATTTTGGAGTTGGTATTTTTTTAATGGATTTCAGAGAAAGTTGCAGAATCAGTACCCTTCACTCCTTAACACTTCCACATGCATATCATTAATTAGAGTTTTTGAGGTTTTGTTTATAATTCTTTTTTTATTGATGTAAATCTTACATACATTGAAATACACAAATCTTAAGTGTACCATCGTGTGTTCACATATGTGTATTTTATACTGGTATAGCCAAAACTCCTACCAAGAAAGAGAACATAGATATATATTTTAAAGGTTATTCTTCATTGCAAGGTATGTTTTTAAAAGTTTGCCCTTAAAGAGAAACATTTATTAAGCTCATGTGAAGTATTTGAAAGGTTGCCCAGCGGTCCAGTGTTTGTTTTGCCCAGGCAAGAAACATTTGTGAAATCATTTTGTCGATGCATGTTTACTGTGGGGAAAAGTACTAAATGTCATCTCCAGATAAAACTGTGAGAAGGAAGAAAAATTGGAAGTAGTTCTTGGGTGTGTTATTGTCTCTATGTAGCTATCTGTGTATGTTTACATGTGTAAGCCATGTACAACAGCTCAACAGAAGTTGTCCTCTCGTTAACTGAGATTTTATTCTCAGAATAAAATATAAAGCACTTAATATTTCAAAATACTTTTTACAAAAACTTTTGGTCTGGAGGCTGATGACCCCGTCTCCTTTCTGCTTTCAGCCCTTCTGGGGTTATGGCTATGAAAGTAGTCAAGGAAGTAGAGCATTGGGCTTTTGTGGAAGGATTTTTTTTCCCTCTAATAAGCACCTTGTGATTTCTGTGCTACGGGGTTTTGGTAATGGTACAAACCAGCTGCTTCTGTTACAAAACAGATGCAGGGATAAGCACAGTGAAAGGTAGGTAGAAGGTAATAACTGGCATTAGAGTCTATTATCCAGTTTTCATTTTTTCCTTTTGAAGCTGTATAGAGTTGCCTGTCAATCATCCATGACACTGGCCACCTGTGCTGAAGTTTTGTCTGTGATTTTTAAGTTAGTTCTGTTCAGTAGCCTTGAGAAGTCTAGTGTAGTTTCTACTTTAAAACTACTTTTGATAATAAGAAAGAATAATGACCAGATGCTAAGTGATTATTTCAAATAACTTAGGGTATTATGTTACTTTTCTTTGAGTGTGCGCATCTTCCATATTTCATACAGTCCTCAGGAAATTTTTATTTTTGTGGTGTTTATGTTGTTGTACTTTGTTTTTTTGTTTTGGGTTTTGTTGTGTTTTTTTTTTTCTGATGTATCTGTACTTAATACCCTGTTTTCAGTCTGAGGTCCCAAGTAAACAGCCCGAGACACCTGATGATATCATTCCTCAAAAGGTAAAACACAAATTACCGTAAGATAATGCAAAATACTTACAGTTTTCTTTGTTTCGTTTTTGTTTTTTTAGTGCATGGTAGACTAGACTAACGTAAAAGATTGATGTTCAATTTGTCCTTCCTGTAAATTCCTTCGAGTTGAAAAGTTGGTGTCATTCATGCTGAGAGATGTTCTAGTCTTTCTCGGCTTTGTTCTAATTAGCTTCCTAGGGCCTGTGTGCCCCTCACTAACAGGCTGAGTGTTCACTGCTCTCACCGTAAAATGTGTATCGCTTCACATATAAACTAACAAGCTCTGATGCATGTTAGTAATGGGCAGCCTGACACCCTCAACTTTTTTTTTTATTTGCTCATTTAATTCTTCCAGATACTAAACAGTGTGTATCTTGGGAATGCAAGAAGTATCATCTTTTAAAAATTATTTTTTCAATTAGAAGGAACAAATGAAAATTAAGGGTATACATAGATCACTTTTTAAAATAGAATTTTAACTTTTTTAAATTAGTTAAAAAATTTACAATTGTTTTCTTTTTCCAGAAAGATTCAGTACATAATTCAGTTAAAAAAAAAAAAAAGTACTTCTTTAGAATGCAGAAATAATACCTCCAAATATTTAGTGAAAAACACATGGTGCCAAGCTGAAGTCAGTAGCCAAGCCCCACATCTGTTAATTCGTTGTCTTGCCCATCACTAACTATGCTTTCATCATTTTAAAAATGAGAAATTTTGAGTTGAAGATAATTGCAATACCTTACATAGAAGAATTGGTATGTTGTACATAGTTTATTGCCTTTCTTTCATTTAAAAGATACTAAAATATTATTAGTTTGCTCGTCAGATTGGTCCTTCCATCATTGTAGTATCATTTTACCTCATTTTAATACTTTCCTATGTTATATATCATTCCTGTTAGCTTGCAGCTCTCTTGATTCCCTGACTCTGGGCCTGAATTTAAAAGAAGGGCAGTGTGACTTCAGTTAGGTAGCTTTTTATCTCAAAATAGGTTCAGTGTTTCAGTCTAAACATTCCAACAATGAATATTTGTTTTCCACTTGAGCTGGAAATTGTTTGTTGAAATAAGCATTGTTGTGGATAATACATATTGACTATTGAGTTGAAGAGTAGGCCAACAGGGTTTTTTTGTTTGTTTGTTTTTAAAGAGAGAGAGAGAGAGAGACAGAGATTACAAGTAGGCAGAGCAGCAGGCAGAGAGGGGAGGAAGCAGGTTCCTTGCCGAGCAGAGAGCCCGATTCGGGGCTCCATCCCAGGACCCTGAGATCATGACCTGAGCCGAAGGCAAGGCTCAGCCCACTGAGCCACCCAGGCACACACCCCCCCACCCCGCACAGGGTATTTTTAATCAGCTATTCTTATTCATTGGGAAGGAACAGTGAAATAATATTTAGAAAGTAAAGGTTGTTTTTTGGGTTTTTTTTTTTTTTAATTTACTTATTTTAGAGAGAGAGAGACCATGAGTGTGAGCAGGGAGAGGGGCAGAGGAAAAAGAAGAGGGAAAAAATCTGAAGCAGACTCCCCAGTGAGCACAGAGCCTGATAGGCAGGGCTCCATCTCAAGACCCATGGGATCCTAACCTGAGCCCAAACCAAGAGTTGCGCACTCACCTGACTGAGCTACCCAAAACCCCTAAAAAGGGAAGGTTCTAAAGCATATTTAAAGCCCCATCTTTTTTTAACTTTTTTTTAATGAAGTTTTTATTTATTTATTTGTCAGAGCGAGTACACAGGCAGAGGGAGAAGCAGGCTCCCTGCGGGGCTCCATCCCAGGACCCTGGGATCACTACCTGAGCCGAAAGCAGATGCTTAACTGACTGAGCCACCCAGGTGTCCCTAAAACTTGTTTATTTCATTATGTTATGGTTTTTAGAAAAAAAAAAGGTTTAGGTCAGCTGGAGACTATTTTTAGGATACATATTAATTCTGAAAAAGAAATGCTCTTGTATCATATGCCACAAATATCAGATCTTTTCTAATGTTTCTAGATAATAAATTTCTTCTTCAAGATGGACTTATATCTGTTCTTAATATACTCATTTCGTTAGTAAGTTTATGGAGCATATTATTTTACACAGTAAACAACAGGGATGTTTTAGCAAATTGAAGATAACAGCTTGGAGGAGCAGGCCCAGCAGAGAGCTCCATCTGGCCTGAAGCTGGTTGATTCCATGTTAGGTCAGAACTCGAGGAAGGTCTGGGCCATTTTTGGAGTTTTAGTAAGAACTGGGAACATGGGGAAGAACAGTGCAGTTCTGAATCTTTACCTCCAGGTGTCTAAGGTAAATACTGGCACAGATGATTCCAACTAAATGGATTGCCTTTATGCCTGACTACGTACTTTATTTGGAGTAGAAGCAAAGTTCCAGTCTCCACACAAACCAGACATCCTCTTGTACCTTCATGTTCTCCAACACTGACTGTTCCCTTTACTGTCTAGGAAGGTTTTCTAATACATCAGTGAGGCCATGTGATACTAACGTGAAAATATTATTTGACTACAGATGATTTATGACTATTTCAGGAAGAAGAACTGCTAATCCTGTTTTTTTATATGTATGTTTTAAGAATCAGTGCAATTTAAAAATAGAGGAACTTAACCCAGAAGTCTGTGGCTTTACTGTGTATAAATGCAGTTTGTTAAAAAATCCCTTTGAGAAGGTAACATAAAGAATTTGTGATACCATGCCTTCCTCCGGGAAGCTTGTATTTTAATTCTTGAAAATAATCATCTGAATCCTTTTGTTCTGTTATTTCTTAGAAACCCGCTCGATACAGAAGAGCCATAAGTTATGACAGTAAAGAATACTACATGCGACTAGCCTCTGGCAATCCAGCCATTGTCCAGGATGCCATAGTGGAGAGTTCAGAAGGTGAAGCCGCTCAGCAGGAACCAGAGCACGGTGAAGACACTATCGCCAAAGTCAAAGGTCAGCCTTCCTCTTCCTTGGAAGTAAAAATCACTTTGGAACATTTGTTAGATTTGACATGAGCTACTGTAAAGCATTGGGCCAACTATATGGATAAAAGTATCCAGTTTTATAGATGAGAAAACAAGTTCTCTTAAATACAAGCCTATTAGGCAGATAATTGTCCTGGGTCACACACTGTTTAACTCTAGAGCCTCTCATTCAGCACTGCACTATGCTGTCTACCTGTACCTTCTAGAGTTATCTCAATTGGAAATGTGTAGGAGGGACTGCAGGAGCCAGACTGCTTTCCAAATGGCCCTTGTGAGGTCACATGGCTCATGCTTATGATCCTGTAGGTCTGGTCAAGCCTCCTCTGAAACGGTCTCGGTCTGCACCTGACGGAGGAGATGAGGAGAGCCAGGAGCAGCTACAAGACCAGATTGCCGAAGGCAGCTCAATAGAGGAGGAAGAGAAAACGGATAATGCCACCCTACTCCGCCTCCTGGAGGAAGGAGAAAAGGTACTGTGCTTCTAAAAAGTAAGGACTGCGTGGAAGTAATGCGTTTGCGTTTTACAGCACTAACTGATGGGATATTTACCAGGTGGCACAAGATATATATTTTACCCTCTTTATTGACATACAGTGCAAATAGTAAGCAACCCGTTTGGAATTAGTACTCTACCTCTCCCATTTTCAGGGTTTTCTGATCTGTCTGAACACACTAGACAGCCCAGAGCTTCATGAGATGTAGTGTTAGCAGTTGATAGCTGGTTCACTCTATCCCTGTGCCCTTTATTAGACTGTATTTCTTGCCGTCGTTCTCTATTTCAAACCCATGCACACAGCGCAGTCATTCATCTTCCTTTGTGCTAGTTTTCTGCACTTCCATAGCTCCTCTGGCCATCGACAAGCAGCTTCAGCCCATCTGTGCTGTCATCCTTAGGCTTGTATTTAAGCCCTGTTCTCCGGCACTCACAGAAAACTACCCTACCTTCCTGTTTGCCTCCGGACCTCCTACCCCCTGCCCGCCTGTTTGGGCTCACATCACTGGTTCTTACAACCGAGGCCCCTGCAGCACTGTGTGCCCCACAGTTCACTACATCCATAATGCTGTTTCTTTTCTCTGTTTTACTCACTGTATTTTCTGCCAAAATGCCCCTCTCTCCATCGCTTGCATAATCTGTCCCAGGATCTCCTACTGGGTACAGTCTCACTTCTCCAGATCTTTTGAGTAGATAAAAGGATAAATAAATGAAGGAAGGAATTAATGTGTTGTAGCACCTTTTTTAAAGGATGTTCTTTTTGCCTCTTGCATTACGTCTTAGTGTAACCCTTGAAATCTTACCCATGAAGATATAGTCAGAAATTAGGGCTTAATTTAAAAATTCTGTTTGAATATAGAGCTTAATTAATCTTGAATGGAAATATTTTAAAAAATCATATAATTATAGAAGTTCATTAGGTCTGAAGGAAACACAAGAGAGGCTTCTGGAATCTTGGGAATGTTCTGTTTCTCAGTCTGAATGCTGGCTGCATCATATTTTTAGCATTTGAAAATTCTCAAGCCATGCACTTTAAAAAACATATATATATTGGTATATTATACTACAATGGAGTAGTATATACTACTATATACAATGTAGTATATACAATGTATATACTACATTGATTTCTTAAAGTATCAGTTTTTCCTGTAACATTCTTTTTATTATTCAAATAATTCAGATGTGATGAAAATTGACTACATTTGCGATTTTACTGTTTTCTAATGCTGCCATTTTTTTAAACTTTTAATCTCATGAGTACAGATTTTGCTCTAATTTCTTTAAGTTTGAATAGTGCAGGAAGTGTATTCAGACTGACATTTAGGCTCTAGGTTAGTTGCTGATATTTTTTCCTTGATTCATGTTGAACTGAGTTTAAGCAAGAAATCATTTATAAGCAAGAAAGAACTGAATCCTGCCTGTTGGAAAGAAAACAATACTTATATTGAGAGACTTAGCAACTCTTTCTTCCTATGAGGAAAATACAACTTCTGCCAAATTTGGCTTTTTACAATGGCATAGCAGTCTTCCAGGCAAGCAGGAGCCCAGGTGGGGAGCAAAGAGGGACAAATGCCGCAGTCCCCACCTGGGAGCTGTTGTGGACAAAGACAAAATTGAAGTGTGTGGAAGGGACGATAGCCAACAGCTTCTAACACGCTTACATACATGATCTCAGTAACTCTCACAACAAACCATTGTATATGTGAAATTCACAAACAGACACAGAGGCCCAGAAAAATTAATAAATTTGGCTAAATCCATAACTAAGTGACAGGATTGGGAATTCATTCAGGTTTGTTAGACTCAGCAGACCTGTTTTCATTTTTGTCTCACAAAGGGCACAATCCTAAGCTCCTTACATACACACTTCAATTCTTTTTTTTTTCCTGCCCTGTTTGTTGTATCCGTCTCCTTCCTTATCTAACATGTTCATCGCCTCTGGAATCTAGTACACATGTCCCTGGCACACAGCGAGTAATATGAAAAGTGGGAGAAGTGGGTTGGATAGGTAAAAGCACAGGTAGGTGTATGGATGTGAATAAAATGGTTGTCTCCTTTTACTGGACTCAACTGCAAATCAGATGGCAGTTTTAGCTGATTCTTTTTTAACATGCTTAAACTCAGGTTCCGTGTGCTTAGTTCAGGGGGTGTTTTGCCCATTAAAACCATATTTAAAAACATTTTGTTTCCGTTATATCAAAAAAGAAACTATCAGTTTTTTAGTTAACTCTGTTAATGAACGTTTATGGTTTTCTTAATAGATTCAGCACATGTACCGCTGTGCTCGAGTCCAGGGGCTGGATACCAGTGAGGGGCTACTTCTTTTTGGTAAAGAGCATTTTTATGTGATTGATGGATTTACAATGACAGCAACCAGGGAAATAAGAGATATTGAAACCTTACCTCCAAAGTAAGTAAATGAATGAAGAGGCACAACATATAGCTGTCTTGAAAACAGCAGTCTATTTACCTAGCTTTGTTTTAATCCAAAAATCGTCTTTTAAGTAATGTTATCTTTCAGTTTGTGTGTCATTAAATATTCACAAGGGTAATAGTTATTTCAAGGTAAGAAAATATTTGCCTTATTTATCAAAATGAAAAATAAAATTTTTTTTCTGCATTAACAGTGCCAGACACCAAGTTCCTTATAATCTGTGTATTTTATAAACTTACTCAGAACTTGCAAATTGTTTTTAAATTTTAGTACAAACAGTTGTAGAGAAAATGCAGGTAACTACACAATTGTCTAACTAATTGGAAGTGTCCCTGTCCTCTGAGCACCCTCAAAACAGCATGAGTAAAGCACAAGCAGGAATTAATTGAGTTTTATCTTCCTTGTCCTCTGCCAGTCCTGTGGGATGAGAGTGGGGAACAGAAACCCAGAAGACAAAGCCAGCAGGAAGACAGAAAATTTAAGGCTTAGAAAGCCAATATGCTCTTCTCTCTTTAAGGCAACACAGTCACAAAATATAATTTTTAATATTTTTATATGGAGCAAGGGGCCCATGGATGTCATAATGTGGCCCTGACTGTTACTGAGAGGAAGTATTAGAAACCTGTCCCAGGAAGGAACTGCAGACACAGTGTCTATATTCGACAGTGTGAGGTGTTCAAAATGTACAAATTATATTTTGTGACTGTGTTGCTTTAAAGATGAATATATTCATATTACACATTAAACAGTTTCTTCTACCAAAAAGTTCAATTTTTTTCCTCTGGTTTAAAAAAAAAAAATTAAAACATTTCCTCGGGCCCCTAAAAGTAGTTGGGCCTGGGGCGTCTGGGTGGCTCAGTGGGTTAAAACCTCTGCCTTCAGCTCGGGTCATGATTTCAGGGTCATGGGATCCAGCCCCACATCGGGCTCTCTGCTCCGCGGGGGGCCTGCTCCCCACCCCCCGCCTGCCTCTCTGCCTACTTGTGATCTCTGTCATATAAATAAATAAAATCTTAAAAATAAATAAATAAATAAATAAATTACTTAAAGTAGGTGGGCCTACGCACGCACTGTACCAGCTATGCCTAGTAGATAAGTTGGCCCTGATAGTGGGATTTTTTTTAATCATATTCATCAAAAGAGCTTCTTTGTTTGCTCAATAGCTAATATATTATTCTCTTAAACATATTTTTTTGGACTCAGTATTGTGATGTATTGTTCCCTATTCATATGTTGAAAATAACGCACCCTTTGTTGAACAGTGAATTTATCTCTTGCTGTGTTTTTATTTATCTTTTTTCTCTTGGCTGCTTGTAGTATGCATGAGCCAATTATCCCTAGAGGAGCCAGGCAAGGCCCCAGTCAGCTCAAGAGAACATGCAGCATTTTTGCATATGAAGATATTAAGGAAGTACATAAAAGGAGGTATCTCTTGCAGGTGGGTTGATTTAGTAGTATTAAACATTTTGTCATCTTCCTTTTTTCAGAGGAGATATTATTTAAAACTCATACTTGCCATGAAAACCCTTAATAGGACCCACCCTTTCCCTTACAGAATTTCCTTAGATGATTTTATGACAGGCAAACTCATGTCACATGGGAGCACAACTCGATATAAACCTCTCTCTCTTTTTAAACACAGCCTAAAGCTTGAATAATATCTTTATTATCCATCTTTTCCTATAGCATGCAAATCAACATGTGTCTTTTAATATAAAAATTGCATCTTCACTATAACTTTCCAATTAGTTTTAGAATTATATTACCAATATTCTATTAAAGATTTTTGAAACAAAAATTGAACAGAGCACAATTGGCTCTGTTTATTTTGTAATTTAATCTGGGAATTCATGACTCTAAAAATATTCTTGAAAAAGTTAACTTCTTCACTATTGTAGATATTCATAGTGGAAAAGTTAATATATGACCTTGTGTGTGTTTTTCTTAATGTTTTTCTCTTTGAACATTTCAGCCTATTGCTGTGGAGGTTTTCTCTGGAGATGGACGGAATTACCTTCTTGCATTTCAGAAAGGAATTAGAAATAAAGTCTACCAAAGGTATTGTTTATTAAGAATACTTGATAATGCTATCATGGGAGGGGATGGAAGGGAAACTAGTATCAGATAAGCTAGTTTTTGAAAGTCTAGGATCTTGAGATCAGTAAATTCTTGGAGGAAAATGTTTGTTTCATTTTTAGCAACCTGTTGAAACATGATTCTTCTAATTATCTTTTAAAGCAATGCTATTCTGTTGTGAAATACTGTTTATCTTTCTGGTCACTATAGTAGATACCATCAAAAGCTGCGTATCATTGAATCCTGTGTCTTTAAATGTAAAAGAATGAGGAAACTGTAGCTTAAAAAAATAGTACTTCAGGTTCAAAATAGGCTTCTTTCCTATTTACTAAAAAAGAAGATAGTGCCATTCCTTGTGATGCATGCATTGCATTGAGTGTAGCAGAGACTGAGTTGCCCTAGAAATTATATTCATATGAGACCTTCCTTGGCCTTGGAAGAGAGGTTAATACCTTCATCCTCAAAAAAGTAGCATAGCCAAATAAAGCAGTTGATCTAACCTAATCATATTTTACTTTTGGTAAGCTGTATTCAGAATTTGCCTTGTGAAAGAAAAGTAGTATGAATACATGGTGCTCAAAAATATTTCTGTTGGGGGCACCTGGGTGGCTCAGTGGGTTAAAGCCTCTGCCTTCGGCTTAGGTCATGATCTCAGGGTCCTGGGATCCAGCCCCACATCGGGCTCTCTGCTCAGCGGGGAGCCTGCGTCCCCCTCTCTCTCTGCCTGCCTCTCTGCCTACTTGTGATCTCTCTCTCTGCCAAATAAGTAAATAAAATCTTAAAAAAAATATTTCTGTTGGGTGTATGAATAATGAGACTTTTATGAATGGATCACAGATACGAGAGACCGTCTCCTAATTCTTTGAAGGGTGGTTTGGGTAGCAAGCGCTCTACTAAGGGAAGTTTTATATTTCACCTTACTTCTGTGAGCAATTAATGCCAAGCAACATCACTTGTCATAGCGGTCCAGTAATACTACCTGTGAGCACAAGGGAATGAGAGGGGTTCTTCAGACAAAGTGCCTGTGTATAGTGATTGGTAATCCAAAACTCCTTTCACGTGTGGGAGGAGCCAATAAAGGGACTGAAATTTTAGTTACCTGTTATATTCACTTCTAAAGGCGATGTTGTTTTCAACACTAGGAAATTGTTTGCTCTTTCTAACTAGCAGCTGTTACAAGATGAGTTTGTCTTTCTCTGAAAAATGTCTGTGTATGTGCTAAGTTCAGGGTCCACATCTGTTCTAAGAATTTTCCTATAACTCTCTTCCACCTTTAAAATATTTATGTTGACATTGTGGCCAACTCTGAAAAAAATGTAGAAGTGTCACATAAAGTTGTTTATCGTGTATGTATCTTCATTTGTTTAGTGTTGTCCCTGTTCTCTCAGGTTTTGCTATCCTTGTTACTTGCTGTCATGTGAATATTTAGCTGTTAATCACTCGTTAGGACTTCATTAAGTTGACTCATTTTCTGTGCATCGGTGTTGCAAGGCTTTTTCTTCCAGTACTATGACAGCATATTTAAAATCCAGAATGATAGATTTTGCTGTGGCCTTTTATATTTGGCTTGGAAGCCATCATCTGACCCGTTCTAGTAACAGGTTCCAATTATTGTGTGTTCCCTTTGCCTGCTGTTCACTGAGTGGGGGAGGGGTAAATGCAGCAGTCAAGGTCTGAATGTATCAGCTTTTCTGAGGCTCCCATTAGGTCCCGACTTTGGCTTCATTTCCAATTTTATGCTGTTTTTAAATTTTCCAGGTTTTTGGCTGTCGTGCCATCTCTAACTGACAGTTCAGAGTCTGTGTCTGGGCAACGACCGAACACAAGTGTGGAGCAGGGGTAGGTTGATTGGTTCTTACATCATAGTTTAATAGTGATAGTAGGATGGTTTGCATCTGCACAGTATTATTTAATATTTTGAATGAGTGTTTTCCCCTCCTAGTGGTTACACAGAATGTTTTAAATACTGAAAACTTTAAAAGAAAAAGACACACTATGCATGATCATTCCTGTCAGATCAGCACTCAAGGTCTGATCAATTTCCTTGAGTCCGTTAAGCAGCATATGGTGTCATACTCTAGGGAGATTTTTATTCTGCTTCTTCCATGAAGTGTTGTATGTCACTGTTACCCTCTGCGTTTACAAAATTCTTCAGAATATTACTTTTAACTTAATACCTATTCATGGTATGTATAAAGCATTCTCTTATTTTTGGATACTTCATCTTTGTCAGGTTTCCTTGTTCTGATAATGCAAGTGTGACTGCTCATGATTTTTTTTGGGTAAAATCCCCTTGGTGAAAAAAAGAGGTATGAATTTTAAGGCTTTTGATAAGCAAAACCAACTTGATTTTCATAAAAATTAAACATATCTATAGTCCACCACTAGTGGGTAAATTTACTTACCTCAGTAGATACTTGTCAACTTTTTATATTTATCTTTTTACTTTTACTGGTTTTATAAGATGCTTTCTCAATTTTTAAATGTGTATTTATTTTATTTTAGTAATCTTCAGCACTGGATATGTTTGTTAGCCATTTAAAATCCTCATTTGTGAGTTATCCATAACTTTGCCCGTCTTTTTCCTGAGTTCTTTTTTGGTGGTGGTGATGGTGGTTTGACTTTCTTTTTTAATTGAGATATAGTTGACATATGATTATAGTAGTTTTCAAGGTATACAACATAATGATTGGATATTTGTGTAATTGAGAAATGATCACCATGGTAAGTCTACTTGACATCTCCTCTGAGTTCTTGCTATCCATTTGATGGGATTTTTCTATAATAATGTATTACTACTCCTTTAATTGTTATATTTGTTAAAAATTGCCCGGTTTTCCTCTTAATTTTGTTTTTTAATATTTAAATTTTAACTCTTGTTTTTATGCGTTCAGACCTATCAGTAGTTCCTTTATGCTCATTTTACTTGGCTTTTAATCTTGGAAAGTCCTTCTGAATGATACAGCCATTTCAAGAATCCATTTATAGTCACTCAGGAACTGATAGCCATTTATGTAATTCATTGGAAAAGAAGCAGTGCTTTTGGCTACAAATGATGCAACATGCAAGAAAGTGATTTAAACTTTACTGGGGATTCTCTAATTTGTAAATAAAATTTGATTCCAGTCTGTGTGCATCTAACTATATTAAATGTGTGTGTCTCTCTTTTAAATTGTTGCTTTTCTTTTTCTTTAGCTGAGGTTTAGCAAATACAAATGCTAAATAAGTGCTTTTTTTGACCTCAGATTATGTTCTGTTCCTAATCATTTGTATTGTTGTTAAGATAAACAACAGGAAATAAAAATTCCTCTTCCAGCACATTGAGCCTTCTTTTCTACTTGTAATTAAGTTGCCAGTACTTTCACCTGCTTACATAATCTTCAGCTTATTATTTCATTGTTCTTGCTACTTTCTTTGCTGAGCTGGCAGTTCTTTACTTAAAGATCTGTTAAAAGTTCAAAAGCAAGAAGCAGAAATTCATTTCCAATTTCATCTTTTCAGTTGTTCCCTTTCTTATAAAGTTGAGGAGTCAACATAGCTCTTTTTCCAGGGAGAGTTCCTGTGCATTTGGTTTGCCTGATGGGAAGAACTTACCTAGAAATGGCAAGTGTTACCTGTACTGTTGAGCCAGAAATCTTTAAGAACTAAGGTTTACAAATCTGTTGATTTCTTTTCAGACAGTAAAATACATAGTTCAGTGCTTTGCTGTGGGTGACTGTGTTCAAATCACAATCTTCAAATCATTAATAACGAATATTATGAAGGTGTTAAGCCTTAAGGAGGGTTTTACAGCATTCCAGGAACATCTCATACCCAAAAAAGCCCATAATTCCAAATGACCCAAACAGCAATGACTTTCCTCTCATAAAATATTTATATTTTTATTCACTCTCCAACTTCTCTTTTAAGAATGTGCTATGTATACTATTTCAGCTATTCCAATTTAATGTCTTCGCATTTGTTTATGTACAGGTCATTGTAAAAGGTAGACAGTTGGACTAGATCATTGTTTTTCAAGTTCTAGCTATAACCCATGGTAAAAAATGAACTTTGTATTGCGTCCCAGGACCCACAAACTGAGTTACAAATTCTAACACAAAATTGACTGGAAATACTTTCCCTTACTATAAATGAGGCTTTTCAGTGTTCTCTGTTTTCTTCAGTTGAATTCCCTGTTATTTCATATTTCAAAATGTTGGTTATAACACACTAAGACTCATTTGTAATAGGTCTTCGATGGTTTGAAAATTTCCTGGACCAGATGTAAATTTTTCAACTTGATTATTGCTCATATTTAAAATTATATTGCCTGTAACTTAATCTTTCCTTGTTTTTAGGTCTGGGTTGCTTAGCACTTTGGTTGGAGAGAAGTCTGTGACTCAAAGATGGGAGGTAGGTTTAATGAAAATACAAGTTTCATTCATAATTTGCAGTTAGATGGTATAAGTTATACAGTTGAAAGCACTTCAACAATCCATAAAATACATACATTAAAAAAAACTTTGTGTTCTTCTTAGGAAAAATAAAAATATAAAAAATAAAAAAAAAATTTTTAAAGTGAACATACTAGAAATAATGGTCCTGAAATGAATCTTTGTTGATCTTTCCCAAGAGAGGTGAAATCAGCAACTTCCAGTATTTGATGCATTTGAACACTTTGGCTGGCAGGTCATATAATGATCTCATGCAGTATCCTGTCTTCCCCTGGATCCTTGCAGATTACGACTCAGAGGTAAATAAAACATTTTGTGTAAGTGGAACACATCTTCAAAAGTAATTAAGAGGTACTTAACTTGCTCAGATGTTTTACTTGGTTTATAATTTATAATTTAATTTATAATTTTATAATTTTAATTCCTCAATGGGCACTTATTCCAAGAAGATGAGAAGAGTATTAGCTTGGAATTGTACAAAGTTTAAGTCATTGACCAATTTTTTGGGTATTTATTTTTAATATCTATTTGGTTTTCTTAAGTGCTAGTTAATTTGTATCTCCTGATGGGTGTCTCTCTCTACTCTATACTGCACCTGGTTTCAGAAACACTAATGTAATTGAGTCATCACTGTTTAAAATTACTCAGTAATGGTCATCACAATTTGGAGAGAATTTAGAAACCTCAGCACAGTACCCTTCTTCACAAAGTAGCTCCTATATGTATATCCCTTGAGCACAAAGACAATCCCGTATCTGTCAGTTCCCAACCCCTAGAACGGTGCCTGATACTTAGCATACAATTTAATCTTTGTTAACCAAAAAAGTATTGATGAGGGATTTTGCATATAGATTTTTACTTATATTCATGGATGTGGATTCATTTAAAGTACAATTTGGCAAAATTGTTTGGCTGTGACGCCCTTTAAAAGGACACTGATTAAATACACCCCCCCCCCCCCCGCCCCGTGCATATTCCAGATTTTTACTTTGAAAACCCCAGGTGGTGAATTTGTTTCTCTTTTAAGTATATGAATTAAGTCAGTTAGAAATGAACTTTTAAAATAATTGGTGGAAGATAGACTGAAAGATTCCATCTCATTTGGAAGTCACATAGTCTGGTATGCGGTCTTTCAGAGGTGAATGAGTTACCAAGTGCTCTAGTTCATTTCACTTCCTGATCACCTCTAAGAAGGGAATACTCAGAAGTGAAGTTGGGGTGAAATGGGGGAGGAGAGGAAGAGAACAGAAAGAAGATTCGGTGTTCCAGTTACGTGGGTGATGGAGATAAAGATGAATTCCAGGCTTTTGCGTTGAGTCCCCTGTCATGTCCTTGCCAAGACTGGGAAGGATTTTCCCTTATTCCTCATCTCCAGCCTGGATTCTGAGTGTCTTCTGTGAATTCTTAATTTCCAAAGTAGTTGTCTTCAAACTGAACCAGTTAAGCTGCCATGTGCCTGTCTATAAAATATGGATAACCAGTAAGTACATAGCTTGGTTTTGGAGCCCCGTTCTGCCAGTGTGACCACAAACATTATAAATCACTGTCGTCTGTTATAGCCACTCTACATTGGTGAGAATGAAAGGCGTATAGTAATTTGGGATTGGATTTCATTTTGTATTTTAGGAGGTAGATCTTACTAATCCCAAGACATTTAGAAACCTGGCTAAGCCAATGGGAGCACAGACAGATGAACGATTAGCTCAATATAAGAAGCGGTATAAAGACTGGGAAGATCCTAATGGTAAGTAACTTTTCTTGTCTTTGGACTTTGTGCCTCAGTTGCAAACATAAAGTCATTATTTAGTGGTCTGCATCCCTGTATCTTTTCTTGTATCTTTGCTTATGTATCATTACGTCTGTATAAATTATATATTCACACATATATACAGCTATCAGATTTTGCATGCCAACTGATGGCCACGCTTAGAAGACGTGTTTTAGGTAGCTTATCAGGTACTGGCAGAAAACTGTCTGCTTTGTATAGGTCAGAAATTTCCCATTAGGTAGATAACCTGCCTTTAACTCTAATCCTATTTAACCCAGAAACTACAGTTTCCTTAATTAAACTGTCTTTTAATTTTATTGAGACACTTTTTGGAATCCTTTTCTTTAAAAAAAAAATAAAATAAAATAATAATGATAATAATAGTAACAACAATAACAACAACCACCTCCTGAAACTACACTTATTACTTGTTATGTTTAGTGTTTTGATTTTGTGTTTTGTTTTAAGACTATTTGAGAAAGAGAGAACATGCATGTACAGGCGTGTGTGAGCTGGGGAGAGGCAGAGAGGAGAAGAGAATCTTAAACAGACTCCCTACTGAGCACAGAGCCCCATGCAGGGAGCCTGAGATCACAACCTGAGCCGTAAGCAAGAGTCAGGTGCTTAACCAACTTCACCACGCAGGCCCCCTGTTATGTTTAATGTTTCTCATGTGTCTGCCCCTCACCGCCCCCGCCGAATGGGTGAAACAAAGGAGGAAAAAAATATAAGCTTAAGCCTAAAGGTATTCCCTGTGTGGTCCCTTTTTTTCCTGCCACGGAGAGTATGTAATAACAATTGTGAAATATTCTTAGATAATAATTTAGAGTAATAGATCATTGCAAAGCCAGAACATCCTAAAAAGTAACTATAAGTCAGTATCCTGCTTTAGTGGAAGGCGGTTTGCTGTTAAGGCTTACCTATTACAATAACCCTCAAAACATGAATTCCTATATGTGCTAAATTTGTGAGGAAAGACACTGAGTTATACTTAATTTGGATTACTGACAGATATGTAAGTGAGGGGCAGCGGTGCGGTAACGTTCTCACACTACAAACACCAGTGCCAATTGTGTTTAGTGTTGCAGCGATCATAGGCGTTAACATTTTCAAGCCTATTAATACCAATTTTATTTTTCACATTTACTCTTTTGTTTTCAATTATGTTTTAATTTTTTTAAACAGGAGAAACTCCAGCCTACCACTATGGGACCCACTATTCATCTGCAATGATTGTGGCTTCATACCTAGTAAGGATGGAGCCTTTCACACAGATATTCTTAAGGCTGCAGGTAAAATTCTAAATTCAGCATTTTTCTATTTTATTCAAGCCTCCTTTCTATTTAAAATTGGTGTGTGTGTGTTTTATTGTTGTTATCTTGCCTTACAAGAAGTCCTATGAAGTTTGTCATAAAAAAAATAGTGAAATATAATTCAAGTGGCATTTCACTGTATCAGAATTGATGAATAAAACAAGAGCCAGGGTCCTTTAGTCAAAGAAGCAAATACCATGCGCTTTCCAGCCAGGTTTATGGAATTCAGATTTAACTGGTTTAAATTAGCAACAAATATTTAAAAAATATAGTCTAGCTCATTTGCTGTCTTCTTTAATATAATTGCTTTCCTCCACATTCTCTTTCATTTATTCAGCAAATATTTACTGAATATCTACTATGTACCAGACACTGTTCTAAGTACGTGGAAGATATCAATGAATAAAAACAAAAGCCCCACTTTGTACAGCATATATACTTTAGTTGAGGTAAACAGACAAGAAAAACAACAAAGAAATACATCTTAAAGTGTTTTAGAATACAATACATGCTATCAGAACATACGGATCAGAGAAAGGGGCTGGGAAGTACAGAGGTAGGAGTGGGTGGTAGAAGAGGGTGCAGTGCAATTTGAAATAGAGTGGTCAGAGTAGGTCTCCTTGAAAAGGTGGCAAGTGAGCAAAAATTTGGAGGACATGAGGCAGTTACTCATGCAGATATCTGGAGAAAGTGTGTTCCAGGCAGAGGGCCCTGCCAAGCACGTGGCTGAGATGTTTTAGGATGAGCAAGGAGCCCACTGTGTCTGGAGCAGAGTAAGTGGAGGGGAAATTCAGAGGATGTCCTCAGACAGGTAACGAGCCAGATTGTGGCAGGTCTTGGTGGCGCAGTGTGTGGACTTTGGCATTTTCCCGCAGTGAGCTTCAGTGTAAAGACACATACACTGTGTCCACTGAAAACCCAGCAACAGAGAGTTCGACTGCGGAAGGTGTGCTATATCTATGAGGCTGTGTGTAAGAAATCCCTTTTCTATTTGAATTCGTTATATATGTCAAAAAGTTATATATAACTTTAGTTTTTAAACTTCTTAGTTTTTCACCTAATCCTTAATACTGTGAGTACTTGAATGTCATGTTAATTTATAAAATCAGTCTAATATATATATATACACACACATATATGTGTATACACACACACAACTTGAATATTTTCAACTATAGATGGCTACATTAGAATCTTGGTTGGTTTTCTTTAGGAGAGCATCATGAAACTATGGAAGAATTCATATTTCATATTTCATATTCTTGCCCTCTCAATAAAAACTCATTTTTTAGTGACTTTTCAAAGTCTTTGTATTTAGGTTCCACTTTGATTACAAAATACATGCATTAAGCACTTTGTCAGAAACACCCCCAAAAGAATTTTCTTTTTGTGATTATTTAAAATTTTGTGTGTTTGACATAGGATGGGGGAAAATGGAATTGTCACCAAATGTATTTACTTGGGTTTTTCGAGCCCGTGAGCTTGACAGAAGCCATGAGGTGTGGCGATAGGGCTCTAACAGAGCAGTGCCTTCTTCCATCCACAGGGAGGCCACTTCGACCTGGCTGACCGGATGTTCCACAGTGTGCGTGAGGCCTGGTATTCAGCATCAAAGCACAACATGGCAGACGTAAAAGAACTTATCCCTGAATTTTTTTACTTACCAGAATTCCTGTTCAATTCCAACAACTTTGATCTAGGTATGTACAGCTGTGGCGCTGTAATCAGAACACTAACCTGGAAAGGACCAATAGAAATGTGACTTTCCTGAATAGTGTCTGCAGTACACACAGACAAGGAAAGACTTCCTTGTGGTTTCAGCAGCTGTTATTTACTATAATTGGGTGTGTGGGAGTAAATATAAAAATACATTTATGCCCAAAATAACTTTCAAATGTGGAGTCTTGGGAAGATTTAAAAATTGACACAGATTGCATCTAATGCTCAGAATATTATAATAGATTTCAATAAAAACGAAGGGGAGGTGAAAATTTATTTTAAAATCCTTATGGTTGAAATTAATAGCCAAAAATGATATATCCACATTTTTTGTGTATTGTTTTAATCTTATGTATTGCCTGAGGCATTCTCGGGTTGCATACTGATATGTTTTAAAATTAGAATTTTAGAATAACTTCAAGTTAATTTCTCTTTTTTATCGTGTTAGGTTAGTATTATCTAGAAAAACAGAAACAAATCAATAGTCCTAAAAAGGAGAGAAATTTCATCAGTACTCTGCTCTCTTTGTATAATCCAGCAGTTACAGGAAATAGATTTGATTTTGGCTGCAGTTTTTTGGAACATAGTTTGCTGATCTAGGTTTCTGAGTATTTCTTTTAAGACATATCAAAATTCCATCGTTTCCACTTCAGAATATTCCTGCCAGACTTTGTTCTATTTTTATATATTTTTCATACTTCATATCATATTTAATTGTTCAAAATATAAATCATTTCTACACTACCTCAAAGTTTGTTAACAGAAAATTTAGAGAAGTGTTCATATCTGATACATCTGAGTGATTTTTCTTTCTAAAAATAGTTTTTTAAATAATTTTTGTTGATTGTCCGTTGGCAGTTCTAACTTTGTGAAATTATAGTTCCAGATCTAATGAAAAAGGTAATAAGACTCTCTTAATAGCCCCAGCAGAAGACCTGAAATTGAGTCCAGTCCAAACCACTTAAAAACTGAACTAAATTATCCAGTTTTAAATAAGTAAATTAAGAAAGAGTCATGTATTTTTGTCATACTCATCTTCATAATAAATCATCTTCCTTCCATGAAATCACACTCTTTAAAAAACACTATTTGCATATAAGAGCTAAAAGTGTAAACCAAAAAAGCTAAAGCTGTAAAACTCTTAGAGGAAAACATAGGGTTAAATCTTCATGATCTTTTCTTTGCTGATGCCTTGTTAGGTAGGATATAACAGCACAAGCATGAACAACTAAAAAAAAATGACGTGGACTTGATCAAAATGTAAAATTTCTGCATCTAAGAGCATTATGAAGAAGGTGAAAAGAATACCTCCAGAAGGGGAGAAAATATTTGCAAGTGATGTATTTCATAATGGTCTAGTGTCCTGAAAATAACTCTTAAAACTCAACAGCCAAAAGATAACCCAATTAAAAAATGGGCCAATGACCCAAGTAGACATTTCTCCAGAGAAGTTACACAAATGGCCATGAGAAGATGCTCAACATCATTAGTCATTAGGGAAATGCCAGTGAACATCATGTAGGTACCGCTTCACATCCACTGGTATGGCTGTGGTGAAAGCAAAAAGCCATAACAACAGAAAAGAGCAAGAGCACATGAGGGTGTAGAGAGAGCAGAAGCTTCATGCACTGCTGGTGGGAATGGGAGATGGCTTAGCAGCTGTGGAAGACAGCTTAGCTTGGTGGTGTTTCAGAAGTTAAAAATAGAATCACCATATGACCCAGGAGTTCCACTCTGAGGTCTATATGCGAAAGAACTGAAGACAGGGACTCAAGCAGAGTACCTGTCCACACCCATTCAGAGCAGCATTATGTACAATGGCCAGGTGGTAGGAGCAGGCAGGCCACATGTCTGTCAGTGAATAAACAAATTTTGAAATGTACATACAATGGAATGTACTCTATGAAAAAGTGTGAATTACTGATACACGCTATAACACAGATGAACCTCAGAAGCATTATACTAAGTTAAAGAAAACAGACACAAAAGATCACATAATGTATGATTCTCTTTCTGTGGAATATCCAATATAGGTCAGTCTTATAGACGCAGAACACAAATTGGTGGTTACCCAGGGCCCGGGTGGGTGGGGGGCAGGCAGGAGGAATGGGGAGCCACTGCTTAATGGGTACAAGACTGCCCTGTGGGGTGGTGAAAATGTTTTAGGGCTAGATAGAGATGGTGGCCACACAAACTTGTGAATGTACTAAATGCCACTGAATTGTTCACTTTAAAGTGGTTAACTTTATGTTAGGTAAATTTCACTTCAATTACTTAAAAAAAAAAAAAAGAAAGAAAGAAAACCCCCAAAACAATGTTTACTATTTTTATTATCTTTAAGTGATGTAAAACAAAGAGCACTTGGTTTTTTCCCTGGCTCTGGGATGAGTAACGTTCCCCCTGGTCTTCTTATCTTTATACCCTTGGATATGGATCTACGTGGAAGAGAGCTGCAAAGTACCAGAATCAGACCAAGAGTATACTGCAGAGTGTTCTCTTTAAATTTTAAAGAGAATTAAAATTAAAAAATTTTAAAATTGCAGTTAGTGCAGGTGAAATAAAGTGATATTGCATAAATATTAGGGATGATTAGCATATTTTTTGAAAAGTAGTTTATATGTCAAGTCTGGAGACTTGGGTGGTATTTCAAAGGGAGTGGACTGAGGGGTATGAATGAGGGGGAGGGATGGTAATAACTCAGTTGTTTTATTTTTTCTTGTCATATGGTAATTTTTCCAACCAAGTCAAGACATCACTTTAAACAATAAACTGATTTTTATGTTTCTCACTTAATATCACTTTGTCAATAAGCCATCAAATACCAGTGACAAGAACAAGATTGTTTCTGTGGGAAATATTTTTATTGGCCCTCACTTGAAACTGCCTTTGTGTTCTAGAATTTGAACAATTGTACTTCTCTGAAAATGTCTAATACAGCTGTTTACCTAACCAGCTACTGTTGAGCTAGTGAGTCACCATTACTATTCATAGAGTCATTTTTTTTACATTGATCATCTGATTTGTATCTGGGAAAGCTGTAGGCTAAAATTAACTTTTTGGCCTTTACTTCCAAAAAAAATGAAAAGATAGGACCTGTTTCCTGAGGTGCCAGTCCCATTTAATATGTTTTGTTGTGGACAGGTTTTATAGCAAACACTTTCTTTAATATTTTTCAGATTGTCTAGCTATGACTTAAATTAACAGTTTCCATGGAATAAATATCACTTGGTATGCATTTTTTGTTTCTGCTAGGTAGCCCCATAGTTTTTCCAGATTTTTTTTTCTGTTAAATGATGTACTAACAGCAGAAACTTACATTTCAAGTTTTACTTTTTTAATGAGAACCCTTACAGCAAAATACATGTCAGTTCTACAGAGCTCTCTCGAGAGTTTAAGAATCAGAAATAGGAAATACCACATGTATTGCATATATTTCTAGAAGACTGGTATTTTTATTTCCTCTTTAGCAAAGAGAACACTCAAACTCCTCAGTGACTGAGAAGTTAGGTATTCCTTCAGTAACCTCTTCCATGTGAGAGGCAAAATTTTGTCAAAACATTAAGAGAAGAAATTCAGTACTGGTTCACTGCTGATGACTCATCAAGCTCTAAGCATTCAGGAAAAGCCCAAACAAAAGAAGATTTAAGAGAAATTGCTAATGATCTTCTAAATGCGCAGTCCTGAGGGGATAGAATTTGAGCAGTTTTTACAAACTCAAAACAGTAGGCTCACTAAATGTTTCGTTAAAAAGGAGTCCTGCAGTCAGTTAAATTTCAGGAATATTGTGTCTAATATCCCTCCTGGAGAAGCGCTCTGCCTCTGAAGAGTCTTACAGGAAGAAACATGTTTAACTTTGCATAACTCAGCATTTTCTGAAGTCATTTGACAGGGTGGGTCCCTCAGATTTGCTAATGCTTAATAATCTCTCTGAGAGAATTCTCTAAGAAGCAGACCTAGGGAAATAGCAGAGTAGCTGATCTTGGAGGGTCCTTTCTGATGGTAAAATTTCATAGTTCTGGTAATGAATCTAACCCACTATTTCTGTGTTCCTTTAATATAAAGTTACTATTTAATTTTATTTACCATCTTACTTAACTTTATTTATTTACCATCTTTCATTGTCTTTTTAATTTATCTAATTGCACAGGCTGTAAACAAAATGGCACCAAGCTGGGAGATGTTATCCTTCCACCGTGGGCAAAAGGGGACCCACGGGAATTCATCCGAGTCCACCGTGAGGTAATGGGAGCATCCTTTGCGGTTGAATTTGGATTTCAGTGGGTTGTTGACCACAATACAAAGAGAGGACCTTGAGCAAGATACCACCCATTTATTCAAATTACAGATATTGTTCTTACAATTTTTAGTTATTTCAGTTCCTTATGATCACTGGCCAATTCCTTTTGCTTTCTGAGCAAGTAATAAAAGTCAGCCTATGACTGAATGTGTGTTTTGAAATTACAGGCTTTGGAATGTGATTATGTGAGTGCCCATCTGCATGAATGGATTGACTTAATCTTTGGCTATAAACAGCAAGGTCCTGCCGCCGTAGAAGCTGTAAATGTCTTCCACCATCTTTTTTATGAGGGTCAAGTGGACATCTACAACATAAATGACCCACTGAAGGAGACAGCCACCATAGGGTTCATTAATAACTTTGGTCAGATCCCTAAACAGGTATGAATACTCTTATCAATGATGCTCTCAGTTTCATTTTTTAAGCTCTAGTATTGCTGTAGATGAAGAATGACCATATAGCAAGTTTAGGCTAAGTTTTTATTGAAGAGCCCTGCCACCTAATAGGTTCAGTAGCTTCCAAGATTATTGCTTTCTCCTCCTTTTTTGCAGGCCAGGTAAATAGAAATGTTGTTCAGAGAATTTCCCCTCAGACAAGTGCAGGGAGTGCTTTCCTGTATCTGCCCAAGACCTGCAATCAGGGAAGAAGGTGGGATCTGGGGGTCCACAGCACACAGGATGGGGTTTCATTCCAAGGCCAGCAGGAAGCCACTGCTGACACTAAGCAAGGAAAGGCATGGTCATATTTAGACTTTATTTTTTTATTTATTTGTTTATTTTTTTAAGAATTTGTTTTTAAGTAATCTCTACACCCAGTGTGGGGCTTGAGCTTACAACCCCGAGATCAAGAGTCACATGCTCTACCGTCTGAGCCAACCAGGTGCCTCCATACATACTTAGACTTTTTTTTTTGTTTTCTAGATTTTATTTACTTATTTGACAGAGAATGAGAGAGAGAGAGAGAGAGAAAAAAAACCACAAGGCAGGGGAGAGGCAGAGGGAGAGGGAGAAGCATACTCCTCACTGAGCAGGGAGCCCGACATGACACAGGGCTCCATCCCAGCACCCTGGGATCATGACCTGAGCCGAAGGCCGATGCTTAACTGACTGAGCCACCCAGGCGCCCCCATACTTAGACTTGAAAGATCATTCTGTCCATGTACATTAACTAAAATTAAAATAAAAACTGAAGAATAAAGATCATTTTGTTCATAATCTCGTACACTTGCACACACTATAGGGGAACCAAGTTAGGAGCAGAATATCACCTTGGAAGCTCTTAGTGACAGTGGAGGGGACAGACAACAGTGATCTGGATTAGATTAGTGATGCAGCTGTGATGAGTGCTCTGGTAGGAGGGTGCGTGTGTGGGTGTGCCAAAAACCAGCCCGTCACTGGCTGCTCTGACCACTGTCTAGAACCCGAACAGGAAGACCGGGAGCATGGCCATGCGGCACCCACATACTGTAGATCCCTCACCTTCACGGTGAGCACAGCCCTGTTAAGAGACTTCATGTGCCGGGCACGCCAGGACAGGGTGATGCACCAGGAGGAGCCAGCTCCACGGGAAAGGCACGCTCTGCTGGCCGTTCAAACTACCTGCCTTTCCCAGGTGCCCTGGGTCTGCACTTTGGCCTGGCCGTCCTTCTCTGTTCCTGCTCCAGATACCTCTCTTAGGCTCCCTTTTTGTACATTAACCAACTTAGAGGTTTCCAGGGTGGATGTTTGGGAACAGTCAGAACAACGGCCTTTCTCTGGGTGACAGATAGCAGGAGAGCCTGTAACTGCACCACTCACAGTGCAGTCTGATCTACCAACCGAGTAACTGTGTTTACTTTTGCGGGGGGTCCAGAGAGAGAGGGAGAGCCCAAGCAGGCTCCACACCCAGCCCGACGCAGGGCTCGATCCCCAACCGCGAGACCAAGACCTGAGCCAAAACCAAGAGTCGGACGCTAACTGACAGAGCCACCCAGGCACCCCAGAATTGTGTTTGCTTTTAAACTTAAATGCTTATTGATAAACTCTAATCGCAGCTGAAGAATTGTAGTTAAGCCTTTCCTTTTTTCTGAGGGTTACAAGCACAGGAACTGTTTCATACCCTCTGAGAAACAAATATTCTGACCAAAAAAATCAAGACACATGCACTGTCACAGATTTTAGTCCCACTTTTGAGTCTAAGAGGCAGACTGAAACTCTGAGCCTGGGAACTATAGTTCGAGAGACTGATAGAGCCCTTTAAAGTATGCTTTCCCAGAAAATCTAGGTCTAACGGTCAGCATATCTATACATTGTTATATACCCTGGCCTGGTGAGGTGCTCTATCCTTAGGTCCTCTTAAAAGTTCTTCAACAGGAGCTCAGTCGGTGGCTCAGTCAGTTAAGTGTTGGCTTTGGCTCAGGTCATTGTCCCAGGGTCCTGGGATCGAGTCCTGTATCAGGCTCCCTGCTTGGCAGAGAGCCTGCTTCTTCCTCTCCCTCTGCCTGCTGCTCTGCATACTTGTGCTTGCTCTGTCTCTCTGTCAAATGACTAAATAAAATCTTAAAGAAAAAAGAATTTATTAATGTGATACCTGTATAAAAAAAGTTCTTCAGCAAATGTCCGTTCATGAACATGCTTTAAAGTAGGAGAGTCCTTTTATACAACTGTAGAGTCTGTGTCATTTAGAGAAAATAACAGAACCCTGAAACATGTAGACAGGAACAAGGGGTTTAAATGTTTGGGTGCCTAAAATGTCTTTCTCTTTACAAAGCATTTTTTCTACTTTTTCTTCTGGAAATCCAGAATGTCACCTTCATAAAGTGTGAAGGTTTTCTAGTCATTTTAAATCTCATTTTATCTAAGATTTTCCAAATATCTTCCTCAGATAACAGTTTTCTAACAGAAATGGCTCTGTACCTATTTTGAAGATCTACAGTATTTAAATAATAGTCATCTTAAATGACTATTTTCTTTTTTACCCCTTACAGCACTGCAAAGTAAAAAGAAGGCATTCATACTTCCAACAAATTAGTAGCATCTAAAAGACACCAAAATGATGTCACATAAAGAAAGGCCGTGTTGCCAGAAATAACTCAGAGAGAATGTCAGTCTGCCCTCAGTGGTACAGAATGGTGTCTGACTGTAGAGAACTGGTTACTTTTTAAAATCATTGGAAAGTAATTGTTGATCAAGTATAGTTTGAGTAGATTGATTTACTCCTGAAAAGTCAGGAGATCAGAAGAGCATTGAGCATGGTGGTAACCCGGGTTTTAAAAAACTATCATGGTCCCACCCCTGCTTGCTAAGATGGGAAACCTCCAGTATCCTTCTGAGTCTCCTTAAAAGTTCTTTCCTCAAATGGGAAAGGTGATAATGTAGTGCCTAGTGGTCATTGTGAAGTGTAAGTGAAATAAAAACATAATACTTGGCATCTAAAAGGGTTCAATAAATGTTAGCTTTCATTGTAAAACGTGTCATCCTCTCTCATCCCAGTTATTTAAGAAACCTCATCCTCCAAAGCGAGTGAGGAGCCGACTGAATGGAGACAGTACAGGTGCCTCTGCCCCCCCGGGGTCTACAAGTGACAAGATCTTTTTCCATCACCTGGATAACCTGAGGCCTTCTCTAACACCTGTAAAAGGTGAGGTGACAGGAAGTCAGCCTTTGCTTCATGATTCTATGGGAGTAGTTAATAGTCACACATGTGATTAGCCTAACACATGTGCCTTTCAGCATTAGTGTCAGTTGTAATGAGTGGTATACTTTTTGTGATAAATCACCAAATACTTGTTAGATTTTCTCCTTTTCCTTTTGTTTTGTTTTGGTTTGGGTTTTTTTGGTCTTTTGGATTTCTTCATCAAAAAGAACCAACAGATTTCTCCTCCCTGCTAATATAGCGAAAACTTTAATAGACCAAATCTTGTAGCTCATCTTTATATTACATATGTAGAAAAGCCTTTGTAATCTTCATTTATATGTGTTCTACCAATTTAGAAATAGCAGTTGAAAGACTGCATTTTTAATATGCCAACTTAAAGTATCTTTTATCTAATATGGTTATGAGTTATCTAAAAGTACTTTCTCAGGGCGCCTGGTTGGCTTCGTCCGTTAAGCGTCTGCCTTCAGCTCAGGTCATCACGATCCCAGGGTCCTGGTTGAATCAGGCTCCCTGCTCATCGGGGAGCCTGCTTCTCTATCTCCCTCTGCCCCCTACCCACTCATGCTCTCCCTTTCTCCCTGTTTCTCTTTCACTCTCTCCCAAATAAGTAAATACAATCTTTTTTTTTTCCATTTCTTTTCAGCGTAACAGAATTCGTAGTTTTACACCACACCCAGTGCTCCATGCAATGCATGCCCTCCATAATACCCACCACCTGGTTCCCCCAACCTCCCACCCCCCGCCCCTTCAAAACCCTCAGGTTGTTTTTCAGAGTCCATAGTCTCTCATGGTTCATCTCCCCCCCAATTTCTCTCAACTCCCTTCTCCTCTCCATCTCCCCATGTCCTCCGTGTTATTTGTTATGCTCCGCAAATAAGTGAAACCTTATGATAATTGACTCTCTCTGCTTGACTTATTTCACTCAGCATAATCTCTTCCAGTCTTGTCCATGTTGCTACAAAAGTCGGGTATTCATCCTTTCTGATGGAGGCATAATACTCCATAGTGTATATGGACCACATCTTCCTTATCCATTTGTCCGTTGAAGGGCATCTTGGTTCTTTCCACAGTTTGGCGACCGTGGCTATTGCTGCTATAAACATTGGGGTACAGATGGCCCTTCTTTTCACCACATCTGTATCTTTGGGGTAAATACCCAGTAGCGCAATTGCAGGGTCATAGGGAAGCTCTATTTTTAACTTCTTGAAGAATCTCCACGCTGTTCTCCAGAGTGGCTGCACCAACTTGCATTCCCACCAACAGTGTAAGAGGGTTCCCCTTTCTCCACATCCTCTCCAACACACGTTGTTTCCTGTCTTGCTAATTTTGGCCATTCTAACTGGTGTGAGGTGGTATCTCAATGTGGTTTTAAAGGTAAATACAATCTTAAATAAGTAACAAAATGCTTTTCCAAGTGGATATTTTTCTTAGAGTGAACAAAGGTTTTTGTTGAGTTTTGAATTTGCCACTGTTAAATCTAAAAATTGGAGTATCAAAGTCTGGTTAATTAATAGGCTACCAGCTCCCTGCCATTTTGGCTCATGACACAGACCGCCCTGTGCCAGCTGCACTCAGCCAGTGATGGTCATGGAGCGCTGGTGTGCTCAGCAGGGAGTCGGACCTCTTGGGGGATGGCATGTCTTTCCTTCAGAAAGTCTAAGGCTGGATATCATGTGGGAAGTGCCACAGGCCTAGATTGGTTGAAGGTCTATGGACAGATTCTGGAGAGCGTCCCAGATTACTCTGTGCAGTCCTGATGGTCAAGAAGACAAGCCAACTGCTGGGAGCCAACCCCAGGGGGGTCAAGAGACAGGAAGGCCGGAAGGAAGCCCTGCAGAACGCCTGTCAGGGTCGATGTCCATCATGCAGCAGAGACTCAGAAGCCAGCCTCTCCCTCTAAGGCCATTTTGTCCTATGTATGTGTTAGGAGGCTTGATTAATTGGAATATTTGAGATGACGACCTCTATAGGATCATGAGGTTCATTTTGCTTGTCCCTATTCTGATCTGTTGATTTGTTTTTTACAGAACTTAAGGAGCCTGTGGGCCAAATAGTGTGCACAGATAAAGGCATTCTTGCAGTAGAACAGAATAAGGTTCTTATCCCACCAACCTGGAACAAAACTTTTGCTTGGGGCTATGCCGACCTGAGCTGCAGGCTGGGAACCTATGAGTCAGACAAGGTTTGCATTGTTTCTTGCTTGTCGTTTCATCTTGCTCTTTTGAGGTTTGGATATCCTGCTTGAAAGGGGTGGGAAGAGCCCAGGCCAAGGGCTGGTCACCTGCTCCTCCAGGGCCCAGAGGAAGGGAGAGCTTCACAGCATGAGATCAGGTTAAAGGAGCTAGTGGACAAGGTAGGTTTCCTATAGAACAAGCCACTTTTGAAAAGTTATGTACTGAGCTCTAACAGTTTCCCTCCCCCAAAAAGAGTTCCTCCAAGAGGTCCTTAGCCAGCCAGGTAGTCAACATTTTGACCACTACAAGAGCCTCTTTACGGTAAATCACCAATTCACCGTACTTACGGCTTCAGTATGCTTAAGTGGCCGATGGAAAACCCGTCAGCCCATCAACCAGGTGGCAGCAGCCTCCGTGTGGAGTCCCGTAGCAGCTCTTGAGAGGCCCTGCGTTGTGCCCGTCCGGTGCCCTGTGCTTGCCCTCTGCTGGTCTCCTCCTGATGGCAGGCAGGATCTAGTTTGCGCAAGTCTGTGCATTGCGCTGTGACACAACCCTGTTTAGTTAACCTCGTTAAAAGGCAGCCCTCCTGATTCCCGCTTACCTCTAACTGGCTACAGCAAACACATCCTTCTACCAGATTCTCCCCTGTATAGTATACAGCATCATAGTCGGAATGTCATTTTCTAGGACTGGAGAAGCTGGAGACACCCACTAGGAGCAAAGTCCTTTTCATTATGGTTTCTCACAGCAGCTGTAGTTGGGAGGCCGTAGGGTTCAGGGTTCAGGGTTCAGGGCAGAGCCTCAGTGGAAATGCTGCAGAGTGAATCCAGCCCAGAATGTACATGCATTTGCCTGTGAGGCGCCTGCCTGGGGGCTCTCCTTCACTCAGTGTGCTCACTGGGATCCAGAAGCTGATAGTACTTGATGGCATATGTGTCTCACATCTGTTTTATTTTACAGGTGGTGACTGTTTACGAATGTTTGTCTGAATGGGGCCAGATTCTCTGTGCAATCTGCCCCAACCCCAAGCTGGTCATCACAGGTGGAACGAGCACAGTTGTGTGTGTCTGGGAGATGGGCACCTCGAAAGAAAAGGCTAAGACCCTCACTCTCAAACAGGTAACAGAATAAACAGAAGATGGACATACCCATCCTGGCAGCCTGTACTCTAGAGAAACTACAAAGCTTCCTTAATTCCAAGGTGCTTCAGATAAAATGGACGAAATTAAAAAAAAAAAAATGTTTTTGTTCAGGGTCAGCTGTGTTGCCTGTAAATTGGATTTTTCCAATCAAAATTATGTTTGCTATTGATTGATATTATTTTCCTTCTGGGCGATTTCCATTCAGCCGAACCAGTAAATCTTTGATTCTTTTTTATCTCTTTCCTCATTTATCATTTGATTACTTATTATCTACTTTCACAAAATTTTACCTAAAGCAAGATACTGTTTATAATTAGGCCATCCTTTTTTTAACATTTGATTTGTGAGTGAATTTGCCATAAAGTTTTTTTGATGCAGTATACATCTAAGTGTATAAGACAAATTTGAGAAACAGAGTAACAATATCTGTCATTTATTGAGCACTTACTATGTTCAGAGCACTATGCTGGGAGTTTAAAAATGTAAAACTCCAGTCCTCACGATTCTGCAGGGTAGTTGATAAACCCTGTTGATTCCTGAAAATACCACCGCTTGAAGAGATTCAGACACATGCCCCAGTCACATTTAGTGTAGAGCCAGGATGTGAATTCAGTTCTGTGGGACTCTAAGGCTATTTTCAAGCCAAATGCAGACAGTGGTGTCTTAAATGTTGTGGAAGGGATGGAACCCCTTGCACTTACACCACTGGTCATGTGTATCAGCCAGAAACGTCAGTGGTTGCTGAGTCTAAAAATATGCCACATAAAAATATAGTGTTGATATGAGCAAATACGGGGTTCACATTGTAGTTTGCTGATCCAAACTCTCTGGCTCATAATATTTTCCATTTAGAAAATAGACTTTGAAGCTAGTGTGCCAGCCTGTAACCCCTCAGGGGAAGTCACTTCTTATTTAAAACAGCCTTCTAGGATTTGCTAAGCATACAGAAGGGATTTATGTATGACCAAAAATTGTAAGCCAACTCATTATTTAAGTAGTTAAATACTCAAGAACTCTTTTTTTTTTTAAGATTTTATTCATTTATTTGAGAGATAGAGTGAGAACACAAGTAGGGTGAGGGGCAGAGGGAGAGGAAAAAGCAGGCTCCCCACTGAGCAAGGAGCCGCATGCAGGCCTTGATCCCTGGACAGTGGGATCATGACCTGAGCCAAGAGCAGGTGCTTAACCGACTGAGCCACCCAGGTACCCAGGTACCCCAATACTCAGGAGCTCTTAACAGTAATCTGAATCTTCTCTGAAATGCTTGTTCTCCCACATTGCCATTTCCCTGGGTCCTGTTTCTCTTCATGTTCTAGCAAAAGACAGAAGTTCCTGTTCTAGCCTGAAGAAGATCTCTTGGGCACTGATGTGTCCAGGTTAGTAATAGGAGCTCAGCACACTTCCCTTCATCTTGCTAGGACCATGTACCATCACCATGCACGCCTCACTGTGTGTGCATTTTTTTTAAAGATCCATCCAGTTGTAGTTCCTCAGATGAACAGGAGACAGTGGCAGAAAAGAATCAATGCCCAGTTTAAATTCTGTCCTTTGCAGGGGCCATAGCTAATGCATTTCCATGTAGAAACGAGAGGAAGAAACCCAAACTGGGTGGCAGCTGCCATTCTCCCTCCTAAGATTCTAATCCAGGTCTGGGAAAGAAGTGATGTAAAAAGGGAGGTCAGAGCCTCCAGAGTCCCCCAGACTTCTCTGTTCCCCTAGCAGGTTGAGGCATGTACAGTCAGCAAAGAAGGAAGATGTGGCAGACACTGCTACTGCCAGCACACGCTCCCCTCACTCCTAGTACATCCAGGACCCTCTGGAGCCCCTCAAGGAGCACAGTCATGGTGATCAGCCTGGTCTTTTCTGTTCTCCTTCATAGGCCTTACTTGGCCACACGGACACTGTCACCTGTGCCACAGCGTCATTGGCCTATCACATAATCGTCAGCGGGTCCCGTGACCGAACCTGCATCATTTGGGATCTGAACAAACTGTCCTTCCTAACCCAGCTCCGAGGCCATCGAGCTCCAGTTTCTGCTCTTTGTATCAATGAGTTAACAGTAAGTATTCAATTGCCCACTTGGTTTATGGTTGGGAAGACAAGTATTTCTGGCTAATACAAACAAAAAATGGCTCTGAGTGTTTTCTATGTTGATAGACACTCATTTCATAAATGCTACTTCATGTTTTTTGATTTATGCGAAAAGAAAATGGATATTAAAGTTTGTAACTCAAATACCTTAAAATACATTTACTGCTGCATACCTTGAAGAGCAAGATTTGGTTCAAAACCACAATCTAGAATAGGCTTTTTTTAAAATAAGGAATTTGTTGGATCTATTAAGTATGTTAAAATTGTGGGACGCCTGGGTGGCTTAGTGGGTTAAAGCCTCTGCCTTCGGCTCAGGTCATGATCTCAGGGTCCTGGGATCGAGCTCCACATCAGGCTCTCTGCTCAGCAGGGACCCTGCTTCCCCCTCTCTCTGCCTGCCTCTCTGCCTACTTGTGATCTCTCTCTCTCTCTGTCAAATAAATAAATAAAATCTTAAAAAAATAAAAGAATGTTAAAATTGTGTTGAAATTTTTATGAAATATATTCAGTTTCTTTATTTACTACATAAGGTGAAAAGAGTAACATTTGGGTAACCAAATGAGCAGAATTGTTATAGGACTGTTTTGCAAAGTTAATCCCAAGTTTACTGAAGAATATTATCTCTTCTCAAAAATAAGTATTTTATATATAAATGAGTCAGCATAAAATAAATGCACAGGCTTGGGAGTTCCCCATGGAGATCACACCCACCTGAGGTGGGGTGAGGAGAGGAGAGTCATTGCTGAGCTGTGTGGGGAAGCAGGAGAAGCTAGGGGTAGGTTATACAAAGACTAAGGTTCCTGTGTCTACAGGACAGTTACCGCGTTCGTATGTTGGTGATGCCTACAGATGCAAATCAGTCTTGCAGATTGACCGGAACTCCCCAGCCTCACTGCTTCTTCGCTCTGCATACTCATTCCCTCCCTTACCCTTAGCTCTGTCCTGGGGTCCTCTTGTGTCACCCCACGTAGCCACATCATATCATCGCCCACACAGACAGCTTTCCTTTGGAGGAATGTAACATCATTAATTTCTGCCAGAAGATACCGAGTAGTATGCTTTTAGTCAATACCTTGTAGCCAGTCAAAGAAGAAGGAAAAAGAAATTTAGTTGTAGTGAATGGCACGTAGAGTATCTGATAATAGTAAGAGCAGTCAGACCAGGCAAGGAAGGGGGAGTATGCAGGGGTAAAAATCAAAATCATTTTTTGGTATATCTGAAAAGTTTGAGATGCTTTTACAATAGCATCTTGGGTTGGTCCTACAAACACATGTCCCTAAGAGCTTTACGAAAACCTCAGTACAGCAGAATAGCTCTGACCTGGCCGGGTTCCTCTGAATCAAATGCTTCATGGCACAATTTTGAGCGCTTTGTTTTAGAGTAGTTTTTCACGTAAACACTGGGAATTTCGTTTATAGTTGGTCATTATTCATGAAGTTATTCTGCAGTGGATTACAGCAGTTGCAGCAGACACCACAGATGTGTTTGATTTTTCCCTTTTACAGTGTTTTTGTATCTCTTAATAATGCATGAAAAGATTTCTATTTCTGTCATATTTTTGCAGCCAGTATCAAGTGTGCTTATTTCAGTCAGCATTTGGGGCATCATCGACCTTGTGGCTGCCCTTTAGCTCCTCCGCAGGATTTGCTCTAATGCTCTCTCATTGAGGCACCCTGGAGCGCTGCGCCTCTCGCAGGGCAGAATGGAGCAGCAGCCTCTCCTCTCTCCCAGAGACTGAGGCCATTAATTACAGCTCAGCTGCTCACACTCACTGTCCGAAGGGGTTCAGCGGCTGAATCCCTGGTCGACATAGCAGTGCTTGGCTAAGTAACACTTTTCTCTGGGTTTTGGTTTGGTTATTGTCATTGTGGTAGAAGGACAGAGGGAAGAAGAGAACAGTAGCAAGACTAGCACAGGGTGGTTTGGGAAAGCCCCAAGCCTCCTTATCTTGCCGTCCTTGGCTCCCCCTTCCCTTCTTCCTTGAGCTGATGCTTCTGTTCAGCTTCTAGTTTCCTCCTGCTTTGGATGGCCATCTTCCTATTTCTGTAGGTCCCCATGTGCCTGCGGGCTGTCCTGAGATCCCCCAGAGCATTTCTGGAGTCAGTGCCTAGCATCAGTGACTTCCAGGCTGCCTTGGGGATAAGAAAAGCAGCATGGTGTGGTACATAAGCTTTGGAGCCAGAAAGGGCTGGATTCAAATCTTTATCCTGTGATGTTAGGCAGATTACTTAAAGTCTATGCACCTGACTTTGCTCCCTCCCAAAGCAGGGCTAGTAATAGCTAACCTCCTAGGTGTTGACAGGATGAAATGGAATGTCAGAAGTGTCCTCTACTGACACACAGTAGATGCTCTGGAAGTGTCTTCATTCCTGTAGCAGGAGCGGGTGGGATTCTCACCAGGTTGGGTAGAGCCCCGCCTGGTCGAGTTTAAGGGAAGAGCTTGTTCTTTTCTATCTTTGGAGCTTACGAAAACCTGAGGTAACAGCTTAGGGAGTCTGCAGGTTTATCCAGTTGGCCAAGAAGTGACCTATATTCTAATTTCCTTTTTTTCCTCATCTCCTCCCCTTATTATGAATACAAACTGTAAAGTGGGATGCTACAGTGCTGCCAACATTTCATCGTTATTTATTGAAAAGGGAGATACAACTGTATCTAGACTGAGAGATTTCTCTTCTGCCTTATGCTGTTGGTGATTGGACTCATTTTGTAAAATTCAGCAGAGGTGGATTCCTGGCCTTAAACGAAAGGTAGAAATGGGTTTTGTAAACAAAGCGAGGCATGAGAGTAGTGCCTCACTCCTTAGGTCACAGGCAGCTTTCCCAGGAGTAAAGCATGAAGCAGCAGTGTGCTGGGGCATATGCTGAGAGCGGGACCAGGTTCCTACCCGTGCCTGCGTGTGAGACCACCCCAGCCACAGCATCCGCTCCCCCATGAATTCTTTAAGAGGCCTCTTCGGGGTGTGTTTTTAGGTCAGCAAGCACTGAATTCCAGGCTACTTCAGAAATTCCAAGCCACCGGTTGAAGAACTTAAAAGGTTTTTTTGAGAGCTAGGCCAAAGGTTGACTTTGCATCTGAAACCAGAATGTGCTACGCAGGGAGCAAAGAGAGTGAAGAGGCTGTTTTACCTTCTCAGGGGGACATCGTATCCTGCGCTGGCACGTACATCCACGTGTGGAGCATCAATGGGAACCCGATTGTGAGCGTGAACACGTTCACAGGCAGGAGCCAGCAGATTGTCTGCTGCTGCGTGTCAGAGATGAACGAGTGGGACACACAGAACGTCATAGTAACAGGACACTCAGACGGTGTGGTCCGGGTAAGTCCGCTGTGAGGAAACATGCCAGGCGCTCGCCACCCTGATTACCTGTCCGCGGTGAAAGACACCTGAACAGGTGGTGGTAGTGAGCAAACTCTTGCTCAGATTCAAATGAGCCACAGCCGCCGTGTTCTCAGACATGGGGAACATCCGTGACTCGGCTCCTTTCCTTACTGCTGAGTGGATCTGTTAGTGCCACTCAACCACTGGACAGCTTCACCCAAGGTCACTTAAACATGATTTCCATGTCACCATACATTGCTAAAAATGGAAATTGCAGAAGTATTGGCTTTTCGGCCTCTCAGATGGCTTCTTGAGGGAAAACAGGGAGTGTCTCTTATCTACAGAGAATCACAGCTGGAAAATCCTTTCCAGGGACCCACGTTTTCCAGTCCCTGTCCCTGACTTCACCTGAATCCTAGTTTATCTCCTTCATAGTTTTCTTTGTGTTGGGCGTCTGCAGGTAATAGAACCCACAGAGTATTTACCTTTACAGTCTCTTCAAATACTTGGGTCTCTCAGGAGATTTTCCTTCGTGCCAATTTTCTTGAGCTATGCTCTTTGTAAAAGCAGAGAGCAGCTGATTGGTGCCCTGTCGTCACACTGGCTGAGCAAAGATGAGGCTCTCAGCCCCCACCCCACACACCCTGCGCCTCAGACAACAGGCACACCCCTACGTCTGCTGTCCCCAGAGCCGTGTTTCAGAGAACTCCATTCATGAGGCATTTAGGGGAAAGCTCCACAGTCAAATGCGTACGGGGGTCCTGCTTACTGTATGCCTTCATGTGTGCAAGGCTCTTGGGTTTTTGTCAGAAGTAAGTGTTCAACCAGTAAGTTGAACCATGTTGTTCCAACTTACTTGACCACAATTCTTTTCCCTCCACCACGAAACACCCATCAACATCTCAAGGAACCCAGTTCGGGAGCATAGTTCTCTCCCACAGTTTTCAAGAGAGAAATTTAATTAGACATAAGACTTAGACATAAGAGAAACCCGTTTAACCCCAAGAGATCATCTTCATCCAGTCACATGTGAATTGTTTCTTTAAGCTGCTTAACTTTTTTATTTTCGTACTTACTTAAATGCAGTTTTGGAGAATGGAATTTTTGCAAGTTCCTGAGACACCAGCTCCTGAACCTGTTGAAGTCCTAGAAATGCAGGAAGACTGTCCAGAAGCACAAATAGGTATTGGATACTTTCTAATTATAGTTTTCATATTTCTTGTTTGTTTAAAGTCACTGTGGATAAACTCACATCAAATAGCATAAACCGTGGCCTAAGGTCAAGTGTGGTTGTCAGACGCACGACTGCCACCCAGCACCGGAGGTCGTGGGGTGGGCACCCCGCGACTTGGCCAGCTCACAGGCAGTACGTGGTGTGCTAGTATCAGTGCTTGGCTTCCTCATCCTAGTAGGGATGATACAGCCGCTGGCTTCCTGGGGTACCAGAGGCTCAGGCTTTCACTTCAGAAAATACAGAGCACACCTGGAGGGCGCAGGGGTGGACAAGTCAGACAGCCCCAGTCCCACATCTGTTGTGCTCGTCACTTCAGGTTCAATCTTTGTGACAGGCTGGCATCATGTTTGTAAGGTATTCATGGAGGCAGACCCGAATCCCCACCCTAGTCCTGCCTTTGAAAAAGAGCTTTTATTTAAACTGAAGCTTAGTGCTCTGTACTCTTATTATTACCTGTTATTTATGCAACCCTTAAAGATTTTCCAGAGGAATACAGAGATGGGTGATTGCTATACAGAGTGACTAGAAGCCGTGCCATAAACCCAGGCTGAGATCTGCTCTGGGTTGCTCATCTCCAAAAAAGTTACCCCCTTTGATTTAGAACAATTGGTTCTAAACCAAGAGGAACAGGGTTTTAACTTTGACCTTCAGATTGTTTCTGTGTGATTAACTTTTGTACACTGAGAATTCCACTTGAGTTTGATGATATGAGGGAAAGGGCTTATTATCAGAAAGGCATAAATTACTTCTCTTTGTAAGCCGAAAATAGTTTCTACTTTCATTGCCAGAAAACAGAAATGATCCAATGGGCAGGGTGTTTTAATGCTTATAGTACCTTAGTGCATGTAAGTTTCTGCATAGTCCAATGCAGCTCCACTAAAAAGGTCATCTGGGTGTTTGGGGACATAAAAATCCAATTCAGTTCCATTAGTATTTGGGGGTTACCTGTTGGGTATCAGACAGTGGATTAAGCAGTCCTAGGAAAAGTCTCCCTTTACTTGAACAAAGGTTTAAGTGAGTAACGGCAGAAGATGAGATGAATAAGGTAGAGAGGTCACATTTAGGAAGGAGATACTGGTATGTCTTTTTTCTTCTTATATATTCATATCATGGACAGAGTTTGATAGAAGTGGCAGATAGCGGCCCACAGAGAAGGGTTGACTTTGGACAGCATAGGACTAGCAGGGCTCAAAGGCAGTTACCTGGGTGAAAAGGAAGGCAAGCCCAGTGCTTCAGCGGAAATGAAAGCCATTTCTAAGACTGCTCATCAATGAAGATGTTAAAGCTCATGGTCATAAGCCACTGAGATGAAAAAAAAATTAGCTAACTAGACTACTAGTGTTAGTACAAGAAGGCAAACTAAGTAATTTCTCTTGCTAAAAAAATACTTAGAGTGAGCTGGTGCCTGTACACTTGTTCCTACTTTTCTTTTTTTCTAATTCAATATATTTATTTCTTATAAATTTTCTCTCCAGCAGACTCTATTGCAAGAGAGTAGGGAGTTGGGTTGAGGAAATGCATAATAACAATGGGAAGAAGGGAAAACCCCACATCAATAGACTATAAATCTTTCATCAATAACTGATTCATCTACATTGTCATTTATACTGACTGCCACATGGAAGGCACTGTGCTGGGGGCCCCTTCTCTCAAGTCGACCACTGTCTTGTAGAAAGATTGTCCAAAAGTAATAGTTTGGGTATGAGAACTCAGACACGAGAGGCGTACAGCTGTTTAAGGAGTCCAGAAGAGTGGGAATTCCTTTCAGCTGCAGGCACCAGGTAAGATTCTAGAGAAAACAGTGTTGGAGCTGTGCCTTTAGAGACGGGTAACATGGGAACACAAGATTGGGAAGAGGGGTCTAGTAGGGCCAGCCACACGGGCAGCCTTCACCGTGAGGGAGAGCAGGACTCCATGGAGAACAAAGTTGGCGCCAGCCAGCTGAACTGTGGTAGGGAGCATGCGGCAGGCGCTGAGAAGTTTGCAAAGGCAGGTTTGGGCCAGATGGTAAAGCAGGAATGTCAACCTAAGAATTTTGGCCAAAGTATTCTTTAAACTCAGAAATTCCTTTTTTGGGGGTGGGGGGTGTTTTGTTTTGTTTTTCCTTTTTGCTATATGTAATCTAGCTGAAAATTCTGGTGGGGTTTTTTTTTGTTTGTTTTGTTGTTGTTCTACTTAGTTTAAAGTGCTGTGCGTATCGTGTCTTAACTTATAGAAGAAAAGCAGCAGCAGGACAAAGCTGGGTCTAACCATAATGTGTGTGTGTGTGTGTGTGTGTGTGTGTTTCCTCTTTCTTCCTGTGCATTACCCAGGGCAGGAAGCCCAGGATGAGGACAGCAGCGATTCGGAAGCAGATGAGCAGAGCACCAGCCAGGACCCCAAGGACGTGCCCAGTCAGCCCAGCAGCAGCAGCCACAGGCCCCGGGCGGCTTCCTGCCGAGCAGCAGCCGTCTGGTGCACCGACAGCGGCTCTGATGACTCTAGGCGCTGGTCCGACCAGCTCAGCCTGGATGAGAAGGACGGCTTCATATTTGTGAACTATTCAGAGGGCCAGACCAGAGCCCATTTGCAGGGTCCCCTTAACCACCCTCACCCCAGCCCCATGGAAGTGCGGAATTACAGCAGACTGAAGCCCGGTAACTTGAAGTCCGGTCATTTTGTTGCTCCTTGTGGGTGGTATGAGGGCTGGTGGAGTGAGGCAGTGGGCTCTCATTCTCCCAGCACCCCATCCCCCCTGCACTCCATCCCTGTGACCTACGTCAGCCACCCACAGAGAAGGCCTCTTCAGTTTCTTTTTTTTTTTGTTTTTTTTAATTTATTTATTTGTCAGAGAGGGAGCGAGCGAGCACAGGCAGACAGTGGCAGGCAGAGGGAGAAGCAGGCTCTCTGTCAAGCAAGGAGCCCGATGTGGGACTCGATCCCAGGACGCTGGGATCATGACCTGAGCCGAAGGCAGCCGCTTAACCAACTGAGCCACCCAGGCGTTCCTCTCTTCAGTTTCTTACACACAGTGGTGTCTGCTGTACATTGGGCATTTCTAAAACACCTCCCACCACAAACTTCCTTCACAAACCATGAACGCTTTTGAAAATGGGCAAGTTACTAATTACAGATAAGTAAATAAAACTGTCTGTATGGGCAGCTTTGCCTATTAGAGAGTTAGAGGCATGGTTCTCAGTGGGAGAGATTCTGTCTTCTTGGGTTGGACATTTCCCCAGTCTTTTTGAACGGGGTCTTCTGACCCGGCCCACGACTGGTGTTAAGCTAGACTGCTTCACCTGCCGTCAAGTCCCTGTCCCTGGGACAGGGAGAGCTGCTCTAACTGGATGTAGCAACCCCCTAGCTTGCGAGGCCACCATATGAGGGCACGCCTACCGAATGCCGGCTTCTCCCACTTCAGGGTGTCCTGTCTTGCCCTTTTGCTCTGCAGGGTACCGATGGGAACGGCAGCTGGTGTTCAGGAGCAAGCTAACTATGCACACGGCCTTTGATCGGAAGGACAATGCACACCCTGCAGAGATCACCGCCCTGGGTGTCTCCAAGTAAGTGCCCGACCTTGCCAGCTGTACCCTTCCCTCGCCCCGCCCCAGGGAGTCACTTGCTTAGCCCCGGTCCACACATCCAAACCTGTCTTTGGGGAAACATTTCATTTGCGGTATCAGGCATTGCTTGAACAGGCCAGTCAGTGGAAGAAGGCAGTGCATAGAGTTTAGAATCTCTGTTCTACGAGGTTACAGCGAGATTTGATCCAGAGAGCTGAGACAAGAGTGTAAATTCGGGCTCAGTTCTATTTTTGTCTCCTCGCACACACAGCCCCCCACCCCAGCACACGCGTCCATGGAATCCTGCACAATCTTCAGAGGGACCGGGCGCTCTTCAGCTGTGTGGCTGTGTGGCGGCCTTCCCCAAGGTGACTCCGGGTGTTCTGTTGTGTCTCCTGCAGGGATCATAGCAGGATCCTCGTTGGTGACAGTCGAGGCCGAGTATTCAGCTGGTCTGTGAGTGACCAGCCCGGCCGCTCTGCTGCTGACCACTGGGTGAAGGATGAAGGAGGAGACAGCTGTTCCGGCTGCTCTGTGCGGTTTTCTCTGACAGAGAGACGGCACCATTGCAGGAACTGCGGCCAGCTCTTCTGCCAGAAGTAAGATGAGATGCGAGCATTTTGAATTTCTATGGGCCGGGCCCCTGAGATGTGGATTACACCCCTGCACCCTCCTGTGCTCCGGGGTCCCCAGCACACAGTGCCCTGACGCTCTAAACCAGCCTTCGCTTTCCCCTTGTTCTTTTATCACAACTGTGAACTACTTCTGTCCTACTGAAAAATATGGAAAGAATCAACCCAGACCCCTGGTCCTGCATGACTCAGAACAGGGAGGTGCTGCTGTCCCGCTGTGTTTGCTTATAAAACATTGTGGTTGTGTGTCCTCACCCCTCGCCCCTCCCCTCCAAGTCTTCTACTGAGTGTGTGTTGTCTCCATAAACAGCAGTACGGTATTGTTCCGTGGGGTTTCCGTTTTACACAAATACAGCGTGCTGTCTGTACCTCCTGTAACTTCCTTTTTTTTACTCAACACTGTTGAGTAAAACTCCACGCAGCTGTTTTCATCTGTCTCTTGTGTGAATGTGCCAGAATTCATCCACTTCTGGTGGAGTCCTAGGGCACTGGTGCACATTCCCAGAGCTCTGACCGGGGCTGCGGGACACACCCTAACAAACGCCCTCCCAAGAGGTGAGCTCTGACTAGAGCTGACAGGATCAAACTGAGCTGCCATAGATGCTGTCAGCTGGGTCTCAGGAGCAGGTGCTGCTTGTCACCATCCCAGGCTGGCTGGGCAGGCTCTCTCCACTCTGCGGGCCGCGACTGCCACCCGCGCTCACTCCGGCTGGGCCGGGAGCCGCATCACTTGCTGTAGTAACTCGCAGCACGGCTGATGTGGAACAGCTGAGCATTGGCTTGCTGGCTGTTGGAGTTTGCTCTTGGGTAACATGGCCCGTTTTCCTTTGAGGTTTGCTTGTCTTTTTTTCCTCTCTGTACTTGAGGAGTTCTTTATTTACTCTGGGTTCTAATTCTTTGTCTTTTCTACAGCTTGCAGATACCTTCTGCTGGTCTGTGGCTTGCGTTTTCACTTTATATATGTTTTTTCTGGCACATAGGTCTTTAATTTTGATGTAGTCACATCTCTTACTTGTGATTTTTGCTTTTTTGTAGCTTAAGAAATCATTCCCTGTGACCATAAAGACAGCTTTGTATATTTTCTTTTGTGAGGTTCAGGGTTTTGTTTTTCACACTTAGGTCTTTGGGTCCAAATACACTTGGAGTATATCTGGAGGTATGGTTTGTAGTGAGGATCTGTTTTAATTCCCTTGTATGAGGAGTCTTGTCACCTGAGCCGAAATCAAGAGTTGGACATTTAACCAACTGAGCCACCTAGGTTTCCCGAGAGTTTGTCAGAACCTCTGGGGCTGTTGTCAAAATCCCAGGTCCAAGAACAGCCCTTAAGCTAGTGACACTTTGTTTTTCCTCTGGACACCTTTACTGGTAGATCATTGGAGGAAAATAATTTTCTATTTCAGTCTCACGAAAAGGCAAGCTTAAAGTGGTTAAATGCCACATCCAAGGTCACACCCTGCTTTATTCCAGGAAGAGGAATATTTTTTAAAGAATTTGAACACCTCTTAAGTAGGGTCTACTTCAAGGAATTCTATCAAGATAAACAGAAAATGAGAACATTTGGAACAGACAGAAAAGCCAAACTACTGTTCAAGAAATCACCAAGGGGTAGATCAAACAGTGTTTAAAAGCCCAGAGGAACTTGATAGTGACCAAAGAGTCTTTCAAAATGAGTAGTAAATCTTCTGCCAAGAGAAAAAAGTTAAGCTCTGAGTAAAGACGTTGGCATTTCTCCCATGTTTATAGGGCCTGAGAGCCTGTCCCACATGGGAAGAATGGCCTCACAGCTGTTCAGCTCCTTTGGCTTCATCCTATAGGGAAATCTTGCCTTTAAAAAAAAAATTCACTTCAGTCACATAGAGAGCTTGTCTTGGTTTACTACTACTTTTCCTCATACACTGAAACAAATAATATGGTGTTTTTTCCGGTCCTGGGTGAGCCACACACCACAACCCTGTACGTCTTTGGCATTCTTCTGGCATTATACTTCTGTGTCTTGGGCATTACGGTGCCAGCTTTCTGTTCAACTTCTAAGTTTGTATTTCTCGGCCCAGTGACCAAACTTGGGTGGCGAGGACCTGTAACTACTTGATTTTGCTTTTCTTTTAGGTGCAGTAGGTTTCAGTCGGAGATCAAACGCTTGAAAATCTCATCGCCGGTCCGCGTGTGTCAGAACTGTTACTATAACCTACAGCATGAGAGGGGTTCGGAGGACGGGCCTCGGAATTGTTGAAGATTCCACAAGCTGGTTGCTGATCACGGTCTGTAGACCCCCTTCCTGATTCCCTGGTCACGGCTCACAGCTTGGAGGGCATCGAAGCAGTCTCCGTTTACGCCTCTCTTCATACCACGTGTTTGAAGTGTCGAATTCAAAGGAATCAGTGAATAAACGGGTGTAGAGTGCAGCAGTGGGGCGGACACTGTTCGGGGGAACAGCACAAGAACAACAGGAGGTGGTTCCTAGGAGCGACTTTCCCAGTGTCCGATTCTCCCTGTTACCAGTAGCTGTCTCCAAGAGAAAATCCTCACTTACTGTCTTTTCTTGCGTCTCATTTTTATAGATCTACTCATCCTTATTTGGAAAAACCACCACCAACAAAAAAAGGCTTTTAGAAAATGGTTGTAAATCTGACTTCTTTGCAAGTAACTGTGTATATTGTAAATAGGTATAAAGGCCTTTTTTTTTCTAAATAAGGACTTAACTGTCTGTAACATGAGACTTCAAACTAAACCACTAACTCAGTGAGCTACTTATGGTTTGTCTGACATCTCTCACAAATTAATTATAAATATGTTTTTTAAATCCTCAAAGACATTATCTGTGATCTTTTCTCCCCCCTTTCCAGCCCAGCCTGTGTGCCCGATGTCCTTTCTTTCAAGTTGCCCACAGTATATCCACTTAAACTAGGCTAGTAACCAAAACGATGCGGACCTTCTTTAGGAAACCGTGTGGGAGACTAGGAGTCCTGCGGCAAGATACCCTGGAAATATCTGGGCATCTTGCTCCTTGCTTCTTGCCACCTCAGTGTTGTTCCAGTGTCCTAAGGCCCCCTGTAAACTCCTCTGTGGACTGCCATGTGGCCATAGCGTCCCCTTCTGAGCGTTGCACGGTGGCGGTCAGGTGATCAGTGATGCAGGAGACCGCCCCGCCTCAACTAATGGAGATAGAGTTGCATGTAACCCACATTAGCTTCTCTTGCATAGAACATAATAAGGATGTGTCTTCAGTGACACTAATGTTCTACTATAGCTTATTTTCAAAAAAGGGTAAAAAATGAAAAAATTGTACAGAATTAACATATAATTGTTGTAAAACTGGATCATGTCATAACTGCTTATAATTAATCTTTACCATTTAATGCCATCTACCTGAAAACAGTGAGATTTATACTGTATCAATGTCTATTTTTTTGTTTTTGCTATGAATATAATTACAGTATTTTAATATTTAGTTATTTAATTTGTTCTACTAGTTGGATACAGAACACACAAATCCAGGGAGACTAAAGCTGGTTGGGGCTTAAGAGAGAAGTTTAGTTTACAGAAAAAAAGGCTTTGGTGGTGGGATTTTTTAAAATGTGTGTTATGTACATATATATAAATATATATATATACACATATATATAAAAAACAAATGAAACAGTTAATCTAGATTTTAACATTTTCAGATATTTAGTGATATTAACAATTCTAAAAGCCCTGTGATTTGAAAAAATGTAGACTTATTTATGGCCCAAGCAAGGAAGGACAGGCCTTCACACCCTCCTGGAGGTGTCATACAAGGGACAGTGGCTTCGGCTTTCCCAACTTTCCAACTTTAGGCCCTGGTGACAGGCACACTTATGCACTAAAATGCACATATATGCACATGCATTCAAAAATAGGCATTGGTACAATAGTAATCTTGTACCTAATGGGCTGAAACCAGCTTAAGAACAAATTTGTTCTTCCTGATAACTAGGTCTCCAAGAGAAAATATAAAGGCTGCTTTAGTGCCTTATGCTTACTAAATTTAACCCTTTATTTACCTAGGTTTGAGCCTACCGTCTATTTATGATTACATATCAAAATTGATTAATACACTTCCATTTCTAAAACTTCAAATACACTTGTTAATAAAAGGATTATTGGCATTAATACTTTAACTTGAAGAAAAGTTGTGTTCTGTTTTTCTTCCTGTGTCTTAACTCTTCCCCATGATCCTCCCCCACCCCCGACCCACCATCTTCAATTCTAATAAATAATGCTGGATGTTCAACAGTGGCAGGAATTGTGCTATCACATAGTCATGGGCTTTGCCCTGTCCGGCCCTATAGATGAGTTGTAGCAGTGTTATTCTACACTTTTTAAAAGAAGCGTCCTCCTTGTGTCTATGAACCATGTTTACCCCAAACCCAATGGCAGAGGTGTTCTTTAAAGACTTGAATATATGAATGTGTGTAATGTAGTTACTTAAAGGTTATTCCTCTATGTAATATGAAGTTCTATGGGATAAACACTTTTAAACTTTCCGACACAACTTCCATATCTAGAAGGTGGAAACCAAAACCCTCATGATAGTATTTCCTCTGGCAGCTGGTGCTGTGGGCAACTGTTCCATTCAGTGGGGTTTCTTTTCTTTTTGCTTTCTGATGCAGAAATCACAAATCACTCACACATGCAAGTACACTCACGTACATAAACTAATCGTTTTTCCTGATGTCTGTCTGTGTTTCGTGTACATTGGTTTACCAACACCTGTTCTCAGCATGTACACCCACCTTCGCGTGGTCTGTGTCCCTTCTCGGAGAGTACCTCACAAGGCTCCTGCCTGATCTGTGTAGTTCATTTGTTCTCCACCCCCATCCATTCTAACGTATGCGTGTAGCGTGCAACCGTAACGTCCTGCTTCGGAAGAGGAAAATAGCTGCCCGTAGCAGCCATCCGTCTGGATAATAGCAAAACACTCTAGATAAGTTATTTTGCACTTTCTTATGTATAAAGTTGGTAGAAACTTATTTTTTGCTTTGTATCATTTAAATACATTTTGTTTTGGTAAATGAACTGTGTATAAAATATTTATGCCGTTAAAACTGTTTTTAGAAAGTATTTTTAATTTCAGCAAGTTTGGTTACTTGTTGCATGACTATTAACACAGCTGACTTTTTGTGTCAGTGCAATGTATATTTTTTTGTCCTGTTATTAACTTGTAAGCCCTAGTAATGGCCGATTATTTGTACAGCAACAGAAGTAAATTTGAAGATAACTGGCTAAGACTGGATTGATTGTGGACGTTTGTACTATACTGCGGAATCCAATATCTGTTCTTTGGTGGTTATGTAAAAGGCCTGAAGAATTACTATCTAGTGTGCAATCTGTGATAACTGAATGTTCATTGTATATCTGTCTCTGATGCAAAAAGGTAGAGTAACACAATTACAATACATGATTAAATGCAATAGTCCAGGTACTTTTTTTTTTCCATTTCCAATAAATACCTACTATTTACCACCCAAAGAAAAAAAGTTGTTTTTAAACTAGTTTATTCAGGGAAGGAGAAAAAAACAAAACAGAAGGCAACTATTTCCATAACCTTTGTGTAGTCCTTTCCAAGTTGTGAATATCTCTTTCAGAAGCTCCTGCTCACAGAAATGGTGGCTGGTAGGGTCTGGTGCAAGCTCTAGTTTGATCCACCTGTAGATGCTTCCTGCATTGAGCTTCCCAATTGTGCAGGCTTCCGGGGGCTGAGGAGTGTGTTTGTGGACGGCTGCAGGGAGAGACAGCTGACTTCGGGAGACACGCCTGCAGATGCAAAGGACCCACGGACAAAGCCTGCTTCATGTGGTTTTGGCTCTTTCTCGCTGAGCCTCATTCTCTATCCATCACCTTGTGAAAAGTAAGCAACAGTAAATCATCTATCCCCTACCCCTGCCATAGTCACACTGGGAATATTTTGGTATCCTGCCCTTTTTCTGGAAGCACCACATCTACTGTCATAAGCTATTCTTTCATTTTGGTCTTCAGGCTGAGAGTTAAGAACTCACAAGTCTATTCTTACCTGTTACTAGCTTACTTCATCTTAAAACGGCCTTCTGAGTATAGAAAACACTTTTTAAATTACTTAAGCTGCTTTAGCAATTCTAATTTAACTCTTTCTAAAGATACTAATAAATTCCCTGTTCCATTTAAGCTTAAATGGCAGAGTCCCAGATTAGAGGTTGTTGTGCTTATTACAAATCCCACGTCAGTGCAACCCTTTACAGGCAAAGATAGAGGAATGCCAAGAACTTCCAAGAAGGAGCAGCCATGTCTTCAACAATAAGTCGATAGAAAACAGGATTGTTCATTTCTTTAGTGCTGTACTAGCTGTGGTTCTAGTGACCTCAAGAAGCGTAGTCAAGGATGGACATTGCTGAAATTCTTTCAGGATTTAAAGGACAAACATGCAAATTAAAAGTCCGTTTTCTGCCATTTGCTTCTCCTCTCTGGTAAAATGACACATGCACCCGTCTTAGCCCCTTTGGAGAATGAGAGAAGAGACAGGCCGGCGGAACTGGTCTAGCATTGGCTTTGTCTCCTTATCACTATTCTCATTTTCCCCACACGTTGCAAAACTTTTGTATTTACTGTTCTTTTTGACTTTTGCTGGAATGGCAACAAGCCGAGCTCCCACGCTGAGAGCCAGCGTGGTGTTTTGGAGAGCCCTGAAATAGAGGAGTTGAGAGCCCGAGGTTGCAGCCGCTCCCTGCTTGTGAACTTGAGAAGCCCCTGTTGCAGCAGCTCACCCCATCAGGTTTTCCTGTGTCTTCGGCTGCCCGGGAGCAAGGAGGGGTTGAGATCGTACTTCCTTGACTTCTTGGTTTTAGGACCTTTTGGTGTATAAAAATTATCACGGACCCCTACACTTCTGTTTCTGTGGTTTGCATCTATTGATAGTCATTGTATTAGAAATCAAAACAGATTTTAAAAACATGTCAATTCATTTAAAAATAACAATGATATGGGACGCCTGGGTGGCTCAGTTAAGCGGCTGCCTTCGGCTCAGGTCATGATCCCAGCGTCCTGGGATCGAGTCCCACATTGGGCTCCTTGCTTGGCAGGGAGCCTACTTCTCCCTCTGCCTCTGCCTGCCACTTTGTCTGCCTGTGCTCGCTCCCTCTCTCTCTGACAAATAAATAAATTAAAAATAACAATGATAAAACCATTATATACTAACACCAATTATAAATTTCTATGGGGGAAAATCTTGCAAGCCAAAAAAAAAAAAAAAATTAGTGAAGAGTGGAATTGTTTTACAATTTTGCAAATCTCTTTAATGTCTGGCTTAATCGAACACAGGTGGATTCTGCTATCTGCTTCTACAGTCCATCCGGGGATACTTCATTTTGGTCAAAGCGTACTAGGAAAATCCAGCCTCACACAGGTATGTGGTTGGAAAAGCGGGGAGGGGGGAATATAGTAATAGCCTGTCCAGATTATTGGTTTTTTTTTTAAAGATAATAGTTTGTTTCTTAAAGTTTGATTACTGTATGGTGTCTGGAACTGCATCAGTGAGCTTTTGGTCTGTCTTCCATGGTGAATCCATCACTAACCTGTGCATAATTTATAGCACGCACTGGTCATTTAAACAATATTGGATCACCAATGTAGTGAACAACATCACTGCTCCAACTAATGTGTGTAGAGATTGTCCGCATGTTGACAATACTTCACTACAAAATAGGTATTTTAATAATTAGATATAACATCGAAGTACTACCAGCAGCCTCAAGAGGTTTTAAGCCAAACAGTGATGGATACGCATTTTCTAGGAGAATTGTTGCTTAAAACCAGAAATTTTATCATTGGCAATAAATAGTTTGCTGTTTCCTTTGAAGCAACAGGCTCACTTTGTTGATATCAAGAACATCTCTGCCTAAGAACCACAATTTGTCAGTTCTTTTAAGTAAACATGGTTTGCGGTGAGGAAAAAGCTAGTTTAGCCCACAACTCAATGACCACAGTGTTCGTCTTCAAGACCAACATTGTACTCCAGGATGGGGCTGCCTTATGGGTACTTCTCAGATGTGATACACAGCTTAAATTTCAAGATTTCATAAAAGCAGCAATTTTTACTGCTTCTCTAAAGACATTCTTAAGTGAAATGGCTTTTTTTTTTTTTTAAATAGCAAGTGCTTGAGATAAAAAATATCGTGATCCTAACCAGCAGTTTGGTGCTCCTGGCTTGATTTGTGTGTAGATTCCAGCAGTTTTACCCACCATTGCTTCTGGACCTCAGTTCAGTACAAATATCAGTGCAAATAATGTTTTTAGTATTACTATGAAAACAGTCTTATCTTGTGGACCACACACGAGGCGCTCAGAACTCCCAGGGCTCTGTGAACCGGACTTTGAGAAGCTTTGGTTCAAGGAACACAAACTGTCCAAAAGCATGTTGTGTGCAATCTCATTCAGGAACAGTGCTCCTCATCATAGGCCTGGGCCTTCCAAATGGGTTCCCACTGAAACCTGCCAAGTGCAAGGCCAGGCCCTGCCACATAGGGCCCGCTGTTGCCAGCCACACCAGCCACTGGAATACCACCAACTCGGCTCAAAGCAGCACAAAGACCGAGCATGCATCTCTGAAGCATTTGAGTTTCTAATGTCTTTTTTTTTTTTTTTTGAAGATTTTATTTATTTATTTGATAGACATAGTGAAAGGGAACACAAACAGGGGGAGTGGGAGGGGGACAAGTAGGCATCCCGCTGAGCAGGGAGCCTGACACAGGGCTCAATCCCAGGATCCTGGGATCATGACCTGAGCTGAAGGCAAAAGCTTAACAACTGAGCCACCCATGCGGTCCTCTAATGTCCTTTTTTTTTTTTTTTTTTTGGTCAGTTCTTTTAGTCAAGACTTTCAAATTTTGATCAAGTAAAACAACTTAATAAGTATTGTTTTCAGGGATGCCTGGGTGGCTCAGTCAATTAAGCATCTGCCTTCAGCTCAGGTCACGATCCCAGGGTCCTGGGATTGAGTCCCAAGTCAGGCTCCTTGCTGAGAGAGGAGTCTGCTTCTCCCCGGCCCTCTGCTGCTCCCCCTGCTTGTGTGCTTGTGCGCTCGCTTGCTCTCTCCCCGTTCAAAAAAAAAGTAATATTTTCATGCTAGGGGTAGATCCACCACGTGTCATACACTGAGGAGCATGGTGGCAGAGAGTCATTCTAGGAGTTCAGTTCCCATTCTCCCACTTAGTGTGAAATTGAGCTCTTCTGCATTTGAGTTTCCTCACATGTAAGTTTTGTATTACAATTCCTCCCCCTTTAATAATTGTTACAAATATTAAATCAGATTTAATTACGTAGCTATGGGACATGTGGTCCCTGAGACGTGTGTTCTCAATAATACGGCTGTGTCAGTGTGGAAATAGGAACAGAAAAGGGATGCGCTAAAACAGCTCTAAAGTAAAGCCACTGACTGGCAGGTTGTTTGATCATCGGTTAGATGCACAGCAGCCAGCATGTTAGGTGTGGGCAGAGGCCTGAGAGATCTCCTGCCCAGACCCTCACTTCATGCAAAAGGAAAGGGATCCAGAGAGGGGTCTGCTGGTCCCAGAGCCGTGCTGGTACTGAGTGTCCGTCCTTCTCACCCCACCCCTCAGCTCTGACTTCCTGGCCAATGTTCTCTACTAATTAGTTCCCAGATTGCATTTTCCGTTTTTGTTTGTTTTTGGTGACTGACTGCAGTGAAAATGTACTTAGGATTTGTTTTCAGTATCATCCATGCATAATCATGCCTTACTTTATTGAGAAAATAAAACACTGGAACTTCAGCCTTGGCCTTCGGCTGCCACGCTTCCTGCTCTGCTAAGGAAAGGTACGGGCTGCCTTCCAGAGCAGAGGACAGCTATTTAAAGACAAACAACAAGTACTACTTCAAATTTCAAACAAAAGCTATACCCTAAGTGTGATTTCTTTTTTTTTTTTTAAGATTTTATTTATTTATTAGAGAGCACAAGCAGGGAGAACAGCAGGCAAAGGGAGAGGGAGAAGCAGATATCCTGCTGAGCAGGGAGCTTGATGGGGGATTAATCCCAGGAACCCAGGATCATGACCTGAGCCAAAGGCAGACACCTAACCGACTGAGCCACCCAGGCGCCCCTTAAGTGCCATTTCTGTTCTCAAAAGGGAGCCACTCTTCTGCAACCTGATTAGAAACAAAGCCTAGAATGAAGGTCAACCTAAGGAGTTTTTGTAAAGTCAGGCTCTGCAGGCTGATTCTGCCAAAGGAAGAAACGGATCTATCAAAGCTCTGTTATCAAGTATGTGCCTGGCTCAAATTTGGGTCCATCCTCGTGGATGCATTTTGCCTTCTTCAAAAACAGAAAGGTAGTTTTTGTGTTCCTGCTGGTACCTCTATCACTGGGCCTCGAGGATGATAGAACAATGACACAACTACTCTCGTCAAGAACTTTCTAGCCATAAACAAAAGGCTTACCTTTATATAGGGATCTGTAACTCGGTTTTCAGCAAGTCTATTCTACTTCTCACTGTTTCTAATTCAGTAGAATGACACTCTCTCCGCATTTGTTTTCTTAGCTCTGCGGTCTTCATATCAATCTGTTATTTTGTCATCTCATCTCTGATATGAATTGAATTCATGTTCTTCTAAGTTACATATAATACAGAGCCTTCCTAGAACATTCTCTTCTACTGGGACTTTTTCCCCTCCAGACTGGCTTTTGGTCTTTGGCAGATATTTCTCTGCCACTTGCCTGCCCGCCTCTGTTCTGCAGACGCGTTACACCACTAATCTTCATCCTCCTCCTTTGCAATATGGACACTCCCACCCAGGCTGAAATTCGCTGAGATGCAGGGTGAGTGAATTCTCCTTAACACCATTCCCACCGTCAGTTTGAGGATGGCTGCTTCTGCCTTTGCCTGCCTCTGACTCCCAGCTGAAGAGGAGCGGCGGGCCTGCTCCAAGCCCCATGCATCCTCCCTGCGTGCATCCAGGCAGGAACCCCTCACTCACTGGGCCCAGCCTCCGCCCAGACCCCCGCTGCTGCGTGTGAGGACCCTAACCCGGCTGTGCCCCTCTTCCTCCCTCACCCACTTCAAATCTTCAAGCGTCACCTTCCAAGGGAGGCCTTTTCTGACCAACCTGCACTATCTCTGGTGGCCACCCCTAACTTTTCCATTCTTGCCCTTCTCTGCTTTCTTCTCTCTCATAGCATCTACCATCGTCTGACCTACCCGACTCCGTGTGTTCGCGGCATGTCCCTGGGGAAGCATGAGCTACACGGAGGCAGAGATTGACATCTGTTCTGGCCACAGCCGGGGCTGGCAGGGAGAGTGGGTGCTCAGGGAATTTTTTAAGTGAAGGAATTAGAGGCAGCCTACCGCCTTTTACCAATCTTGAATATTTAGCTTTTGTTTTTATTACTGTAGGCAGACTCTTTAAGCTGAGATCTTCCCTCTTGATGGATGTTGATGTGTACAATCCCATCTTGTCAGCCTCAGCTCAGTGTGGCCCAGAACACCCCTAGACTTGACCATCCTGCATAACTGAAGCTTCATGCCTGTTGAACAGCGGCTCTCTGTCCCCCACCCCGCCCCCGCACCACCTCCAGCAAGCACCAGGTTACTGTTCACTTCTGGGCATCTGAATTCTATGGAGACCTCATGTTAAGGGGTTTCTGTCTCTGTCCTGTAGTCTCTGCCGTTCTGTGACTGGCTTCCTGCACGTACCACAATGTTGTGGAACCTCAACCCTAATGTAATCTGCTTTGGGGGAAGTCTTAAATTCTCTTTCATGTGTTGAATTTGAGGTCTCATAGACCACGTACCCAAGTACTTTTGTTTTTCAAACTCTCAGTGGGGCTGGGGTTTGATCTTAAACATTCAAACTTCCTTAGCCCTTTTTTTTTTTTTAAGATTTTATGTATTTGGCAGAGAAAGAGAGATCACAAGTAGGCAGAGAGAACTCCCCACTGAGCAGTGCTCCCCACTGAGCAGAGAGCCTGATGCAGGGCTTGATCCCAGGACCCTGAGATCATGACCTGAGCCAAAGGCAGAGGCTTCACCCACTGAGCCACCCAGGCGCCCCAAACTTCCTGAGCTATTGAGAGCACCTTTGAGCAAGGCACCCTGTCCCTAGGGGAAGAACCAGCTGCCTGTCAGCCCAGGGTAGAAGCCTTAAGGTCTTTGCAGCAACATCAGAGAAGAAAGCCGGCCCTCCTTCTCCTAATACCTCCTTCCACCTAACTGGGGAGGTTTAAACATTCCAGCACAGCGCCCCCCGCCCCAGTGCTGCCATCAGACAACTCAGAGTAGGACCCGTTGTAGGGTCCCATTATGGAACCAGCTGGCAGATCCTGCCAAGGCCCAGAATAGCCTCCCCTGCAGATCCCATCATTACAGGTTCCTGAATCAGATGTTTAAACCATTTCATTGAGCTATAATGAACATACTATAAAATTCATCAATTTACAGTGTATGACTCAATGGGTATGTTTACAGAATTGTGCAACTATCACCACAGTGTGATATTAGAGCATATCACCTCAAAAGAAACCTCAAACCATGAGCAGACACTTCCCAGCCTCCCTGTCCCCAACCCCTAGCAACCACAAATGACTTCCTATCTACAGATTTGCTATTCTGACATTTTTATAATGGAGGCAATATGTGGTCTTTAGTGACTGTCTGATTTCACTCAAACAGGTGTTTGAGATTCATCCACATTGTGGCATGGATCAGAACTTCGTTCTTTTTTATTGCTGGGCTTTAGTCCACTGCATGGATATATTAACACTTGACTCATTTACCACTTGATTTTGCTTCCACTTGTTCACTATTTGTGAATAACACTGCTGTACACATTTATGCACAGGTTTTTGTGTGGATGGGCAATTGACTTCTCTTGGGTGGAATTGCTGGATCGTATGATAACTCTATATTTAACATTTTGATGAACTTTAGGCTGTTTTCCAAAACCATTGCTCCTTTTTACCTTCCCTCCAGCAGTGTATCCGGTCGGTTTTTACTCTCACGGTACAGCCCCAACCAACCCGCAGTCCCTCAGCTTGTCACGTACAGGCTCTCATTAGAATGTCTCTTTCCAAGGCGAGCCACTTTCCAACATACCTTCAAGAAGGTCTCTGGTAAGGAATTAGGTGACAGCCTGCACCAGCTGCCTCTGAATGCACCAGAGTCTCTGTTCCTTTCTGGGTTTTTCCTGCCACCTCTCCTCAGCATTCCCTCCCCAGATCCAGCCAGGTGAGGTGCCCTGCCTGTAGAGACCACAGTCACAGCACCTTCAACAATGTCTCCCCAAGTAACCTAGAAATTCTTCTGAGGGCAGGAGGATGTATCTGAAGGCTCGTCGTTTAGAATTTATAAGAAGTTTTTTAGGCACTGGTTTTGGTTTTTTTTTGTTTTTTGTTTTTTGTTTTTTTTTTCATATCAGTGAGTACACTTGGTCTCTATTCCTCAGCTGAGGGGTCATATTCCCCAGCCCTTTGGTAATTTTATTTTATTTTTTTAATTTTTTAATTTTTTTAGAAACATATAATGTATTTTTATCCCCGGGGTACAGGTCTGTCAATCGGCAGGTTTACACACTTCACAGCACTCACCATAGCACATACCCTCCCCAATGTCCATAACCCCACCCCCCTCTCCCGATCCCCCTCCCCCCAGCAACCCTTAGTTTGTTTTGTGAGATTAAGAGTCACTTATGGTTTGTCTCCCTCCCGATCCCATCTTGTTTCTTTTATTCTTTTCCTACCCCCCCAACCCCCCATGTTGCATCTCCACTTCCTCATATCAGAGAGATCATATGATAGTTGTCTTTCTCTGATTGACTTATTTCACTAAGCATGATACCCTCTAGTTCCATCCACGTTGTCGCAAATGGCAAGATTTCATTTCTTTTGATGGCTGCATAGTATTCCATTGTGTATATATACCACCTCTTCTTTATCCTTTCATCTTTGATAGACATCTAGGTTCTTTCCATAGTTTGGCTATTGTAGACATTGTTGCTATAAACATTCGGGTGCACGTGTGAGGGGCCATATTTGAATCAAGACCTATCTCTTCTCTTCTTGCTTTAAAATAGAATAGCCAGTGTGATGTTACCAGCTACGGCTGAGGGAGAGATGAGCATAGCCTCTCCCCAGAAAGGATCTGTAAAGCTGGACAAAATTGATTATTTCACTGCTCTGGAAATCAAAGAAATATCTACAAGAATATGAGAGGCATTTATGCTTGAACAACTGCTACACAGTGGGAGTCTTTGCAGTTCTTTCCCCAGGCTACTCCCATTCCCTGCCAGCTTAGCTGACATGGAGGTTTGATCAAAGCGCGACAGAACTAATTCGTTTCAAGAGGACACACTAGATTTGAAACGGTGGATGAAACCTGAACCCAGTAAAGTTGTCAGTGGAAATGGCAATCTCAGCAGTGAGTGAGTGGGGTGAACTAATGGCCCAATAAGCCTGGAATTGTGTGGTTGAACCAAGCATATTCTTAGATGAAGTTATGCCCTTGCACAGTGGAGACCTTAAGAAGGTCTCAGTCATCTACATACTCCTGGCTGACCTTGACATTGTCCACAGTATCCTCAACAGGCAAAAGTGATCAATAGAATAGCTTAAAAATTAAAAGGCATCAAACTTCAAAAGACACCATTAAGAAAAATAAAAATCAAGCCATGTACCTAACAACTGAGTGCCTATGTGAGGTAAAAACTGGTAGTTCATTCATCTCTTTCTCCTTGAAATTCTATCATAGTTGAAGACTTCAACATGACACTATCAGAAATGGACAGATCTCGCAGGCAGAAGATCAGCTAGGCTATAGTTGAACTCAACCCCATCAATCAACTGGTTATAATTGACATCTGTAGACTATTTCACCCAACAACAGCAGAATACATATGCTTCTCAGGCTCACATGGAACATTCACGAAGACAGACCAACTTTGGGTCATAAGATACATTTTAATAATTTTAAAAAGCTAGAAATCACACAATCTCTGCTCTCAGGCCACTAACTAGAAGTCAGTAGATGGAAAATCCCAAAATACATGGAGATCAAGTACCACACTTCTAAATAACACATTAGCCAAAGAAGAAATCTCAAGCAAAATTTAAAGATATTTTGAGTTAAATGAAAATGAAAACACAACTTAATCAAAATTTGTGAGGTGCAGTGAAAGCAATTCTTAGAAGAAAATGTATACCATTGAATGCATATATTGGAAAAAATATCAAAGATCAATTACCTAATTTCCAGCTTAAGAAAACAGAAAAAGAAGAGCAAATTCATTCCAATATAAGTGGAAGAAGAAAAGAAATAATAAAATTTAGAGAAGTCCATGTAACTGAAAAACAAAATCAGTACAGAAAATCAGTGAAACCAAAAGTTGGTTCTTTGGAAAAATCAATAAAATCAGTAAGCCTCTTGCCAGGCTGTGGCACCTGAGTGGCTCAGTCGTTAAGTGTCTCTGCCTTCGACTCAGGTCATGATCTCCCGGTCCTGGGATTGAGCCCCACATCGGGCTCCCTGCTCTGTGGGGTGCTTGCTTCTCTCTCTCCCACTCCCCTTGCTGTGTTCCCTCTCTCACTGTCAATCTCTCTGTCAAATAAAAAAATAAAATCTTAAAAAACAATAACAACAACAACAACAACCAAAAAACCTCCACCAGGCTATTTACAAAAAGAGAGAAAGAGGGAGGAAGGATACAGATTACTAATATCGGAAAAGAAAGAGAAGACATCACTACAAATCCTATGGAAATTAAAAGAATAATAAAGTAACACTATGAACAACTCTATGTCCACAAATTTGATAATCTTGATGAAATAGACCAATTCCATGAAAGACAATTTGCCAAAGCAAATTGCCAAATTGTCTGAATAGGCCTGTATCTATTAAAGAAATTGAGTTAATAATTAATATCCTCACAAAACAGAAAGCACTAGGTTTACATGGGCTCATTGGTAAATTCTACCAAACATTTAAGAAACAAATTCTATCCATTCTCTAGTCTTTTTTGGAAATTAGATGCAGATACTTTCTAACCCATTCTATAAAGCCAACATTACCCTAATACCCAAGCCAGATGAAGACATTAAAAGAAAACTAAAGACCATTATCTGTCATGAATATTAGATGCAAAAATTCTCAAAAAAATATAAGCAAATCAAATCCAACAATGTATAAAAAGAATTATAACCAAGTGGGACTTACCCAATTATGCAACATGAGGCTAGATAAGCATCTGAAAATCAGTTAATGTAAGCCATCACATCAATAGGCTAAAAATGAAAATTTATATGATAATATCAATAGATGCAGAAATACAACTTGACAAAATCCAACACCCATCCGAATAAACTAGGAATAGAGGGGAACGTTCTCAAATTGATAAAGACTATAAGAAAAACCTACAATTAACATCATACCCAGTGGTGAGAAACTCACTCAGAGCTTTATCACTAAGATCAGTTACAAGTCCAGGTTGTCCCCACTCACCACTCCTTTTCAAATCATACTGGAAATTCCACCTTATGTAATAAGACAAAAAGAAATACACAGTCTGAAAAGGCATATAACTGTGTTTGTTGGCAAATGATATGATCATATGTAGAAAGTCAAAAGAAATTGAGAAAAAAACCTCCTGAAACTAATAAGCAAGTAAAGAAAGGTTGTAGGATATAAGGATAATATACACAAGCCAATCATTTTCCTATATACCACATATATACCTATTTCCTATATACCATCAGTGAACAAGAGGAACTTGAAATTAAACCCACAATGCTATATTTACATGAGCATCCCCCAAAATGAAATACTTAGGTATAAATCTAACAAAGTATGTACAAGATCTCTATGAGGAAAACTACAAAATTCTGAACAAAATCAAAGAAATAAGTGGAGAGATATTCCATGTTCATGGATAGGAAGACTCAATATTGTCAAAATATCAGTTCTTCCCAAATTGATCTATAGACTCAATGCAATCCCAGTTAAAATCCCAGAAAATGCTGAGTGAAATAATTCAAACAGAGTCAATTATCATATGGTTTCACTTACTTGTAGAGCATAAGGAATAACACGGAGGACATTGGGAGATGGAGCAGAAAACAGAGTTGGAGGAAATCAGAAGGGGAGACAAACCATGAGAGGCTGTGGACTCTGAGGAACAAACTGAGGGTTTTGCAGGGGAGGAGGAGCAGGGATGGGTGGGATGAGCCTGGTGGTGGGTATTAAGGAGGGCATGTATGGCATGGAGCACTGGGTGTGGTGCATAAACAATGAATCTCAGAACACTGAAAAAATAAAAAAACCAAGGGTTAACAAATGCTGGTGTAGATGGGGAGGAAGGGGAACCCATGTGCATTGTGGGTGGGAATGTAAGTAGGTGCAGCCACTATAGATATATATAAAATAGCATGGAGGATCTTCAAAAAATTAAAAATGGAATTACCATATGAAAAAAAATCCCAGAAAATTATTTTGTGGATATCAATAAACTGACTCTAAATTTATGTAGAGAGGCAAACGACCCAGAATAGCTAACACAATATAATAGGAGAACAAAGTTGGAAGACTGACACTACCCAACTTGAAGACTTCCTTACTTACAGTAAGTTATAAGTCATAAGCTTACATATAGTAAGCTGTAAGTAAGACTTATAATAATCAAGACAGTGTGGTAGTGGCAAAAAAACCATACAGGTCAATGGAACAGGACACAAAGCTCAGAAGCAGAAGCACATAAATATAGTCAACTGATTTTGACAAAGGAGCAAAGGCTGTACAATGGAGCAAAGATAACAAAGGACAGTAGAACAAGTGGACATCCACATGCAAAAAAAAGAATGTGGAGACAGATGTTACAACTTTTACAAAATTTACCTCAAAATGGCTTATAAACCTAAATGTAATGTGCAAAACAATAAGACTAGAATATAACATAGAAAACCTAAATAACCTTGGGTATGCCAATGACATCTAAGTTGTTATATCAGAGTTCCTACATCATAGTAACTACATAATAGCTACATACTACATAGTAATTACATCACAGTTACAATATCAAAAGGCACAATTCATGATAGAATGAATTGACAAGCTGGACTTAAATTAAAATTTCTGGGGTACCTTGGTGGCACAGCCATTTGAGCAACTGACTCTTGGTTTCAGCTCAGGTCTCAGGTCATGATCTCAGGATGGTGAGACTCCGGCACTCACCGTGGCCAATGAAAAGCCCAGAGATTTTTCACCTTTCGGATTGTTTTCTGTGGCTGAAAACAGCTGTGTGCTCATTTCTCGTACAGAATCAGAAACCTGTTAATTTCTGAAGCAAGTTGGGTTGCTGCTCCTTTGAGAAGGTTTGTCATTGAGACAGATTAGATTCCGATTCCCTGAGCCCATCAATGAAACAGACACACTGCACAGTCGGAGATGGAGGATGAACACAGTTGGTGTGTTCCAGCAGCAGACGGGAGGTGTCCACTGAGAAGGAAACCTGCTACCTTCCTGCAGAACTCTGCTCCACCAGAGATGACATTCTCAATTAGGAAACTGCAGTTTTGTCCCACTACATCCTGGCCGCTATAGTAGAGTTTTCTCTGTTCTTTCATTTTTTCCTTCCCCATTCCTTTATCATAAAGTAACCACATGTGCACAAGCATATTACATTTTTGTAACTATATGGCCAGTGGTATGTTTAGGTCAACACCAAATGGAGACAGGATGGGGAAAATACTGGTTCTGTGAAAATACTCGTCTCTGTTAGTGGCATGCTCATTCAGCGCCTATCTTTATATTCCAGTAAGTTACTTTGTTCTCTCTCTTCAACGATAAAAGAGCAACATAAAAATCCTTACATACCTTGTTCGATTGGAGAATGTTAATGTTTTTCATTGATCACTGTAAAACCAAGGACAATGTTATAACTTCTTTTGTATGTAGCAGTTACATGGAGGGCAATGTCTTAAAATAGGGATAAATTACTCTAAAATACATTACTCCTAGATCATTTTCCCTTCAAGTGTCGTCTTATTTAAATAAACTTGTTTAAAAAGGAGAAGAAAAGGTGCTCCACAACACACATCATTAGGAAAATGTAATGAAAACATCACACATACCTACCAGAATGCCTAAACTCCAGTACATAGACAAAACCAAATGCTAGCATGGATGTGGAGCAATAGAAATTCTCATTCACTGCTGGTTAGGAATGCATATGGCACAGTCATGTTGCAAGAAGCCTAGCAGTTTCTTACAAAACTGAACATAATCTTACCATATGATCCAGCAACTACAATTCTTGGTATTTATCCAAGGGAGATGAAAAATAATGTCCACCCCAAAACCTGATGTTTATAGCACAGGGATGTTTACAGCAGCTTTTTCATAATTGCCAAAACTCGAAAGCAAGCAAGATGTCCTTCAGTTGGTGAACGGATAAACCACAGTACATCCAGACAATGGAATATCATTCAGCGCTAAGAGGAAATGAGCTGTCAAGCCATGAAAAGCCATGGAGGGAGCTTAAATGCATATCACTTAAGTGAAAGAAGCCCATCTGAAAAAGCTACATATGGTATGATTCCAACTGTATTCCCGCTGTAGGACTTTGTGGGAAAGGCAAAACTATGATTCCCAAAAAGATCACGGGTTAGGGGCACGGGGAGGAATGAACAGGGGAAGCACAAAAGTTTTTAGGGCAGTGAAAATATCTGTATAATACCACAGTGATGGGTACATAGCATCATTCTTTTTTCCAGATCCAAAGAATGTACAACATCAAAAATGAACCCTAATGTAAACTATGTACTTGGGTGATTATGATGGGTCAATGCATGTTTATTAGTTGTAACACATCCACGACTGTGGTTGGGGATGTAAATAATAGGGAGGCTATGAATGTCGTGACAGATAGGTGGGAGGAGGGGGTACAGAGCAAAATATGGGAAATGTCTGTACCTTCCTACCTCCGTTTTTGTTCGTTTGTTTTTTCCACTTAACAAGTTCATGATTTTATTTGGGTTCATAGGCAAATAAGCCAGGATTTGCAAAATGATATTAATTACTTAAAAGAAATATACGTGACTTAAACACAGAGGTTACCTCCCCCTCAATTTTACTGTGAACTTTAAACTGCTTTTTTCAAAAAAGTCTAAGAATGAAAGAAGGAGAAGAACCAAAAAGATTAAATAAAAAAACAAAAACCCACAGCCTGGGAGAAAATAAATGCAAGTCATGTATCTGATAAGGGTTTTGCCTCCAGGATATAGCGATCTCTTACAACTCACTACAAAGAAAAACTATCCCATGTAAAAATAGGCAAAGCTATGAATGGACATTTCATCAAGGTAGATATACAAATGCCAAATAAGCACATGAAAAGATGCTTAGCACCATCAGCGTATGGAAATGCCACTAAAACTACTTGGGAATTTCTCTAGATTCCCCTCTAGATCCCAGCTAAAATGGCTATCATTAAAAAGATGGACATGCCAGGGTGCCTAGGTGGTCAGTCGGTTAAGTGTCCGATCTTGATTTTAGCTCAGGTCATGATCTCCAGGTCTGGAATGCAGACTCGTGTGGGGCCCCACATCACTGAGCCCCACATTGGGCTCTGCAAGGGGTGTGGAGCCTGCTTAAGACTCTCTCCCTCTCCCTTTGCCTCTCCCTGACATGTGCATTCTCTCTCTCTCAAAATGGACATGTTGGGTTTTGGTGAGGACGCAGAGAAACTGGCACCCATGCACACTGCAAGCAAGGATGTAAGGTTGCCCAGCCACTTTGGACAGTTGGCCATTTCTTTAAAAGTTAAAAAGTATCACATGACCCCGCAATTCCACCTTTAGAAATCCGAGAGAAATGGAGACACAACCACACAAAGACATGTCTGCAAATATTCATAGCAACATTTTCCTTAAGAACCCCAAATTGGAAACAACCCAAATGCCAATCAACCAGTAAGTAGGCCAGTACCATATGGTATTCATAAAAAGGAATGAAGTACTGATACATAAAAAATATGCCAGATGCAAAACACTACATATTGTATGATTCCTTTTATAGGCGACGTCCAGAAAAAGCAAATTTCTAGAGACAGAAAGCAGAGCAGTTGTTGCTGAAGCCTGGGGGTTGGAGCGGGGGGGTTAGGTGCAAGTGGGCACCAGGGAACTTCGTGGGGTGATGGAAACAGTGTTAACCTGGATGTGGTGATGCTTGCGCAGGGTTACAGAGTATAAACTGTATCTTTTTTTTTAAAGATTTTATTTATTTACTTGATAGAGATCACAAGTAGGCAGAGAGGCAGGCAGAGAGAGAGGAGGAAGCAGGCTCCCTGCTGAGCAGAAAGCCCGATACGGGGCTCGATCCCAGGACCCTGAGATCATGACTTGAGCCGAGGGCAGAGGCTTATCCCACTGAGCCACCCAGGTGCCCCTATAAACTGTATCTTGATGAAGCTGTTGAAAAACAATTCCTGATGATTCACTTGTGTCTGTCTTAGCTATACTAGCTAAAGTGTTTGGGTTCCTTTTCCTCATAAGTTTTTGAGATTAAAACTGATCAAAACTATGCGTACTAGATTACTCAAAAATGTTCTCAAACTTCTCACTCTTTTAGGTCCTGTCTGAAGTCTGTCATCGTACATTCTTGAACAGAATACCACTGGATCCATTGAACTCAAGCTGGGTGCACAGTGGAAAGGGGGGTCTGAGAACTCATGCCCCGGAACAGTAAGGTTGTGCTCTAAGTCTAATGGCAGTTGGAGATCTTGGTCTCTCACTGAGAGGACACCTTTGGGTGGACCGTCCCTCAGTGATTTTCGCTATCTGGGCAACAAGGCTTTTGCTCTACCCACCCATGTCCCTTGTACACTGAGAAGCAGGCTGCATTTTTTCAGCTCCTTTTAGAAACTCACCTGCCATTATCAAATACCATTCCATTCATCAACCCTTACTAAATGACTCTCCACGTTATCTAATGATTCAAGAATGTTCTCCCCTTCGGCACAGGAAAAGGAAGACAAAGGGATTGAGGTAGGACAGGTCTCTGATTTGGGTTCATTTGTCTAGACCTATTTTTTATTTAGCAGCCACAACATACAGATTCCCAAATACAGCCCCTCCTTAAGGAGTGACTTTTACATTTCGTAAAGTTTCCGGAGCAGATGGAGAGAGCTGGCGGCAGACTGTCCATACGGCAGACAGATCCTCCGTGGAGGCTAGAATGGTGGTCTCCCATTTCTCCCTCCGCTTTATACATCTGTCACTGCCCCAATCGACATCTACCTCATAGGGCATTCACCTCTGTCTCTGTGACTAGGTGGAGACTGACAGTTCTTACTCTTGGGGCTGGGACAAAGCCCTGCGCTGGATGTCTGGGAAATGTCACAGGTTTGCTGAAGCCAGAAGACAGGCTGTCTACTAATCAAGGAACTCCTGATGTTAACCCCATCTAAATCGTAGGTGGCCAAATGTGGTTTTCTCTTTGTTCCATTCTATCAGATTGTCCCTTTGCACCGGATCTGGACAAAAGGAGGAGCAGAAAGGACGAGGAGAGGACACTAAGGATAAGATCAGCTCCTCTATGCAGGACACAAATCATGGTACTTTCCTATGAACTTTTTTTTACCTAATCCCTAACCCTAAGAACTAGGAATAATGACATCCATTTTAGGGTCATGCAAATGAAAACCAGGATTGGTGGGAAGGGCTGTCCAATGAAGACAAGTAGAAATGTGCACAGCTGGGTCTTAAGACTCTAAACCCTCTCATCCATTCAGAAGCTCAAAGGCTTCAGGGGTGCTGGCAGGGAGCCAGACACTGGGGACACAATGGCTGATCAAAACCACTGCCACAGGGGTGCCTGGGTGGCTCAGTCGTTAGGCGTCTGCTTCGGCTCAGGTCTCGATCCCAGGGTCCTGGGATTGAGCCCAATGTCTAGCTCCCTGCTCAGTGAGAAGCCTGCTTCTCCCTCTCCAACTCCCCCTGTTTGTGTTCCCTCTCTCACTGTGTCTCTGTCAAATAAATAATCTTTAAAACAACAACAAAACCCCGCTGCCATTCAGCGGCCATATAGCTTAAAGCTCTAGGGGACCAGATCGGAGAGTCACAAAAGTAAATGGGTCCTTATAAGCCATGGAAAATAAAAATTGAGTACTCTTTCTATTAAGAGGATATCACCTTTCAACACACACGTTCCCTCATAACAGACGTATGGATCCCAGCCCTGAAAGCGTCACTGGTGATGGGATACAGATAAGACACAGTGATTACATAGCTGTGGTCAGTTTGTAAATGTTAGCTGATGAACGAAGATTCTCCAGTGAGAAAATGGCACAACAGAGTCAAAATATGATTTGTTTCAATTTTATTTTCCTAGCTCAGTTTTCGTAAAAGATTCAGAGAACTTGACATAAATCATAAGCTATCTTCCACCCCTATACAGTATATGTCCACTTTCTTTTTTCTTTTGCACTGAACAAGTTGATACTGTCTTTGTTCAAACCAAAGTCCCATGGAAGAGAGATGATAGATGAAACAAAAAGGTGGGGGGTAAGTGTAGTCTTTTTATTCACAGACAGTAAATGTATATGTATCACCACGAGGGGAAAAGCACTGAGGAAACATTTGCATCCCACATATTCAAAAGTCAAGCAATTAGTACAAGTACAGTCCCTCCAAAAATAGCAAATTTGGAACAAGTAGCCATTACTGTGAAGGAAGTCCCCAGTCTTTTACTTTCCTTCCACCACATTCCCACACTGGAATTTAAGCTCTCTTCACAGCACGGATATAAAAATGATTGAAGTCAGGGTTTTATGGCAATCTTTTGCTAAAATATATTCTATTTTAATATACATGCTATAAAAGTACACTAAAAAGGTCAATCGTTAGAGCTCTGTTAAAATTAAGAATTTACTTTTTTACATATAGAATAATGTACACCCAACTCTAAAAGTATATTTGATGAAAGCTATTACTGAGACCCCTAAATATTTCTAGCTTCATACTTCGTTTATAATAGGATTGATTTTATAATACATGTATTCAGTAATGCTCTCTTATAATTCTGCATTGCAGTGCCTCACCAATCACTTTAAAGAAAAATGTGGAGGGAACCACGTATCTCCAAGCAGTTCTTATTGTGCAAATCACCAAGTTTTCAATGTAAGTTCCTGTGGCAAATTTTTCATCGTATTTTTTAACCTCTGCTAATCTAAGTTCTTTTACGATCAGCATCTGGAGCTTTTAATGAGGCAAGTATAAATGAGAGATGCTGAAAAATCAAACCTGCAGGTAGCCTGACTCAAAAAGGAATCATTCCCTCCTGTAATAACATTTCCAGTGCCAATTCTAGGTTTTTACGGGACGGTCCAAAATAATGCTGACTGAACACATCCCGTGCAGGCGAACTGACTGCGTGCGTGCCAAACCAAGAACTCAGATCCCCGGTACGGAGTGTAACTAGATCTGCTGCAGTCCTGTAGCGCACAGATGAAGCTGCCAGTTACCAACTCACATCCACGGATCCTGGGCAGATCCATCATCTCTTATTCCAGGTACCGGAGGAGAACAGAAATAAAAAATAACTGAAATCTGTTTCTGATTTAAACAAAAATATTACTCTTTTCATTAGCAAAACAGTCTTGAAAATCTCTTTTTCTCCTCTCTGAACAGTTCGCCATGGAGCACGAGGCCACGTCCGGAAGGCTCTGTGCCCCTCATGCTCTACAGCAAATACGGTCGCGGAGCGCACACAGCAAGCGCAGCTTATTTACACTCACTGATGAAAATACACTTCTTATCTGGTTACAGTGTCCAGTCCCACGGAGGAAAGGTTTGGCATTCGTGTGCTTTTGGTTCTTGATGAGAATCACTTCTGCTTGATTTTCATTCTTGGAAGAAAAAAATCATCAGCTGATGTCCTCAGATTTCATGACATGATGTACAAGAGGAAGGGAGCGAAGATGAGCTATTAGCACGGAGTGGGCCTGGGCTTGAGTCTACAGGCCGATCTTCCTCCTCTCGAGGTGAGTGTCCCCAGGGCTGCCTGCCCAGGGTGCCAGCAGGGAGGCGCCCCGGCTGGGGATGGAACCCTCTAGCTCTGCGTCAGCCACCACCCCTGCTCACTACCCCCTAGACTGATCTTACGGGCTTGAGGCTGCAGAACTGATGGACACCAGTTCACTGGGAAACAAGGAAAAGCAGAGGATTCGACCAAGAGGTGGCCCGGGGCCTTCATCACCATCCTCGGCCTCTGGAGCTGTGATCGGCTGTGGAGAGAATCTGTGAAAGATGCCTAAATCATGTCCTTCAGAGCAGAATTCTCCTTTGTTTTTCTTGAACACTTTTTTTTTTTTTTTTGCAATTGTCATGTTTTTCCCTGGCAAATGATTACTTATTTCTTTGAAAAACGGACAAGATTTTTTTTTTCTTTTTTGGATCCAACTCAGCCCTTCAGAAAGGACTTCAGACTGAGAGGAGGAAGTGCAGGAGAACTAACTTCCTATTGTACCTTACACAAAACATTTTGTTAAAATTAAGAGCAGCTCCAAGTACAAAAGTAAATATTTGTGCAAAGGGCACAATGCCAGATGCAATCTTAAGACATCCTTAATTTACTCTTTTTCCATTTGACTCTTTAAAACACAAGTCTTTTACATTATGAAACCTAGCAAGTTGGGGGAAGGAAGTTAACATCAGAAAATACACTTTAGAAAAAGTACAGGATTTTTTTGCTGATAATTTGCTTATTTCATAACTTAGATCAAGTAAGTGTTAAATATTCACAGTAATTTCGAGAAGAGACATTCGTGTCATAAAACTTCAATCTATTGCATTTTCAACCAGTTTTCCGTGCAATTATGAAATTTCATCAGTCAGTGCTTTCCTGTAGAACTCCTTATGGTTAGTCCTTCCCTTTCTGGATCCAGCTATACCTTCAAAGTGGGCTGTAGAATTCCTTTCTCAATCAGATGAGTCTTCAGGGTTTTATATATATTTAACTGCTGTTCCGGTTGAAGCACCAACAACTGCTGTAGCACTTTGCTGGGATTCGGACCCCTGATAACAAAGCAGAAAAGGTCAAGTTCATGCTATTTTGAGAGACCTAAAGGAAGCATATACCTCCAACTGAAAATAAATCATGCATGTAAGTGTAGAGTAACCACCTTTACTGATCAAGCTCGCTTTAGTGCCCAATGTTAGTGTCCAAGGGAGAAAAAGCCCCATAGATATTCGGCACTGAGAGGCATACAGTAGATTTGGGAAGAATGCACAAACACAAAATGCCCGAACAACAGTAGGCAATCTAGGGGGTGCAGATCTAAGTTCTACAAAACTTCTCCAAGGAGCAAGCTGAGTTCGAGGTGGGGACAGGGAACGAATCCTGACTGGTCAAGACACAAGAACCATCCTTTAAGGAAGGGAGCAAAGTCCCAGTGGATGAAGATAAGCTATAGAGGACATGAAAATATACCTTAAATTTTTAGCTTCAGAGAAACTTCAAGAAGTGCCCCTAGGGTATTATGAATGTTCGGGAGACAGGACACAAAGATGCAGACCTGGCACTGAAGCCCCTACCCGGGATCTACAGTAGATGCCACAGCCTTTATCCAAAGAAAGTCTTCGGTGAACCCCAATATAGGAAACAAAAGTGGGTTTTTTCTAGTTGAAAGGAGGACGAAGAGGCAGACAGCCTGCCCTCCTCACCCACCTGAAAGCAGTTCCAGTGGAGGGGAAGTGAGCCCAGGGAGAACTGAGGCAACAACGAGGCAATGGTGAGGCGTGCTCCCCCTTTCTCTCCCAGTAACGTCTCCTCCAACAGTCCCACTCCTTACCTCCCCACCCTTCCATGTTGCACTTGAATCAGAAAAGGTCCTAAACAGGACTCTCACCCTTTCCCTGCTCTGATACTCATATAGTCAGGGGTTCGTAACTCCCCCCCAACCCCCGCCCGACTCTAGAACTCAACTCATTTACACCTGTGTGATCTTCTACAGTGCTATTTTGTCAAATTCAGAATGAACAGAATTCCGATATCAATATATATGTATTGTTCTCTGCAATTTCTACAGTCCATCTGAATATGAAAAACAGATTACAGTTCACTTCTTGGAAAGAGACATTAGTAAAATCCAATGGACAACAGCAAGACATAAATGATATATGGAGAAGGGCACCGAATTCTGAGAAGGACGCTTACATAGGTAACTAAATTTCTTAGAACTGTTCAGTTCAAATGGAATTCTAGGAAATAGAAAACCCATTAACAAGGAAATGTCTGCTATTTAGGGATATCCCAACAAAAGTCTTTGATTAAACCAACACCACAGAACAGATCACCCATCCCCTGGGTCACCTTTGTGCATGAGGATCAGCTCCACATCTGCCAGAAGTGCGGCCAGATGTCTCTCACCACCACTATCTACTCAAGTCAGGGCACAGCTTGTCTTTGCTGAATCAAAAGATTCAGCAACTTCATAACAAACCCAGAGTAGGGACCCGCAGAGGAAAGGAAGAGTATTGTAGCAAGTTCAGCTAAATACAAAATTGTGTCAGCAGGTGCTCCCAGCAAGACGCACCCTGGCACTAGCCCTGTATTTCTATTAGTCTAAATATTTGCTTTCAAATGGTAGACAATGTGGCTCAGCATGACTTTTCTCTACTGAAAGAAGAGGTTAAAAAAAAAAGTGATTTAATGCCCAGAAGCTGCCACCATCTGAAAACAGAGTTCAAAGGATTCATTAATTACTAATACTCTGATATATCAGGAACTGCCATATAAATGGATTAAACACTCCAATTAAAACGATAAAAGTTAGGGACACCTGGGTGGCCCAGATGGTTAAGCGTCTGTCCGCCTTTGGTTCAGGTCATGATCTCAGGGTCCTGGAATCTGAGGTCATGATCTCATCAGGCTCCCTGCTCATGGGGAATCTGCTTCTCCCTCTGCCCTCCCCCCACTCATGTGAGCACACTTGTGTGCCCTCTCTCTCGCGCGTGCTCTATCTCAAATAAATAAAAGCTTAAAAAGAGACAAATGGGGGCGCCTGGGTGGCTCAGTGGGTTAAAGCCTCTGCCTTCGGCTGAGGTCATGATCTCAGGGTCCTGGGATCGAGCCCCGCATTGGGCTCTCTGCTCAGCAGGGAGCCTGTTTCCCCCTCTCTCTGTCTGCCCGCCTCTCTGCCTACTTGTGATCTCTGCCTCTTAAATAAATAAATAAAATCTTAAAAAAAAAAAAAAAGAGACAAATGTCCTCTGGGTTATTAAAAAAAAACTAAGATCAAGCTATATGCTTGTTAGAAGAGAAACACGCTTTAAATTATAAGGATAAAGGAATGCTAAAAATAAAAGGATTGACAGGCACTATATAAATACTAACCAAAAGAAGGCTGATACCATTATTCTAATATTCAACCAAATAGGCTTTAAGCAAATGGTATATAAAGATGGATGTTACAGAATGATATTAGGAGTGATTCAAAAGGGAGATAGGACAGTCCTGAATGTGTATATACCTAAAGCCACCACAGAATACATAAAGCAAAAATTGGCAGACTAGGAATAACTAAATTGACAATCACAGTGGGGGAGGGGCACCTGGGTGGCTCAGTCAGCTGAGCATCCAGCTCCTGATTTCAGCTCAGGTCATGATCTCAGGGTCATGGGGTTGGGCCTGAGTTGGGCTCCATGCTGGCTGTGGAGCCTGCCTGGGATTCTCCTCCCTCTGCCCTCCCTGCTTGTGCTCTCTCACTCTAAAATAAATAGATAAATGTTTAAAAAGAAATAAACAATCACAGTGGGATATTTTGACAAAGCGCTCTTCCTGAAAAGATGAAAAGTGGAAACAAACAATGAGTACAGAAGATGTAGCTAACACTCACAGCCCTACATCCCCACCATGCAGATGCACACGTGCTCCACGGGCACACGGACACGTACTCAACAGACAAGCTACTGGACACAAACAAGTCTCTACAAACAGAAACTGAAATAATAAAGAATATGCTTTCTGACCATGTGGAATGAAGGCAAAAGTCAATAAAGGAAGGAGAATGAGGAAATCCATTTGTTTGGGAAGCCATCAACACAAATCTAAATAACCCACATGCCAAAGCAGATATCATACTGCAAACCAGGAAGTATTTGTAAGAATGAAAATGCAAACTTAACATGTAAGGTAAGAGTAAAGCAGTACTTAAGAGGGAATTTATAGTCTTGGATGAACACTTCAGACAAGAAGGCTGAAAATCAATAACCTAAGCTTTACCTCAAGAAGCTCAAAAAGCAACAGCAAATTGTGTCTTAGAAAGATGAAGGAATGAAAGATGCAAGCAGAAATCAATGAAATACGAAGTTAACAAAGCCAGAATTTGATTCTTTGAAAAGATTAATGAAATAATCTTTTGAAAAGATTAATGAAATTAATGCTCAAGAAAAATAAAAATTAATACAAAATTCCAACATTGCTCTGGGTATATTTTTAAAACATGTGTTTAGGGATCTACAAATATGAATTTCTAAGTACTTTCTGAAGGAAATACATGTTTTCTGTGGTCAGCTACTCTGTAGAGACTGAGGAAAATGAAGTTAACATTTGCTTGCTGTGGTTTGTTTTCACACCACAAACTAGCATTTTAGGGCAGATCCCAAACCTTATGGTTTTTGTTTTTTTTTTTAATTTTTTAAATATTTTATTTATTTATTTGACAGACAGAGATCACAAGTAGGCAGAGAGGCAGGCAGAGAGAGGGGGAAGTAGGCTCCCTGCTGAGCAGAGAGCCCGATGCGGGGCTCGATCCCAGGACCCCGAGATCATGACCTGAGCTGAAGGCAGAAGCTTTAACCCACTGAGCCACCAAGGCGCCCCAAACCTTAAGGTTTAATATAAGAATAAACCACCCTATACAAAAAAGCAATACCCCTCCATTCACCCCACTCCCCGTACAACCATAATTCCCTGGCCTGCTTTATTTTTCTCCATGGCACTTACCACCAGCTAACAAACTAGATTTGTTTTTTGTCCTTTTCTGCCCCTTCTCTCTCCAGCTCCCCAATAAGAACATAAGCTCTGAGGGCAGGGACTTTGTTTTGTTCTTTGCTACATCCATGCCTGGAACATTCCCCAACACTTCACAGGCACTCAAGCAATAGCTGGTGGACTGGATGAATTATTACACCCTCCTCCTTTTTACTTAGTATTCACTATCATTGTATACCACAGAAAATGAGAAATCTGCTGAGTCAATTCAGTACCACCCACATTACCTAGATTTTACCTTGGTCCTATTAAATACCATGATATATACTATTACTTAAGTATGCAAATGTATGTAAAATAATTATAATTTAATCATTTCTTCTTAATCATACTTCTCAGGGCTACAATGTGACACAAACTCCAGGGGTCGCCATTCCCTTTTTATATTATAAATTACCACTGACAGAAAAAGTAATTCGTTCAAACTAATGCCTATGGAAATGAGAACTCAAACAAATCATCTTAATAAAACATTTTTAAGAATCTAAAAGTACCTTATAAAACTTGTGATGTACACATGCACAAAAGTTGCCATCAAATACTGACAATCAAATCTGTCCATTATCCCGCCATGTCCAGGAATGGTGTTTGCAAAATCCTTCAGAAACAAACAAACATATGAGCAAATTTTCAAAAAATCACCTGCTATAAAACTCCTACCTGTAAATGTCTCTTGGCACCAGGGGCTTTAAGGAAAATACTACTGGATTTCCTCACTAAATGCAGACTTACTAGAGCACATCTCACAAATTAAAACCATGTCTTTCAAATATGTACCCACATTCAAATGATTAGCGAATTGACCAAAAGCAGTCAAGTAACACTAATTAAATATTAATTAAATCTAGTATTAACGTTTTTTAGTTGGTAAAGCTTTTTCTAAATCAAAAGCACTACTGGCTATTATTAATCTGATACTGTTCTAGCTTTTAGGTTTACCCAGAAATTATTTGAGGAGCTCTTTTTAGTGTTGTTGACAGATGTACAACTAGTTCTAACTCATGATAAACCTAATAGTTTTTACTCTGAAATATTTTGCTACTATAATGTATATTCTTCTTTAAGTATTGGGGTAAAAGGAAAATCAAAATAGATCATGTGGGGCACATTAGTCTATTAAATGCCCCAAATGAAGGAAATGGTTAGTAAGTCTCAAGTGGACTCTCTAGACATACCCACTGTCTGGGTGCTAAGGACATGGAAATGACGGACTGCTCTTCTAGCATACGGTGACCTAAAAACATCTAAACGCAACAGCTATCATACCTTCATTTTGGACACGCAAAATAATCTATCATTCAAGAAGAAACCTCTCACTAGAGACCACTAAAGAAAATACCATCCTAAATGTAACATTTCTTTGTTTCAAACAATTACTGAAATATTCTTTGGTTACTTTTTTACAATGCATTTCCTTCCTTCTCCTCCCTACTCTCAGAAGCAACAAGAGAGCCATAGTAACTCAATTCCACTCTGCTGTTTGCAGCCTCGACAGGACAGTCTTCAAGGGCAGCTCTTGCTGGGGTTCACTGTAGGCACATGTTGTCTCCCCTAGTAGGTGGTGAGCAGCTTGAGAACAGGGACATTTATACACTTCTGCATGCTGCATTCCAACGAACATAGTGTCTTCTCCATTTTAAGAGCTCACTGAGTTTTTTTTATTTCCCTGGTTTCTGCAGCCCTGTGTGATCTGCCCCCGCCCCCCAATTTCTGCAGTCTGATTGCTGCTTCTCTACCACAGTCACGGTGTTCTCACTCCCCTTCAAACAGGCTAAGCTCCTCCTCTCCTTTGCACTCACTGGAACTCTCTTCCTTCAATTTTTCTATAGGACTACTTCTCTTCTTAGGCCCCTGTTCAAATGCCACCTCTTCCAGAGAGGCCTGCCCTGTTCACCCCACTTTCAATAGCTATTCTCTGACTCCCAATGGCACAACAGCTGAGATAATAAATACATGTGACTGAGAATCCAAATTAAATGAAATATAGGGATAATTTTACACATCATGAAAAGAGATCAGCAAACTGTCCCATGGTCCTAGCCTAGCCCACTGCCTGTTTTGTAAATAAAGTTTTATTAAAACCCAGTCATGGCCATTTATTGACATACTGGCCACAGGGCCTTGCATTACAATGGCAGAGTTCAGAGTTGGGTAGCTGCAATAAAATTAATAAATGATTTCTTCCTTTACAAAAAGAGTTTACTGACCCCAGATCTAGTAGAATGGATGGTTATATCCAAAGGTTCTCCTGCTTGTCTCTTTAAGTGAGACTGTGGCACAACACATAAACTTCGGACAATTCATCGCTGGATTTTTGGAGGAGCACTTTAAGGACCAAGATTCTGCATTTGTCCCAACACTGACACATGCCAATTCTATAAATGTGGCTGACATAACACTTTAAAATGTGTTGACATGGCCTGTCCCAAATTTAACAAGAGAGAATATACTCAAATCAGCCAGGATGCATTTCTCCGAGGCTGAAACAAATAGAATGTAAAAGTTTTTGCCCAGCGGCTTAATGTGGGAGACTAAGAGAGAACCAAATTATAACTATATTATATTCTCTACATATATTCTCTAATAATAACAAAGATTCTAAACACACACCTTGATTTTGAATGCTCTTTTGAATCCACTGGCAAAGAAGCCTCCAAAAGGGCCAATCAAAGATGCAAACGTTGAAAGAGCAATGCTGTGTATCTGGAAAGGATACAAGCTCACTGTTTCCTAAAGAGAAAATAAAGGGGGAAGGGATTTAACTGCATTAAAATTGTATTTGAGCATGCCACCTACACTAAGAACCATGATGTAAATATTAAATCAAACCATTATACCACATTTTTGGTGACTTCATAAACTTTCAGGATCATGGGAGAAAAATGTGTTGTAAGCTCTCATTCCCATCCTCTACTAGCCAGTACTCTCCATTCCCCCTTCTAAGCAAACTGACAGAACCTGGCACACTAAAATCCTGCAGTTGGCAGGATACTCTAGTTCATCTAGAAACTTCTACAACACTTGAGTTGTAGGTTTACTAAGAACCAGTTGAGTTAATTTCTGAATTTGTTTCTTACCAGAACTGTATAACTTTTGTATTTTATTTCACTTTAATTGTAAATGACAAAATGGGGGAAAAGTTTGTCTTTTACTTTTAAAAAAGACCAGCAAATTGAGCATCAGCAAGACAGTCATAAAAGATTCAGGAAGGAGATAATAGAAATTGAGAATAATTCTCCATACAAATTACTTAGTAAATTCTTGGTTCTTGCTCAACTTTAAATAGACTGAAACTACAAACTGCAAATAGGTAGGCTTTAGAAAGATTATTCAGAACACCAGTCTCTGGACCTGTTCTCAAAGCAAAGGCCTTGTCCCAGTCAAAGACTGGTAGTATCAAAAAGTTTTACAGCAGATAACAGATGGCTTGGACACTGAAAAAAATTCTTAGATTCAATGTATTGCATACTCGAGGAGAGAAATAATTTGTTGGTTAACCTGCTCCTCAAAAATTATGGACTTATTTAAAAGTATTTCAGATACACACAGGTACACAGCACACACATGCAACTATTTGATTCCTTACTTTAACCAACCACCCACCAGTCTTGATGACCTAGATCAGCAGGGTTCTAATGGACAGCATGTCAACATCCTTCAGTGAGAGACCTCAAACATTACCTTCAAATGGCAACAGTATGCTTTTCAAAGGGAAACTGATTTTTTAGAAGCAGCAGCTTTCTGTACTATTAAAGGTGCCCTAAAAGTCAAGGAATCTTTGAGCTGTTGATTCCTTTTTAATTAAGCTTTGAGTCCATTCCTACCAGTTACAAATGAAGCTCACTGTAACCCATTTGATTTGCAGAAATCTAAGGAATACTGAAAAATGTTTTCAAAACAAATACAAGATGAATTACCATCAATAATCATTCAAATCACTAGGTAAGTAAATTCCTAACAGCTGGTTTCTGATAGTAATATTCATTTTATGTTCAAGAAAGGGAAATCACAAGGTGACAGAAGTTTAGTGCCACTTTTAAATGAACCTTAATCTCTGGGATACAGGATCCTTAACTACATTTATCTTACCCGTCTCAACACTGCCTTTAGAAAGGGAGGAAGTGAATAACTCTGAAGCTGGAAAAGTTCAGAGGGTTCACATTCTGTAACAAAGGAGTTAACATCACTTCGGTATTCCACTGGGCAGACAAAGTACTGGTATTTGGATAACATGTAGGCAGCCTGAATAACAAAGCAAGAGTCCATGAAACAGTGAATGAAAATAATAATAATTTTATATATATGCTTATGTATATATATATTCTATAAAAAACTTAAACTTAACATTTTTTGTATACTTATCTTTTATCCAGCCATTTTATTATAACCTTCGATTCTCATAAGACCTCTTTTAATGAAAACCTAAATTCTGTAACTGTACATTAATTTTTGAAACATTAACAGTATCTGTTATGCATATCTAAAAGTAAATGTCAATTATTTTTAACAAACTTTTCCTACAAGTTAGGCTCACAGAAGTACCCACTAAGTGAACTAGCCGGTATGCATTAAGGAGGCAGAGTTCTTCAATATTATTTGCATTCTCTGCTTTACTCAAAGCCACTACTTGTCCCAGTAACTGGGTCCCCTTGAAGGCAGGACAACTGTTAGAAACTACCAAAACACAATAGCACAGCAATGGGTCTCAAGCCTAGCTGTTCATTAGAATCAGCTGGGGGAGTTAACTGACTTGGGATAGGGCTGGGACATAGACTTTATAAAAGATCTCCAGGTAATTCTGATATGAGGCCATGATCAGAACTACTGGGGTACAAAATTGTTTCTGCTTAGTGGGTTTTAATAAATACATTATTAACATTTTGTGGTTCAGTTTTTTTTAGGTTTAGATTAGTAAAACTTGCCATCATTTTCCAAAATGTAAACAAAAATCCCAGCAAAACTCACAATGAATCCAAACACGACTGTGGAAAAGAAACCGCCAATAAATCCTTCCCAAGTCTTTTTAGGCGACAACTAAAAAAGGTCAAATAAATTGAAAAGAGTTACTGCACTCATAAAACACACAAATACACAGGCAAACTCTCTTCAGTGAACTCCCACAATACCTTATACATCTCTCCTTACTTTTTTCTTATTGGAATGGCTCTGCAACCCTTTTTCCTTCACTCCATGATCCTGATTTATTTGTGCAAATTTCTCTAGTAATGTCTAACATATTAAACCCTCAAATATTTGACATACTATGAATATATGTCTGTTTCTGTATAACTTCAACTTATTTTTTTCTCTCTCAAAGAACTATAAACTCTAGATTAAAATCATCATCCCATGACTTTAAAGCTTATATAAACCCCCACAATAGCATAGTTCTTGCAATAAGGATGAGATGTACTCATTCCAAGTACATACGATCTGTATTGACCTACTACTGACAAAAAATAGAATATCACAAAACATGGACAATGCAGCACATCAGATTTTTGTATATTCCCCAAAATGCCATGCATATGACAGACCTCTTTCTGAAATGGCAAAACACTCCAGATACAGTATTTGCTCCACAAGTATTCACATATCCTTCTCCCTTTGGTCACAATCTATGTCTGTCTCCATGAAGAAAGGAACATGTTGTGCTTCTAAGAATAGATACTGTTTCAGATTCCGGCTATTGTTTCTCAGTCAATGGGGCATTCAGGCAGAGAAATCTGGAGGAAAGTTTGGAAATCAGTGATGCAGGGGCAGGAGGAAAAGATTTGGGAGTGGATAGCACTAATTGCCTTATCCTATAAGATAAGGACTGATACACAGGGATCTGGTCATCAGAAGATCACAGATGACCTCTGTGATGACCCTTTCAGTGGACGGGTGAGGACAGAAGCCAAATAAATATCAGACAGAAGTTTATGCAGACAGCAACAGGTGACAGGCTAAACTACATGATCTCTTCACAGACCTCTTGTCTTAATGATGTTCATGAAAGGCCAAAGCCAAAAACTTTGATAGAAACAGTTTCTTGATAAATCTGATAACAATTCTGCCACAGAGATGAGAGTGATACACACCATTTCCTAGGATAATTCAATATTACTGTCATGAAGTAGGAGCTGACTCAAGTTCAAAAGTGACTGTTGATTATTTCAGAGATAACTTAATCGGGAACCTGGGAGGCTCAGTCAGTTGGGCATCTGACTCTTGATTTCAGCTGGGGTCATGATCTCAGGGTCCTGGGACTGAGCCCTGTGTCAGGCTCTGTGCTCAGCAGGGGAGTCTGCTTGGGGATTCTCTCTCCCCCTTCATTCTGCCTCTCCCCCCAACTTGGTTTTCTTTCTCTCAAATAAATAAATCTTCAAAAAAAAATAAAGATAACTTATCAAATTAAATTGATCTATATCAAACTGATTTAGAGGTTAACTTGTTTAATTACATATGGGTATATTATACAACTAATCCAGCCCTAAATTCACTAGAAATCTAAAATCAGAATCAAAATCAGACAGTAACATTCTTCTACATCCATAACAACCTCTTTGAAGACTTCCTAAGCCAAAAACTTCTCATCTGACATAGAAGCCTTGAATATTTAATCACATACTCTTATGCTGAGGCAGCTTTAGAAATGTTTAAATATATATATATTATATATAGCTTGCTTGCCTGTATCCCTACAGCTCAGCCTGATGTTGTATGCTAGACTCCTATGTGGGGAAGAATTTATGGAAGATTTTCTTGAAGGATAAGCAGTCCATGCTTTCCTCTGGGAACACTTAAGCCTCTCTTGTATCATTCTGATCAAACAGGTTTTGTATCTGCACAACTGTCTCAGTCCCTCCAAACTGCCTTCATGTAGTAACATCAAAAGAGCCAATTAACATATTTGTGGGAATATTATTAAAGATTCTGCCCAATACATGAATGGAGTGAATCCTATCTAAAGCCCCAACATGAAAAGTTTGTTTAAAAGTAATAGTTCTATGATTTTTCCATGAGGAATTGGTTTGTTTCTTCTCCAAAATGAGAACTGTATAACTTAATTCATTTCCTTCTTTGCCTCCACTGACTGGAAGTAGAACCAAATCAAAGGCAAAACCACATGGTCTGCTCATGTGGATTTTCCTTTCCCTTATCTTAACATTTACTTATTACTTGCATTACCAGTATTTTATTGTAGGGCCTCAGGGGTTTTTCTGAAATGAGTTTGGGTGTAAAAGCTTTATAGATGGACATGAGTATGTGAAGATGGTTAAGTGTACCCTTTCAAAAAAATTGCTAAAGGAGCAGAGTCTAGGAAAGACTTGTTTGTAGGGTTGCTACAATGGAATGGAAGAAGGAAGACTTGCACTGTAGCAAATGGAAAGAAACCAGCCAAAAGATGAAATGAGCCTTCACAAGAGGAAGGATAACTGATGGAGACAGATCCTTATTGAGCAGCCAAGAAACTATCTCACAAAGTATCCAGATGGAATCATTGGGAAATATGGCTCACTGCCCCTACACTGTGGCTGTTAAATTCAGCTATGGGAAAATCAAAGCACCTCACAAATAAAAATGTACAACAGCACCAAATTGTTGGAAATTTTCTCCAGTGGCTCATCTTAAGGTTATGGTAATGGCTTGCTCAAGATGTTGTTCCATTACCTTAATTAATGGAGTCCTCCCAAAAAAAAATCCAAAAAGGTAAGCGGTTATGTCATTGCAAATAACACTTGATATTGGAACAAGGAACCTTAAAGAAAATCAGAAAAAAAGTCCATATGATTAAGTGGCAAACATTTATACAGGTTATGACTCATAAAGAACCAATGTAATAACCCTTTGGATTATACTGCAGCATCATCCAGAACATTTGCCAAAACATTAGTAGAAATGATATATATCAAGTCAATTTGCCCAGATCAGCTTAATGCAATTCAGCAGAGAAAAATCTATAAATAAACCAACATATCAGGAGAATATTGCTAAGGAAAATATTAAATAATCAATTTAATTTTATTATTAAGCAATCCATTTCTATAGCTATGGACTTTCAAATTTCAGTTTTATGAGGAACAAGTTATAACAGCACAAAGAATTATAAGCAGTCTTTCAAAATGGAAAGGAGTCATTTGTTTAGACACAATATAATCTCATAAATTTATAACAAGCACTTAATACAAATTCTTTCTCGGGAAGAACTATCAATTTTAATTCTACCTTAGCCTATAGTTACATTAAACCCTGCTAATTTTATAGAACCTCCTAATTTCAGTAACTGCCCCCTATCAATTAAAAGTTTGTATATGGAAGACAATCTCAAAATGATTCTGATCATTTTACACACACATACACCTTGGTATTAAAAAAAAAAAAAGAACAAATCACAAAGCTGTGAAGGATTTTATCTTGACAAAGACCTACTGACTATAAAAGATTTTAACTAACAGGCTTAAAAAGAATGTGGGGATAATATGGTCAGATTTCTTAAATCATTTTTCTACACTCTGTTTTTAACTAATAATTTTTATAATTTTAAACTAATAAAAAATGCTTTCTGAATATTCAAGTCACTGCTAGACAGCAAGTAATTCCATCTGAAATCTGGACACTCCAGTATAAAGGCAGAGTAGAACCCACCCAACTTTCATTCAGCACAGTGTATGCTCACAAGCCAACTTTCATGCTGTTTTGCATTCCACAAAAATAATATACTCTTTTTAAAGTCTATGTATGCTTTGTAAAAAGGCACATAAGATGCAGTAACACCTGAAAATGTAATTAATTTTTGGAGCTTTTATGAGGACTTCCTGCATTTTATTTGGAAGCCAAAAAAGAAGGGTTTTCAAGTTGTTAACAAAGAGTTTGTCTTCAGTTGTCAAAGAGTAAGCAAAACTCAGTAAGATATTTTAGTGAAAGAGCAACAACAGAGAGTACATTTTAGTAGAAATCTATGAGACACTGCCCAACTGAAAGAGCTTTAAAAAGGCTAGGACATAAATACAAAGCAGCATAATGCTGTCCCCTTACCATATCATGCCTTCAAACAGATTTTGGATGACAAGATGTGACTGAGTAACTGTTATCAGTAGAGTGACATGAGTCCATGCGAACTGTTAATAGCCCAACAACACAATTAGTGAGCACAGCTGATCAGTGCAGCCCTGGAGTAAGAGCAATTTTGAAACACAAATTTCTAGGATGACCTTTGGTCAAAGTTTGTAACATAGGGACATACAAAATAAACGCTGTTAGTAAATTATAGTCATTTGAGGGTCTATTGGAACCTTAAAACCATGAAGACATTTAACAAAGTAGTCTTAATTTAAACAAAAATGGAATGCTAACAATACTGGGAAACATTACTGAATTTAAAAACATATACAAAATATACAATAATCTTGAATTATTAGATTAAAACAATAATGAGAAATTTCTGCTATTCTTACAGCATATAGAGAGGACCATTTTGCTCTCGCTGCATTCTACATTAAAAATGCTAAAAGCTATTCTTTTTTCAGAGTTCATTATGGTAACTTTTCCCATAGAGAGTTATTTCTGCCTTCAGATAATTCAAACCAGCAGGGACAAGTTACCCTTAAACACCAGCATTCCATACTTGGAAGTTGGTCTTTACAGTACCATTCAATGACAGTATTCAATTTCAGAATTTCAAACCTGTGTGTTTCATCAAGTCCATCTTGCCTGAGAGATGCCACTTTAGTAATTTTTTTAGCATCACTTCTATGAGTAGAATGTGAATGGGAAAAGAAAAATACATTACGTTTCTATATTTGTCTCATAATTTTGACTGGAATTTATAAAATGTTCAAAATTGTTAAGATTTGGATTTATTCATAATAAACCTATTTCTCATTTTGGCAAATAATAAATGAGGTTTTATAATATATTCGTTTTGTTTTTAATCTGCATAAAAGATCCAGTTCTCTTGCATTTTGGTTGCTTCAAAATGCATAAATGATTTTTTCCAATAAAATTTATGTTTTCATAGGAGATTCTATTATTTCTAACTCGTCTTGATGGTTTCTAGATTTTCATGGATAATTTGACTCTCCTCAAGATTCCCCAAAATTAGAAATTTAAGAAATACTACATTTTCTCAGTGATGATGCTCAGCAGAATGTCTCAATGTAGAAAAGCAAAGCATAAAGAATAGGAAATATATCCAAATCCAAAACAAGCCTTATTAATACATGAATCCACAGATCTAAATACTATATTTTCCATTTTACATTCTTATAATTAGCTCCCTTTAAGAAAATAAGAAAAATTCATCATACACAGTGATGAATTTCATAAAATACTAAGCACAGTTCAATGATAAACTACATAAAACACCATAGGGCAAAAAGAATTATGCAATTAACTGTGTGACTAACCACAGCTACCAGAAAAATATATGTTCTGTTCTCCTTATGCTCAGCTAAGGACAAATAAAGATAGTTATTGTCCATAGAAAAATATCATAGGGGGCGCCTGGGTGGCTCAGTGGGTTAAAGCCTCTGCCTTTGGCTCAGGTCATAATCCCAGGATCCTGGGATCGAGCCCCCCATCGGCCTCTCTGCTCCGTGGGAAGCCTGTTTCTTCATCTCTCTCTGCCTGCTTGTGATCTCTGCCAAATAAAATAAAATCTTTTAAATAAATAAATTTAAATATTTAAATCAAATAAAATCTTTTTAAAAAAAGAAAAATATCATAGATACTTTGAAACCAGTTAAAATTTTTAAATCTTCAAAAATTGTACAACTTAAACCTTTTGTATGTAACAGTCATCCAAAATTGAAATACCCCTCATATTTAGGCAAAACATCAACTAGCAGATTAGATCTTCTCACTGTAGAAAAAAAATAATAAAGGCAAACACATTTTTATTACATGTAGTTATGGTTAATACAGACCATATAAAACTGCAGACGATAATGTTTCTTCACCAAGCTCAGCACAAACATGCAGAAACCTGTTTAAGAACAAAAAACATGTGCTTGTTGTGCAATCTGTTATAAAATATAAGATTCATGAGCTCAAATAAACCGATTTTCTCTTCGGTACCACTTCGAGGTACACTTTAGCATTTACTCAAAGGCCACCTCTCCTACTCATAAAAAGCATTTTAAATTGAAGTTTTTTGAGTGAAATAATCTTGTGTTCTCCAAAATATCTAGTATATTCTGTGGAATAAATTCAATAAACATCCCCTGCATTAATTATGTGCATTAGTCCCTTGCAAACATATGCACACAGAAAAACAGATCCTGAATTTCAGTTGAATGAAAGTTATTTGGTAAGAGAGAGAAAAAAGTTACCTACAAGGGAAAATCTGTAAGACTATGAACTGATTTTTCAGCAGGAACTTTACAAGCCAGAATGGAGTGGCATGCCATATTCGAAGTACTGAAAGGAAAAAAACTACAGCCAAGAGTACTCTATCTGGCAAGGTAATCATTTACATTTGAAGGAACAGTGAAGAGTCTCCCAGACAAACAAAAGATAAATGAGTCTTAGAAGAAGAGTTAAAGGCACTTTTTTTTTTTAAGATTTTATTTATTTGAGAGAGAGAAAAAGCATGAGAGGAGAGAGGTCAGCTGGAGAAGCAGACTCCCTGCTGAGCAGGGAGCCCAATGTGGGACTCGATCCTGGGACTCCAGGATCATGACCTGAACCAAAGGCAGTGGCTTAACCAACTGAGCCACCCAGGCACCCCAAAGGGACTTCTTTAAGTAGAAAAGAAATGGCTATAAGTAGACATAAGAAAATTATGAATAAAAGACATAGGGTACTTGGGTGGCTCAGTCAGTTAAGCCTTGGCCTCTTGATTTTGGCTCAGGTCATGATCTCAGGGTTGTGAGATCAAGTCCACACCAGGCTCCATGCTGGGTGGAGCCTAAGATTCTCTTTCTCCTTCTCCCATTGTCTCTCCCCCTGCTCACACCCTCTCTAATAAATAAATATATCTTTAAAAAAGAAAAAAAAGAATGTAGGGGTGCCTGGGTAGCTCAGTTGGTTAAGTGTCTGCCTTCTGTTCAGGTCACGATCTCAGAGTCCTGGGATCAAGGCATGTGTTGGGCTCCCTGCTCAGTGTGGTAGGTGGGGGTGGGGGGGTGGGGGGTTCTGCTTTTCCCTCTGCCCCTCCCCCTCCATTTGTGATCTCTCATGCACACACACACTCTCTCTCAATTAAATAAAACCTTTTAAAAAAAGTAAAATATGATCACATATATATAAAACATTGAGGCGGGAATAAAAAAAGGGGAGGAGGAAAAAGAAAAGGTATTTTTTTTCATTTTCTTTTTTTTTAAAATAAGAATGTATCAGATCTTAAATGACCATTTAATTAACATAGACTATTTACTTAGGATGTTATATATGAATCTCACAGTAACCACAAACCTAAAACCTGTAAGAGATAAACAAAAAATAAAAAGAGAGAACACCAAACATAAGACTATAGAAACTCATCAATCACACACACACACACACACACACACACACACACACACACAAAGAGCAAAAGAGGAAGGAACAGAGAAGAACTACAAAATAACCAGGAAAAAATAACAAAATAGCAATATCTATCAATAATTATTTTAAATGTAAATGGCTCCAATCGAAAGACATACAATGGCAAAATGGATAAAGAAACAAGACCCATCTATGTGCTGTTTACAAGAGACTCACCTCAGATCTAAAGACACTGACTGAAAGCAAAGTGATGACAGTGCATTTACCATGGAAATGGAAGTGGGGGTAAGGGGGAGCAGGGTAGCAATACTTATATCAGACAAAGCAGACTTTAAAATAAAGACTGTAATGAGAGACAAAGAAGGGCTTTACATAATGATAAAAGGGTCAATCAAACAAGAAGATATAATAATCGTAAACAACTATACACTCAACACTAGAGCACCTAAATGCAGAAAGCAAATATTAATGGGCATAAAGAGAGAAACTGATGGTAAAACAATAATATTAGAGGACTTTAACATACCACTTACATCAATGGATAGAACATCCAGGCAGAAAAATCAACAGAAGATTCAGTGTCTTTAAATGACACATGGGACCAGGTGGATATAACAGATACATAAAGAACATTCCATCTAAAAACATCAGAAGAGAGGTACCTGACAGGCTCAGTTGGTAGAGCATGTGACTCTTGATCACAGGGTTGTAAATTCAAGCCCCCACATTAGGTGTAGAGATTATAAATAAATAAACTTTTAAAAATAAATAAATAATAAAACAATAACAATACACATTTAAGCACACATGGAACACTCTCCAGAAGAGATCACATATTAGACCATGAAACAAGCCTCAATAAATTTAAGAAGATTGATATCATACCATGTATCTTTTCCAATCACAATGGTATGAAACTAGAAGTAAATCATGAGGAAAAAAAGGAAACAATACAAAAACATGGAGGCTAAGCAATATGATTCTAACAACTAAGGACCAAAAGAAATTAATGAACAAATTAAAAAAAAACACATTGAGACAAATGAAAATGAAAACATAATGATCTAAAATGCTCTAGAACACAGTGAAAGCAGTTTAAGAAGAAAATACAGTGATATAGGCCTCCCTCGAGAAAGAAGAGCTCAAATAAACAACCTAACCTTACACCTCAAGGAACTAGAAAAAGAACAAGCAAAGCCCAAGGTCAGTAGAAAAAAAAGGAAAAATAAAGATCAGAGCAGAAATAAATGACATAGAAACAATAAAACACAGTAGAAAAAAAATCAACAAAACCAAGAGCTGGTTCTTTGAAAAGATAAACAAAATTGATAAACCTTAGTCAAGACTACTATCTTTTTCAAGAAAAGAGAAAACCAAATAAGATCAGAAATAAGACAGTAGTAATAACTAAAACCACAGAAATACAAAGGATCATAAGAGACTATGATGAAAAATTATAAGCCAACAAACTGAGCAATCTAGAAGAAATGGATAAATTTCTAAAAACATACAATCTTCTAAAACTAAATCAGGAAGAAATAGGAAATCTGAAGAGACTGATTACAAGTAAAGAAACTGAATCACTAATCAAAAACCACCAAAAAACTAAAGCCCTGGACTAGATAGATTCACAGGTCAATTCTACCAAACATTCGTAGATAATTAATACTTACTCTCCTCTAACAATTAAAAAAAAAAAATAGAAGGAAAGCTTCCAAATATATTCTACAAAGCCAGCATTACCCTGATACTAAAACCAAAGATACCACAAAAAAACAGAAACTACAGGTCAATATTCCTGAACATAGATGCAAAAATCCTCATCAAAATATTAGCAAATCACATACAACAATACCCTAAAAAGATTATTCACCAGGATCAAGTGGGATTTATTCTGCAAATGCAAGCATGATTCAATATCCACAAATCAAGCAATGTGATATACCACCACCAACAAAATGAAGTATAAAAATCATCTCAATAGTTGCAAAGCATTTAACAAAAATCCAATATCCATTAATGATTTTTAAAAAAATGTCTCAACAAAGTGAGGTTAGAGTATGTAGATATACACATACATTCTCATACACACACACGAAACCCATAGCTAATAGCATATTCAATGATGAAAAACTGAGAACTTAGGATTAAGAATAAGACAGGAAAAAAAAAAAGAATAAGACAGGATACCTACTCTCCTCACTTTTACTCAACATAGTACTGGAAGTCCAAGCCATAGCAATAAGACAAGAAAAAGAAATAAAAGGCATCCATATTGGTAAAAGTTAAATTGATGAGGACATGATATACAGAAAATCCTAAAAACGCCACCAAAAAACTACTAGATGTAATAAATGAATTCAATAAAGTTACAGCATACAAAATTAATACCTAGAAATCAGTAGTGTTTCTACATACTAATAATGAGGTAGCACAAAGAGAAATTAAGAAACCAACATCATTTACAATTGTACCAGAAAGAATAACACTTAATCAAATACTTAACCAAAAAGGTGAAAGACCTGGACTCTGAAAACTATAAAACATTAATGGAAAAAATTGAAGATGACACAAATAAACGGAAAGAAATTCCATGTTCATGGATCATAATAATATTGTTAAAATGTCATATTACCCAAAACAATCTACAGATTCAATGCAATACCTATCAAAATACACACAGCATTTTTCATAGAATTAGGACAAATAATTTGTGTGGAACCTCAAAAGATCCCAAATACCCAAAGCAATCTTGAGAGGGTTAAAAAAAAAAAAAAAAAAGAAAAAGCTAGAGATATCACACTCCGGGGTTTCAAGATAGACTACAAAACTGTAGTAATCAAAACAGTATGGTGCAGACGCAAAAACAAGACAAATAGACCAATGGAACAGAATAGAGACCCCATAAATAAACCCATGATTATACAGCCAATTAATGTATGACAAAGGAGGCAAGACTATAAAATGGGGAAAAAGATAGCCATGTTAATAAATGGTGCTGGAAAAATGGGATAGCTACATGCAAAAGAAACTGGACTACTTCTTAACACCATACCATACACAAGAATAAACTCAAAATGGATTTAAGACCTAAATGTGAGACCTGAAACCATAAAAGTCCTAGAAGAGAGTTCAAGCAGTAATTACTCTGACATCAACCACATCAACATTTTTCTAGATGTGCCTCCTAAGGCAAGGGAAAAAAGAGCAAAAATAAACTATTGGAACTATCTCAAAATTAAAAGCTTTTGTATAGCAAAGAAAACCATCAACAAAACAAAAGGCAATCTACTAAATGGGAGAAGATATTTGCAAATGATATATCCAATAAAGTATGAATATCCAAAATACATAAAGAACTTCTATAACTTAACACCAAAAAAACACAGTCTAATTTTAAAATGGGCAGAGGACCTGAATACACATTTTTCCAATAAAGACATACAGATGGTAAACATGAAAAGATGCTCAACATCACTAATCATCAGGGATGTGGAGGAAACAGTTGACAAAACCAAGAGACAACCAACAGAATGGGAGAAGATATTTGCAAATGACATATCAGATAAAGGGCTAGTATCCGAAAGCTATAAAGAACTTACCAAACGCAACACCCAAAGAACAAATGATCAAATCAAGAAATGGGCAGAGGACATAAACAGACATTTCTGCAAAGAAGACATCCAAATGGCCAACAGACACATGAAAAAGTGCTTCACATCACTCGGCATCAGGGAAATACAACTCAAAACCATAATGAGATACCACCTCACACCAGTCAGAATGGCTAAAATTAACAAGTCAGGGAATGACAGATGTTGGCGAGGATGCGGAGAAAGGGGAACCTTCCTACACTGTTTGTGGGAATGCAAGCTGGTGTAGCCACTTGGAAAAGAGTATGGAGGTTCCTCAAAAAGTTGAAAATAGAGCTACCCTATGACCCAGCAATTGCACTACTGGGTTTTATCCCGAAGGTACAAATGTAGTGCTCTGAATGAGCACATACACCCCAATATTTATAGCAGCAATGTCCACAATAGCCCAACTATGGAAAAAGCCCAGATGTCCACTGACAGATGAATGGACAAAGAAGATGTGGTATATATACACAATGGAATGTTACTTGGCCATCAAAAACATGAAATCTTGCCATTTGCAACAACTTGAATGGAACTAGGAGTATTGTGCGAAGCGAAATAAGTCTATCAGGGAAAGACAATTATCATATGATCTCACTGGTATGTGGAATTTAAGAAACAAAACAGGATCACAGGGGAAGAGAGGAAAAAAATAAAACAAGACAAAATCAGAGAAGGAGGCAAACCATAATAGGAAACAAACTGAGGATTGCTGGATGGGAGGGGAGTAGGAGGAGGGGGTAACTGGGTACTGGACATTAAGGAGGGCATGTGATGTAATGAGCACTCGGTATTATATAAGAATGATGAATCACTGACCTCTACTTCTGAAACCAATAATACATTATATGTTAACTAAATTTAAATGTTAAAAAATCAGGAAAATGGAAATCAAAACCATAATAAGATATCACCTCATACCCATTAAATGGCCAAAATTAAAAAGACAAGAAATAACAAGTGTTGGCAAGGATGTAGAGAAAAAGGAACCCTCATATACTGTTAATGGGAATATAAGTTGTTACAAGCACTGTGGAAAACAGTATGGAGGTTCCTCAAAAAATTAAAAAATAGACATAACACATGAATCAGTAATTCCACTACTGAGCATTTATCCAAACAAAGACACTATTTGACTATATTTGAAAAGATACATGCATCCTATGTTTATTGAGCATTATTTACAATAGCCAAGATATGGAAGCAACCTAAGTGTCCATCAAGAGACAAACAGATTAGGAAGATATAATATATATATGCAATGGAATATTACTCAGCCATAAAAAGGATGAGATCTTGCCATTTACAACAACATGGAAAGACATAGAGTATTATGCTAAGTGAAATAAGTTAGACTGAAGAAGACAAATACCACATGATTTCATGCTTATGTGGAATCTAAAAACAACAAAACAGTAAATAAACAAAAAAAAACAGAACCAGACCTATAAATACAGAATAAACTGACAGTTGACAGAAGGGAAGTGGTAGGAGAATGGGTAAAATGGGTGAAGGGGAGTGGAAGATACAGGCGCTCAGTTATGGAATGAGTAAGTCATGGGACTAAAAGGCAGAGCATAAGAAATATAGTCAACCATATAGTGTAATAGAAATGTATGGGGACAGATGGTAGCTACACTTGTGCTGAACATAGCATAATGTATAAACTTGTCAAATCACTATGTTGTACACCTGAAACTAATATAATGTTGTGTGTCAACTATACTAAAAAAGCACAAAGTATCATTATGAAAAACTTATTTGCTATATCAATCCATCAAGTGTATGTACAGAATGTTTCAATCTCTACATAATATAAAAAGTAATAATAATTATAAGGCAGCTAACATCTACTGAACACTTACTATGTTCCAGGCTCTTGTCCAAGCATTTTACAAATACCAACTTGTTTAATGCTTCCAATATCCCTATGATGTATATTATTATCTTCATTTAACAGATGAAGAAAAATACACAAAGGACTTTATTAATTAATTGAAAAATAAGGGCTAGGAAACAGTTAAATCCTCAGATCTTACTGACTTTCAAGAGTCATGTGCTTCCATAAACCATTATCAGTAAGATTCAGGTTAAGAATGAATTGAAATTGGGGCACCTGGGTGGCTCAGTCATTAAGCAGCTGCCTTCAGCTCTGGTCATGATCCCTGGGTCCCAGGATGGAGCCCCACAATGGGCTCCCTGCTCAGCAGGAAGCCTGCTTCTCCCTCTCCCATCCCCACCCCCCACTTATGTTCCCTCTCTCGCTTTCTCTCTGTCTCTGTCAAATAAATAAAATCTTTAAAAAAATAGAATGACTTGAAATTTCTCAGAACCATATTATAATAATTATAGTAAAATATAACACTCAAATAATGTAAAGATTTACAAACAGCAAATGTATATGTATTGTGTTTATGTGTATTCCCACAACTTTATTACAATGACATTTTACTAAATAAAAATTCTGCCTAATTGAAATTTAATAATCATATACAAAAATGATGGGAGGCAATGGGAAGCACTTTTTGCCATATATCAGTAAATTTCTAAAGAGAAAAATTCTGGGGCGCCTGGGTGGCTCAACTGGTTAAGCAACGACCTTTGGCTCAGGTCATGATCCTGGAGTCCTAGGATCAAGTCCCACATTGGGCTCCCCACTCAGTGGGGAGTCTGCTTCTCCCTCTGAGTCTCTCCCCTCTCATGCTCTCTCTCAAATAAATAAAATCTTAAAAAAAATAAAGAGAAATATTCCTTTACAGAGGTAGATACTGCAAATGCATAAACTAAGCTTAATTTCAAATAAACAGGCACCCACTGTTCTATTCTGCAATATTGTCACAGTGAGTTCTCCAAACAGAAAATGAATTGCCAGATAATCTATCCCATATGAAATAAGTACTAGATTTCATATATATATATAGGTAATATTTACCAAGGTAATTCTACCCACCAGAGTAAGCAAGGTTGCTACTACTTTGACCAGAGGAAAGAATCAACCAGCAACTTCCTTGAGCAACTTTTTGAAGGCTATTTTGAAATGTCAGTGAAAAGGATAATGACAAAAGAAGAGAATACATACTGGCTCCCAGGTCCTATCTCACCTCCTATTTGTCACCTACAGAGTAATCTGACTGATCTGTAAAAGAAATATGGGAACATTTTCAAGTGGAAGCACAACTGAAACCCGTATGTCACTTTCTTGAGACAAAGAAAGAACCTGGGAGGGGGTAGAGAATAAAACATGAAATTCATGGCTTTGGAGCCATGGAGCATAAAAAAACTCTTTCAAAATCATTGCTTTTAAGTTTTTAATCTAGAGCAGGTAGACTTATTTTGTGGCTCAAAGAACAATGTAAATTCTGTTCTAAGCCACTGGTTCATAGTTAGAGGTGAATGAATGTAAACTGGACTTAACGCAGAGGCTGATGTGGTGAGAGCTACGCAGAGACAAGACAGATGCCTCTGAAACTCCACTTCTACCCAAACGGACTCACAGACTGTCCCCAACACAATCTTGGGAACGTCCCAACATCATTAGCTGTGATCATCTCCTCACAAATACTGCTTTCACATGTATGGTTTTCTCATTTTTGAAAGCATATAATACCATTCACCCTTAAGCATTTCTTCAAACAAAATCACCACAGAATTATTTGGTATTTTCCTAATGGGGATTTTATCCAAGACAGTCTTGGCTACTCACTTTTACCTGATCCAATTACACTGTTAGATCACCAGTAACATGCAGCTTTTGGGGTGCTTTCATAAAGGATGGAATTGTCTGACTCCTAAATACATTAAGATAATACAATTTTCTGAATTTGGGAAGGGTATAAAATGTTTTCCAAGAATATCTAAGAAATATTATTTTTAAAGAAAAACCATCTGAAAAACATAAATTTATTTTTCATTCACAACCCTATAGCTATGTGTGTATTTTATGTTTAAATGTGTAAAAATATACTATTTCAACAAATCTATGGAAAGAATAACTTTGTCCATTTGGATCCATAGTTTACTTTTTTCCTAATTAGTAAAGAATCTCTGTATGGTTACATTTCCAATTAAAAATGGGATTTCTCAAGTATTATAAATGAAGTACTCACTTAAATGTTTCCCAGCATCCAGTTTTTAATATGTAACTAGGTGTAGTTGCTATTGCTGATCTCCATTTATGTACCCGGCCCTGCACCTGATGCTGTCACACAAAGATGTGTACATCCTATTGTCTAGTATATCAAAGAGTCCCCAGGGAGCTCCGGAGATCCAGTCACCCAACAGACTAAAGAGAGGCAGATTCAAAAAGAATGAAAATGAATGAGATTTCTAAAGGAGTCAGGAGAAGTAAAGGAGAAAGAAGACATTCAAAAGTCCAAAAGATGGAACAGAGAGCATTTCAGGAAAATGGACAAACAATATTTATTGTGTAAAGATACACAAGATACAAAAAATGAGTATGACAGGCATTTCCATTCAAGCAGCTCAAAATCAAGCTGAAGAGACAGAAAGCATAAAATAATGATGTTTTAAAAATTTTCTATTGGTGATTAACTAACTCAATAAACATATGCAGTCCTTATAAGGTTCAAGAAACAGACATTAAGGGGCACCTGAGTGGCTCAGTTGGTTAAGCATCTGCCTTGGGTCATGATCCCAGAGTCCTGGGATGGAGCCCTGCATCAGACTCCCTTGTTCTCCCTCTCCCCCTGCTGCTCCCCTTGCTTGTGCTCTCTCTCTCAAATAAATAAATACAATCTTAAGAAAGAAACAAACAGACAGACATTAAGAGGCACCCAGGATTAAAAAGTGGAGCTTAATGACTCATCAATCTTTCATGTGGTTATATTTTTCAAAACATTTCAAATGCCAGGTTAAGTAAATTCAGACCCACACTGCATTATGTGGCCTCTATTGTGACACTAGACCATGATGGAGTTGTTTTAAAAAAGTTTTAAGTGCATCTGGGTTATGGAATTTGTCACACAAACCAACCATTATATTAGCTAAGATAAAGTTTTCTACTAATCTACATGTTGAGTTTTTATTTAAGATTTTATTTATGTATTTGAGAGAGCATGAGCGTGAGAACACAAGCAGTGGGGAGCCGCAGAGAAAGAGGGAGAAACCTGCTGGACAGGGAGCCTGACATGGGGTTCAATTCCAGGACCCTGGGATCATGACCTAAGCTGAAGGCAGATGCTTAACTGACTGAGCCACCCAGGCACCCCTACATGATGAGTTTAAAGTGTAGAACAATGCTGGCACAGTGCACAGATTCTAATAGTTTTTACTCCAAAACTATAAGTGGTTCTGGAGGTAGAGTCCTCTGTGAACAGTTATTTGTGACACCTTTCTAACAATTTCGCCATTATCCTTTGAGATAATATCCAGGATGTTTGGGGGGAAAATTCTTAATTATGCACTAACTTTAGTTAAATTTAATTTTATATATTCACTGATCTTCTCAAATTCAAAGTATTCAAGTCATACCTTCTCCTTAAGAGTTTTTTTGATTATTTTTTAAAGATTTTGTTTATTTATTTATTTATTTGTCAGAGAGAGAGAGAGAGAGAGAGAGAGAGAACACAAGTGGGGGGAGTGGCAGGCAGAGAGGGAGGGAAAAGCAGGTTCCCCACTGAGTAAGGAGCACAATTCGGGACTTGATCCCAGGACCCTGAGATCATGGCCTGAGCCAAAGCCCAACACTTAACTGACTAAGCCACCCAGGTGTCCCACCTTAAGGGTCTTAAAAAAAATCAAAATAGCCATGCATACTTACAAGCAAAAAACTACTAAAAATAACATGTATATCACTGGTCAGCTAAAGAGATGTTAAGGTGATGATATTAAGAGTCAAACATCCTAAGCTTATTCACTCAATACTACTCATTTGTAATCACGTGGCTTCTCTATTTCCTAAGGAGTCTCAAATCCAAAACACGAGGATCTTTTAAAAATATACCTAGACTCTAGAGAAAATGTTTGCCTTATTACTTTAAGTCTCACTGATTATCTCTTTGGTATCAGGCAAATTCATTTCACAACAAATTATCCAAACGTCAGAATGACTTCCTGGGTCTTTGTCAGTGAGTTGGTCTGTAATTCTCCTTTTTTATGGGGTCTTTGTCTGGTTTTGGGATCAAGGTAATGCTGGCCTCATAGAACAAGCTTGGAAGTTTTCCTTCCATTTCTATTTTTTGGCACAGTTCAGAATAGGTATTAAGTCTTCATTATATGTTTGGCAGAATTCCCCTGGGAAGCCATCTGGCTCTGGGATCTTGTTTGTTGGGAGATTTATAATTACTGCTTCAATTTCCTAGCTGGCTATGGGTCTGTTCAGATTTTCTATTTCTCTTTGGTTCAGTTTTGGTAGTTTATACCTCTCTAGGAATGCATCCATTTCTTCCAAATTATCTAATTTGTTGATAGTTGCTCATTGTTATGTTCTTATAATTGTTTGTATTTCTTTGGCATTGGTTGTGATCTCTCCTCTTTCATTCACAATTTTATTTGGGTCTTTTCTCCTTTCTTTGATAAGTCTGGCCAGAGGTCTATCAATTTTATTAATTCTTTCAAAGAACCAGCTCCTACTTTCATCAACCTGTTCTACTGTGCTTTTGGTTTCTACTTCATTGATTTCTGCTCTGGTATTTACTATTTTCCTTCTTCTGCTGGGTTTAGGCTTTATTTGATGTTCTTTCTCCAGCTCCTTTAGGAGTAGGGTTAGGTTGTGTACTTGAGAGCTTTCTTGTTTCTTGAGAAAGGCTTGTATTGCTATATACTTTTCTCTCAGGACCGCCTTTGCTGTGTCCCACAGATTTTGAACAGTTGTGTTTTCATTTTCAATTATTTCCATGAATATTTTAAATTCTTCTTTAATTTCCTGGTTGACCCATTCATTCTTTAGTAGGATGCTCTTTAGCCTCCATGTATTCGAGCTCTTTCCAACTTTCCTCTTGTAATTGAGTTCGAGTTTCAAACCGAAACTATGCAGGGAATACTGGTTGAGATCTGATTTGTGACCCAGGATGTGATCTATTCTGGAGAATGTTCCATGTGCACTGGAGAAGAATTTGTATTCTGTTGCTTTGGGATGGAATGTTTTGAATAAATCTGAAGTCCATCTGGTCCAGTGTGTCATTTAAGGCCCTTATTTCCTTGTTGATCTTTTGCTTAGATGATCTGTCCATTTCAATGAGGGGTATGTTAAATTCTCCTACTATTATCATATCACTGTCGATGTGTTTCTTTGATTTTGTTATTAATTGGCTTACATCATCAGCTGCTCCCATTTTAGGAGCATAAATCAGTTATACCATCTCTTAACTTAAAATCCCCCAATGGTTTCGTGGAGATAAAATTCAAACCCTTCCTATGACACGTAAGGCCTCTAAATATGTGGCTCCTGCCCCCCTTTCCAACCTTTAATGCCTGCTCCCAGACTGAACATGGAATCCTCCCTCATTTCCAAGCCTTGCACAGCCACTTCCTCTGCCTGGAATGCCCTTTCCCACTATCCACCTAGCAAATGCCTGCTTGTTCTTTACTTTTCATGACACCTTCTATTTCTTCTCAAAGGCCTCCTACTATCTCCAGCAGAGCAGAGTTCTCCTCACCCTTCATGCACTTACAGGTCCTTCTTCACATTTCAGCAGTGCATGAGGGGACCCATGTCCCACCAATTTGAAGACCCCAGAAAGCATGCTATCAGCCTTACTTCCCTCTCTGTCCTCAACACCAATCACAGTACCTAGCTTTCAGAAAGTGCTCACATGTTTGCCAAAAAAATGACACTGATGACTTGCAATGAGCTTTTATGAGTACAATAACCTAAAATAACAAGTGGTAAGCTATTTCTATGACAGAAACTAGTCAGGAAAAAAAAAAACAACTATTGATTTTACTTTAAAAAACAGAGTCAGGAAGCTTAGCATATGAAGCAAACAATTACTAAAAATTAGAGTATATATCACATGTAAAATAAAACAAAGAAAATAAATTCCATTGTCTTTACCCACTCAGTGAGGCAGTTATTCTCAAATATTAGTAGTTAGCAAATCCCAAAGGGAAAGTAAGAAAAGGAAATAGTAGTCACCTTATTTTCTCACATTCTACTTCCATTATTGCTGTATGAAAATCAATAAAAATGTAACTGCAGCTATGAAAAAATGAGATTTAGATGTGCTGAAATAAAAAGCATCCATAAATTGCATTAAGTGGGGAAAAAAATAAACAGGTACAGAATAGTCCATTCTCATTTGCATGAAAAAGAGGGTGGAGAGGATATAAACATATAAGCTTGAATACTCAGAAACTCTCTGCAGTACTAGTAGTAGCCAGCCCCTGTGGAGTATAAATAAGGCTCTGAGGCAGGAGGGGGATTTCACTGAACACCCTATTTTAGTCCAAATTTTTACTATGGGCATGCATTAGGTTTTTGTCTTTCATATCTAGTTAAAACAAACACAACCCACCTAAGGACTCCTGAAGCACTTGGCTTTTGGCACACTCCCTGTTCAGAACCCAGCCATGGTGCTCTGAGACATCCAAGCCCCAAGGAGAGGCCAGACATGTGTTCAGGTCAGTGGCTGGCACAGACTGTGGCCGGGAATGAGCCATCTCAGACATCCAGCTCACTCAAGACTTATATGATGAGCACTACCTCCATCTGACTGCAATTGTAAGAGAGGCACGAAGTTAGAGCTGCCCAGTGAAGACAAGCCAATCCACAGGATCAGGAGAGAAAGAGAATAAATTGTTTTAAGTCAAGGGAAAAAAGAAAAACTAGTTAAGGATTTCTGCCTTGAAACGCAGGTTGATCACATGCATTTATTTCTCTTCTGTCCTGACGGTCCACTAAATTAACATTAAAAGAAATTAAGGTGAGGGGATGCCTGGCTGGCTCAGTGAGTAGAGCATGTGACTCTTGATCTAGGGGTTGTGAGTTCAAGTCCCATGCTGGTGTGGAGACTACTTGAAAAAAAAAAAAAAGAAAGAAAGAAAGAAAGAAATTAAGGTGAAAACCCACAGAGTGAAAAAAAAAAAACCAAACCCAAACCTGAAGAAATGTCAAGGAAAAGAGAAGATGCACAGCTACAAAATTGGAAGTTGGAAAAAAGGTAACTCTTAGTAGACCTGAGACATCAGGGATGAGTAGTATTTTCTAGAGAAAACTGAACAGAAAAGACTCAGTGGAAAGCCAGGGTACAGCCTAGACTCCTAGACTAGAGTCCTAAGTAAAAGTCTACTAATAATGAGTGCAAACTCTAGCCAAAGCTGTCAACTGTGAGAATATTTTTAGAAATGTATGAACATAAAACATTTACCTTCCAAGAACATTTCACAGGAAACTACTGGCAGCCATGCTTCTACAAAATAAGGATGTCAACCCAGAAACTGGAAGATGCAGGATAGAAGAAATGAGGTGGCCAAATCAGGAGGATACTGAGGCACTGGCATACAAGCAGACAGTCCATGTGACAGGACTCAGAGTTTCTAGGACATAGGTTTCAAGGTATAAAAGACACTGACACACTGATTTGGGTGAACATTGGGAAAAAACTACCAATACACACTGAAAAGACCCAGAAGAGAAATTAAGGATTCCTACATGGAAATTTAAAGATGTGGAAAGGAGAAGGTGAAGCAGTTACTAAATTCAGGAAAAACAAAAAGTTGTGTAAGGATAGAAATGCAATCACAGATACTATTTTGTTCTCCAGGAAGTGATATTTTAGGTATCTATTTAACAATGTCAACAATGACAATAACAGTGTGGAGAGGAAAGGTTATAACAAGAAATCAATAGGTAATGCCCAATATAAATTAAGAAATGGGCATATTACTTAGAAAAATGGGGAAAAATCTGTGAGTAGTGGGGTGCAGGTTATTCTTTACATTGTGTTTTAGAACTGATTTTTAAAAATAGACATATATTAATGCTACAAATGATTTATACTTTCACTAATCATAATTTTGTTATTCAGCAATTATAAGATCATTTAATGCTACAAATGATTTATGTTGTCTTTAATCATAACTTTGTTATTCAGCAATCACAAAATGATCTTATGAAATAAGGGTTCAGCAGCAGAAGCCAGTATAGGCACTTTTCTTGCTAATCATTGTTTTTAAAATTCAAAATACCAATACAGTCTTGTCAGTCTACATATAAAATGAGAAGGTATTGAATTCTTCTCTCTTGTAATAGTAAATAATCCATCCCCAAATCTACCTTACTTAACAATGCAAATCAAACCTCTTGGTTGGATAAGTATGATAAACCACTTGGAGAAAAGAAATGTTACAAATGTGCTTTGATAAACACAGAATCAGAGTCAAGTATTCTTGACTCTCCAAATTTTAGCTATTACCAGTCATCATTAATCTCTCTATAATCATGATTCTTCTAAACTGATTCAAAATTAAAACTGAATGATTACCTAAAATGAGTAATTTCTTACGACCTTGAAAGAACAGAAATAGCTTTCAATATCTTTTCACAAAAATGTACTTTATTTAGATGCATTAGTAATAATATTTTAATTAAAATATAATAAGACTCAGAAAACTGGACTACACAAAAACACATGCACACACACACACAAAAACCCTGAATATAAAAAGAGGAAAACTCTTTAGAAAATACAGGTTCCTCCTACCCCAAAAACAATTCTCTGAAAATTACTACTATCATTTCAGATTGTGTTTCACTTTCTGACTTTCTAGATTCAGAAACAAAATCAAAACCAGAATATGAAGACTTTATTAAAGCAGGAACACCATGAAGAACACAACTGAATAAAATGACGTACTTCTAGAGGACCTGACGTACTCCCCCATACACTCTGTATTTCTAGTTTAATGGGAAATGGAAAAGAGTCACCAGTATTGTGTTCAGTTTCCAAAATTGTGCTGAGAAGAATTTATTTATTTAAAAACTCTTAGGAGCTAAAACAGTAACTATTAAGAGCTAAAGTGAAAACTCAAATAAAGTTCATATCCTCCTTTAAAATGAAAAAATAGTGGGGGCACCTGGGTGGCTCAGTTGGTTAAGTGTCTGATTCTTGATTTTGGTTCAGGTCATGATCTCAGGGTGGTGAGATCAAGCCCTGAGCTGGGCTCCATGCTCAGTGGGGAGTCTGCTTGAGAGTCTCTCCTTCCCCCCTCTCTCTGTCCTTCCCCCTGCTCTCTCTCCCTCTCTAAAATAAATACAATCTTTAAAAATAAAATCATAAACAGATGATAAAGTATACTATAAACAAATGTGTATATATATACTTATACATTTATAAATGCATACAAAAGATATATAACAAACCATGTCAGTAAAACTAAATACCCTGATTAATTCTATATGAACACTATTTCCTGGGTACAAATAAACCAATATATATGTAAAAATTTCTTTGTAAATTGTACCTGGTTGACAATCAATTGATATACTGAAGTTTCTTTACTACAATTTCCAAAGAAAATTTTGAAGTCTGTGTACTATTAAAGAACTATGAACTTTTATTAGTCACATGAGGGAGTAACTGCTGTTTAAAACCACAATGAGAGAAACACCTTTATACATGAGACAAATAAAAAGAGAAGCTGGGTTAAAATGTAACAAATAAAGGATGTTGTGAATTTAAATCATGTAAGTAAAAATATACATGTAAAATATGTAGCTATAAAATATAAATATGTAGCTATAAAACAGCTACATACCAATACTATTTTCCTTACCTGCGAGATAGAGGGCAAACGATATAAATCTATGGTAGCGAATGAGGAACTGAAGTTGCTCTTCTCTTTGAACAAATGTAGCAAAATAATCAGCCACAGTCTCTCCATAGAAGAAGTAGTTTACACACAGTAGAAAGTACCTATAATTTTTAAAAAATTAGCTTTTTAATATTTGAAACTTTTTTTCCCTCTCAAACTCAACAAAACTATTATCTACATTTTGATGATGACACAAAGATCAAAAGCCAAATTCAGTAGACAGGTTCAGGATATTTCATTAAAACATGTTTTTCTGCTTTTAGTCTTAATTTCAAATGTATCAGTTAACAAAAATTTACTGAATATAGCTCATGCCTCTACTTAGGTAAAAAGTCGTTTTCTTTTTTCTTTTTTTCCTTTACTTAAGGCCAAAGTCTAATGCCAGAGACAGATAACTGGGAAACAACATAAAAAATACTACACATACACAAACACACATGTTCTTTCTCTCACAGACATACACAAAGACACACACACATACACATACATACACACACACACATCCAGTACTGTTTACGTTATTTGTATATGTTATGAATATATATATACATATAACTGTATATATATATACATATAACTGTATATGTTATGAATTATGAAAATTCACTCCCAACTACTCACAGCTCTAAAGCTTTTTAAAAGTGGAGATCCTATGCCAAATTCCCACTGCCCTAAGGAAGATCAACTGGGAAAGCAGGAAGAGGTTATCCAACCTCTGACCTCACTCTTCACTGCCCTGTACACATTGGTGTCTTTCTCTCGCTCCTCCATGCTCCAGATGGACTTCAGTGGCACAGTGATGCTTAAGAGGTAAAGCAGCAGGTAAAAATCTCTAAGAGAAACTTCTTAAAACTGCAAAAATCACCTGTCCCTCCACTCAGCTCTGGTATGCCCTTTCCACCCAGGGAAAGGTTGTTGATGGCAGCTAGTGTGAGCCAGGAAAAAAAAAAAAAGACTGAGAAACACTGCCTCAGAGTTCCTCTGTGTCTCATCCTTTGAAGGGCAGAGTCCCCGGTGGCTGGGAGAGCAGAGGGAAAAAGGAGCAATTTCCCTTCTACATGTCATGGATGGAATCTGACCCCACTGTTTTCAAAGTAAAGTATGTTCATTTCTTATCAGCTGCATTACCATGTTCTACTCTCCTACAACGGAAACTGTCTCTGACTCAACTGTAAGGCTATCAAAGCTCTAGCCCACCAGCCCAACTTTTTGCCCAGTTCCCTCAGGAGAGCCAGGAATGTCTCTCCATATGCAGCACGTGCCTCTTCAGTTCCCCATCTAGAACCCCATCTAGAAGCTGCTGGATGCAGCTTCGCCAATGCAGAACACACTTCTCTATCCAAAACTTGTCTTTATTTCAAGTGATACTTTCTCACGTTTCCTCTCTGTAAAGATTTCTACAATCACTGGAGCCCAACCCAACCTGAATTTTTTTTCCCCCTACACTTAGAATCAATCAATCCCACCTGGTTTAGCATTAGCATTTAATTATTCTCCAACTGCTTACTCTACCTAACGTTTCCCATAATTTTGCCCTTCATGAAAAAACCTGTTATAAGGAAAAATTAGCTATCACCAAAACTAAGAAACTATTTTTTGACCCCTCTAAACCCCAAAAATGATATATTTGTTTTCTTAAGACACTGGACCCTCTGGCTGATACTAATCAAATAACTATATTCAAAGGCATGGCCAGTTAGGTCAATTATGAACAGCCATACTAACATGTTTCCTGGTCAAGGTCTTGATAACTAAAAATTGTACCTGAAACGTTGTAAAAAGATATAGAAAGCTTTAAATATTAAAAAAAAACTTTAAATATTAAAATCACATGACTTTTTTTTTAAAACTAATTTTTACATGCATTTAGACCTATACAATATTTCATGGGCTGGTAATTGCCAGTGCTACTTACAAGGCTGCCTTACACGGCCCCTCAGAGGGTCTTACTCTTCCCTCTGATTACCCTTCATGTAGCGTATCTTGGGGCCAGGGCCTGAAGACAAGATCAAACCAGGAACAACAAAGGTAGTAGTCATCTCTCTTCTCACTGCCCTGCCCAACCCTCACGGCCTACCTCCCTGTAGAGGAACTCATCCTGGGCTTTCCTCCCCTTCAACAAACCACTGATCACTCAAAAAAACAGAACAGAAAACCCACAACTATTTTCATATTTCATCTTTGTAGAGATAATCTAAGTGTGAGGTCTCATGTCAACCAAGGCAAACTAAAGCAAAAAAGATCACACATATTTCTAACATTTTACAAAATGTAACTTTATTAAAATTATAATTATAAATGGTATAAAAATGTGCCCAATATAATGTTTTTTAAAGAGGATAATAGTATATATGTGAGTATATACAGATATAAAGTATCTCTACAAAGACTTAAAGATGAGATATGAAAATAGTTATGTTGGGATGGGAGACTTAAAGGTGATTTTCTTCTTTTCAAAATCGAATGCATTATCTTTCTCTTCCTCCAAAAATCAATCTACATGGTCAACCGTTTGGTACTGACTGATCAGGATGCTTCTTTTACAAACTGTAGAAAAGAGTCTTATTTTCATATCTGAAACAGTATTAAATTACTTACCAGCTTAATGTTCTAAACCATGGCAGGTCATAAGAGCGATAGACTCTATAACCTATAGTGATAATTTCATGGAAGCATTTCACTTGGATGCCTAGAACCTGAAACCAAGAGAACACATTAACATACATCACTTCGTGTTTACATTTGTGCTTCATCATTTAATATGCACTTTGTTAGCAAATGTATTTTAAAAATCTTTAGTCTAGCCAGTTTTAATTATTCTAAATGTCGGCAGTAGAAATTGAATAGTCTATGCTTCTAAGATCAAGTGATATTTTAAAGGGGTAAGCAAATCAGTGTTTTATCCAAAAAGTGAGACCCCCTTCCTGGGGTAGGAGGTGGTGTTGTAGCTTAAAGTTTGAGGGATACCAGTCTGGTTGGTCACAGACTAGGCTTTATCCCTCATTACTACTTCATTTCTTGGGTTCGTCCTTCCTACGATGGATGATCTTTTTGTCCCATTTTGTTTCTTGAGTTACCCCAGGAAAATGATCGTATGTGCAAGTTTGCTTATATATACTTATTTTTAGCCATACATCCTGGTATCCTTTCCAAGGATAAAGATACTGTCAGAACAAATGATTAAAACATCTTTACCCTGCCACCAAGCAGGGTTTGGGCATGGGTTTTCCATTCTCCCAGCTGTGCCAACTCTCACACAGCCAGGTCATATATCTCTCATCAGTCCCAGTGGTGCTACACTGGCAGACCATAAAAGAGCCTTCTGCATTTGCAGCCACTTCAGCCAGTCACTGATTCTATATAGTTTTGTTTGCATAGTGTCCTACGTACCTTCCTAATAAATGGGTTAGTATTTATGAGTCTTTTTTTGGTGGTCTACTTAGTAGTCCTTCAAACTCTTGTATCTACCAACTGGAGTACAGGTAATCCCTGAGGATGGAGCCTTGTAGTCAATGCTTGGCTTAAGTCAATTCTCACACTCAAAGAGTAAGTGGCAAGTTGAACACTTATCACCGTGAACCAAGAGATTAAAATCTTTGTGAATAAAGCAGACCGTTTCAGCCTCTAGAGAGTATACCCAAGGGCTTGATTTTGTATAGCTCTAGAGCTAAGAATGGGTTTTGTATTTTTAAAACAAAACCCAAACATGATGTGACAGAGAAATATATGGTTCCTTAGCCTAAAATATTTTTACCTGCTTCTTTACCTAAAAAGCTTACCAAACTCTGCTCAAGAAAATACTTTGGTATCTCTTTTATTTTTTACTTTTTTAAAGATTTTATTTATTTGATGGATAGATACACAGCGAGAGAAGGAACACAAGCAGGGGGAGTGGGAGTGGAGAAGCAGGCTCCCCGCTGAGCAGGGAGCCTGATCTGGAACTTGACCCCAGGACCCCGGGACCATGACCTGAGCCAAAGGCAGACACTTAATGACTGAACCACCCAGAGGCCCCTACTTTGGTATTTCTTTTAAAGCTCTCCATAAATTAGCTTTCCCAAAGCTAGTGGTCAGGATGTTCTTAGGTTGGGTTTACATGTCCAATCATATACTTAAGGTAATTGTGTCCCCTCAGCCACATGATAAGAAAATATTAGGCCAAAGTATTATAAATGGGTTTTTTAAGAAAAAGTCATTACTGCTTTATAACATAAAGACAAGAAGAAATTCGAATAGTGCCTTTCAAATAAGTTTTGAATATAATGTCAAAAGTCATTTTCTAAAATAATCACAGAATGAGGACAATGCTAGATGTTAAAATAAAATGTAAGTCCATGCTATTTATAGAACCAAGGGCTTTTAAAATATCAGATGCACTGATGCAATTTCTATTTGCTAAATGAACACATTTGCTCAAGAACAAGCATTAGCACTATACACGGTGTTTTACTGCGGGGGGAGAAAGCTACTTTTAATGGCACACATATATGTTTATATGGTTGTCAATTACAGTTTGCAAGTAGAATCAATACAGAGCTACTGGGAAAAGAGAAAACAGGGGATTCAAAATAACAAAGCTAAAGTCCTTAAAATATGTGTATATCTTCCAGGCTTGGTGATTACACAGAAACTCATATTCTAGGCCATCAATAGTGGTAGCAATGCACACTGGTAGGACTTTGTTGGCCCAACAAATGTGTTAAGAGCCTTAAAAACAGCAACCAATATGAAAATGCCTACTCTGCTAGTTATTGAGGATTCAGAGAAATAATACAGGACATCTGTCTTCGGAGGGCTAGTGTGTCATGGAGGACACAAGTGGTTACACCACCATATGGAAGTAGGCACATGCAGGTAAGCACGGCCAGACAGAACACTTGTGGCAGGCACTGGGGACGGCTGCAGTCGGGACAGAGGAAAAGGATACACAGAATCACAAATACAGGAGAGCATGAGGCATGCTAGGGAACTACAAATAGTTCAGAGTGGCTGAGACACAGGGGTGAGAAGCAGAGAGAGGAAAGCCTGGTTACAGAATCACAGCAAACAGTATGAAGGACTACACAAAGGAGTTCATCCTGATCACTAAAGGCCATGATCAGATATATGTGTTGGGAATAAGAGAGGTGGAAAGAATGGACTAAGAGGCAGCAAGAGTAAAGACAGGAAGGCAGGCAAGATACTACGACCCTGTCAAGTGCAGATGACCCTTTAACTGGGCCACTGGCAGGGGGGGTAGTATAAAGAGTAAGACATCGAGAACTGGCTGGATTTGGTGGTTGAGAAAATTGGGGAGCTAAGGGTGACAGGGGAACATGGAATAAGAGCAGGGGAGGTTTTGGGAAAAGTAGACAGATTTATGCAGAATGACTGGGGACGGAACAGAAGTTCAGATTTGGATATGTTGAGTCTGAACTGTTATTATGGGTTATCCAAATTAAAGTGCCTATTTTCACTTTGGGAATCTATTCAAAGAAAATAATCCTGCATATGAAAAAGTTTTATGTTCTAATATGTTCAGGATAGTGTTATTCACCATAAAGAGAAACCAAAATAGAGCCTGAATGTCTGAAAATAACACAGTAGTTCATAATTTATGATGCATTCCATTCCACTGAATCCATGAATGTTTTAAACTTGAGTGGGGGACGGTGCCTGGGTAGCTGTCGGTTAAGGATCTGACTCTTGGTTTCCATTCATGAAATTATAATTTCATTGTTGTGGGATGGAGCTCCACATCTGGCTCCAAGCTAAGTGAGGAGTGTGCTTCACTCCTCTGCTCCCTCCCCTCCCTCCTTCTGCTCCTCCCTCCCCTCCCCTCTGCTCCTCCCCCTGCTCCTTGGCACACATGCATGCTCTCTTTTTTTTTTTTTAAGTTTTAAGATTTTATTTATTTATTTGACAGAGATCACAAGTAGGTGGAGAGGCAGGCAAAGAGAGAGGAGGAAGCAGGCTCCCTGCTGAGCAGAGACCCTGATGTGGGGCTCAATCCCAGGACCCCGGAATCATGATCTGAGCCAAAGGCAGAGGCTTTAACCCACTAAGCCACCCAGGCGCCCCCATGCTCTCTCTTTTAAAGATGTTATTTATTTATTTGAGAGAGAGCATGAGAAGGTGGGGGAGGGGCAGAGGGAGAAGCAAACTCCCCACTGAGCAGGGAGCCTGATGTGAGGCTTGATTCCCAGGACCCGAGATCATGACCTGAAACAAAGGCAAATGCTTAAATGACTGAGCTGCCCAGGTGCCCCTAAAAAAAATTCTTTTTAAATTAAACTGATGATTGTAAAGATGGTGGAAAAACACAAAACACTGATATAATATTTAGTTTATAAAGCAGGATACAAAAGTCTAATCACTTTGAATTACATATTTTTAAAACATAAAAAAGATTAAAGAAAATATATCAAATAGCAGTATTAATTGGGTGTTGGTAGTTGATAGGGTTAGGGGTGATCTTCAAAAAATTATCAATTTCCCAAAGTAATTTTAACACTTTTGTATAACTCTTGCATGTGAAAAAATAAACTATTTAAAACTAAATTATATAATGTGAATTAAAACTTATAGGAGTTTCCAAGAAGATGAGGGAGGAACCTCTTATACTATCTGCCTTTAAATCAAAATATACTTTAGTACCTCCATCACTTAGAAAGTATGACTGCAAGCCATGAATGCAACAACCAAAAAGTATTTTAAGTAGAAGGCTGAACATCTTATTATTCATCTTATGTTAAGGAACATCTTATTATTTATTACTCCTATTAGGAGTTCCATCTTAAAGTAGTAGCTATTATTTCCTAGACATAAGTTTTTTGTGTTTTTTAAAAGATTTTATTTATTTGTTTAAGAGAGAGAGAGAGAGAGCATGACAGCAGGAGAAGCAGACTCCCTGCCGAGCATGAGCCTGATGTGGGACTTGATCATGACCTGAGCTGAAGGCAGTCGCTTAACCAACTGAGCCACCCAGGCACCCTAGCAATAACGTTTTAATAAAACTCTCTTGAATTAGTCATTTTTGAGTGCTGATATTGTAGGGCAAATGCAAGCTAGGTACGATGCATCCTTCTCAAAACATAATTGACCTAGTTAGGGATATGAATATAAGTAGGACTTTAAAGCACGTAAAAGTAATAGCGATTGAGTGCCAACAGTGTGTGCATATGTGTATGTCCACCTACATTTCCTTAACAGGAGTATCATAAATGGGACATAGGTACGTGTGCACATGCACATCTGTGCGTGCCTGTGTGTGCATGGAGGGCAGTAACCTAAATAAAAGCTGAAGTTCAAATCCACTTTCACTAGGGGCGCCTGGGTGGCTCTGTGGGTTAAAGCCTCTGCCTTCGGCTCAGGTCATGATCCCAGGGTCCTGGGATCGAGCCCCACATCGGGCTCTCTGCTCTGCGGAGAGTCTGCTTCCTCCTCTCTCTCCCTGCCTGCCTCTCTTGCCTACTTGTAATCTCTGTCTGTCAAATAAATAAATAAAATCTTTAAAAAAAAATCCACTTTCACTAGTCTTTAATATTCTTTGCTGATTGAGCTCACCAATGAAAGGAAGAACTTGTAATAAAATGGTATTTTCCTTTCATAGGAGAGAAAAGGAACAAGAAAGCCCAAGCACTTTAGGTATGCTTATGATTCTCTTTTTAAAAAACCAGAATCCAAATATGTAAGGATGTCTTTAGAGGTGTTTTGAATTTCCTCACAAATGAGTGGTTAAAAATTAGCCTTTATCCACAAATTCTGGCCCAAGTTACCACACCAAACAGTTTAGTGTGGAGAACGGTGTAACTTACTCACAGGAAGCCCACCAAACTGGCCCGAGTCCGTGTACTAAGGATACTCATGTCCTTCACTGACTTAGCTCAAAAATACCTTCTAAAGGGGAATAATGTAAGTGATCCCCAATATTTTCAATGGCTCCCCAGTGCTTTACAAATAAATACCAAACTTCTTCACATAGTATTGCAGGGCCCTCCAGAATCCAATCCCCAATTAGTTCTCCACGTTCAAAGCCCCTGTGTTCCAGGAAAAGGGCATTGTTCACCTTTTCCTGACTCATCTAGCCATTCAGACCTTTGCTCACAGCGCTCACTCCACGCTGATCTACCTCAGGTCAGCTGAAAGGTCCCCTCCTCCACAAAGCCTTACAGAGCTGTCTGCTATCACCCCATCCCTCATCCCCCGACCCACCACTCAGCACACAGCACTGAAAAGTGCTCTGCACAAATTCACTCCTGAAAGGCCCAAATTCTGAGGCCAGTGATGGCTGCCGGCACTCATCGCCCTCCGTGGGTTTACACTGAGAGGACTAGGAATGGGCTCTCCCCGGGAGTCACACCTGGACAATGGTCACACTGGCCTATCTGGCTTTTAGGCTCAACATCTTCTGCCCTCACATTAAAATGTCCTATCCATTCTCCATTGTTTCTTTGTATGAAAAATTTCTCTGTGATGTCAACAAACAGAACAGAGAGAGTGATTGCTTACTCATCGCTGTTGCCTTGAGATCCCCAAGGAAGTACAAAATTAAATGAGGGGACAAAAAGAAAGTGAAAGGGCTTTATGGTACTAATAAGAGCTGCTTTAAGGGCTTTGAGGAGTTGATGGGATTTTTCCCCACTCATTTCTAATTTCACTTCAGAACTTATTTATTCTTTTATAGACTGAAAGGAAAACCACATCGTACTACCCATGTTTATCACTATGGACAGGACTGAGCACAGAAGGGAGCAGACAGGTCAGAGAGATAGTCATCTACATGGGCAAGAGCAGCCAGAGAGCAGGGTGGTGGGTGCAACACAGGCTAAACTAGTGGAGAACCCATGATGAAAAAGAAACAGCAGAAAAGAAGGACACATGCATCTGGGGAAGAGCAGACTCTCCCAGTGCCCTGCTGAACACGCGCAGCACCCAGACATGCTGGATGAACCTGGTGAACAAGCACCTTTCTCCTTCTCACTCCCACCACTTTGGGCTTCAGTGTTTCATGTTTCTTTGGATATTGAGGCTCTTATAGACGCAAGTCCTCTGCTGTGACACCCTGCCCCCAAGCTCCCCTCTCACCTCACCCGCTCAAGCTTCAAAGTGCAGCACGCATGCAGGGCAGAACACCTCTGGAAAGCCTCCTGGCTCCCCCTTTGCTCTCACGGCATCTTATTCTTTTTTTCAAATGCTTACTGCAGTTTGTAACTATAGTTCTGATCCATTCTTAAAAGTGTAGACAGCAAACTCCCTGAGGGAAGAGACGAGTGTGCTTTTCTCAGCACCCCATATCATACCCCAAAATTAGAGCAATGTCTGGCACATAGCAGGCACTCTGGAAGCATGTGCTAAATGAATGATTTAAAAGCTTAAAATATCTGTTTGGAAGCAGGACTTGTTAGAGTCCCCATACACAACAAAATCCCAAGTGCCCAGAATGGCTTCCGCTTGCCTCTCCAGTCTCATTCCTAGGTACCTCCAATGCACAGTTTGCAAATCCGCCAACAAACCACATTCTCTCATTACCCCCATGTCTTGTTTCTGATGTCTCCACCTTGGAATGCCCTCTCCCTTCTTCTGGACTCAATGTTGGCATCCCCTCTTCTGGAAGTCCTCCTTGTTCTATGTCAGGCTGATTAGATACTTTTTTTACTGTGCTCAACCAACACGTTCTATGACAGCACTCACCTACTTATTTACTATACTATTTATCGATATGGTTACTTCTACGTCTCTGCCATTAGATTGAGTTCTTTGAAGTGAGGGATCTGGCTAAGAGTCCTACATGATAAAGTCATGTGTGTGAACTCATTAGCAGTATCTAATGCTTGGCAAAATGTATTTATTATGCATACTTGGTCTCTGCAGAGTGAACACACTGAATGGCTACTTTGCAAACAGAAAAGATTGGTCCAGCTCATTTCATGAACTAGAAGATGCTTAAAAGAATGAAATTCACTGCTACCAAACCTTGAACTACCTTCTTTTTTATGATAGGCTCAAATTACTTCAATCATATCTGTGCTGAAAAACAAAGCAAGAGATACTCAGGGAAATGTGAAACACTTACAAGAAGCATCAGCATAAATGATCCCATATAGATGATCAGGAAAAACAATGAAATCATAGTTAGAGTAAGAATTCCACGAATCCACCAGTTTTTCCACCTACAAAGAAAATGTTTATAAAGTTAGTATTTAATGAATTCTTTCTTACAGCTTTTTGTGTGGTTTTGGCATTACCAGACTTACACGGATTTTCCCTAATTCTACTTTAAGAAACCCTTACTTCACCTTATATAATAACCACAAAAACAAAAACTGAACAAACAGCATTTGTTCACTTACTCAGAGCTAAATTAAGTGTAAAAATTATGTTATCCAAAGAAAGAAACGAATTTTCGTTCGGTGTGATTAATCACTAGGGTGACTGATGAATCACTAGGCTAGGCAGTGAGATGGTCAATGTGATTACGTGCACATCCCCCCAGGGCATTCAGAATAGAAGAAGGCAGGTGCAAAAGTCCTCTGAAAAGATGCACTATCCTTTAGGGTGGTAGGAAAAAAACAATAATGATTTTATTGAGGTGGTTTAAACAGAGAACACAGATTTCTAATGAGAAAAATTAAAGAAAGGTTAATGCAGAAGTGAAACTGCAGAACACAGCGATTTCAATGAAATGAAAAAGACACAAGAAAGTCAGTCACTGAGGTCAAGACCAGACTGATGGTTACTTCCTTCTAGTGCTCAGAGAGTGCTGCTGGCTCGCCTCACTTAGGGACAAGGGCCTTAAGTAGGAGAGTGTTTCCTCACCCTTGGGCCTTCGCTTGTTCCTTAGAGGGGAACTTCTCTACTGTATGCCCTGCCAGGCTGAGACTGATCTCCCTTGGTCCTCTGGCTGCCAGGAAGGGCTGGGGTTTTGCCCAGTGGCCCTCTCTCCACACACAGGAGACTCACCCTTTACTCCCAGCATATTTTACAAATGTCACTCTTTCTGTGGCCATGCCAGGAAAAATGTCAGCAGCTACAGTGTTAAACTGAAAGGATGCTAATAATACCGATATATGGATGATTATTTCTGATCTAAAATTTCTTCCCCCTGGTTTCATTCATTCTACACTGAACTCACAGTGAAGTTTTTCTTTAAGACCTCTCTGATTTCTATTAACTCAAATGACAGCATTGAAATTATGTTACAAGAGACCTGGGTTCATCTTAACATATAGTAACACACACACTAACACACACACACACACACACACACACAATATACACTGTGTTCTAAGCACATGCCTTCATTCTCCTGTCTACAAAAAGAAATATTTGCTGACTTCATCCATTTATCAAATATTGATTACACTCCCTGCTTTCAACCACTCTGCTATACAGTCTAGATATTTCTTAAATATCCCTTTTATGATGTCATTTCTGCATTCAAGATCGAAAATGCCAACAACAGTTAAATCAAAATGCTTTCATCTAGCTTCCCAGGTTTTTCAAGAGGTGGTCAAATTGTATTTACCTGACTTTATTTCCCTCTACTGTGTAACAAACTACGTAGACTCATAAATTTCTCATGAGACCGTAAGTTTTAGGACTGAAGTGAGAGGAGAGTCAAAAAATGCTATGGCTGAAAGGTTCCATTTAGTTTTATAGACATAACTCTTTGTGGATTAATGAATAGACTGGGAACTGGGCTAGGTCACAGAGCTAGTCAGAGGTAAACAAAGGACCAAAAGCCAGTCTCCTGATAATAATCCTTCCCTGTTTGCATGAAACCCAGAAGCATATTTAGCTCTCCTTTAAAACTTATCCTCAGACTCGGAATTGTTCAGAACCTACAGAAGAGGATACTACGTAAGTGTTAGAAATCAGTACCCAGGCGGATTTTGCCAAGGTCCATGTGTACCTTTGTTAGATGCCTGGCTTTGAACTTCAGAGGACGGTAGCTGCTGAGAACCAGAGGTCTTACACAGAAAACCTACTTTCTTCATATCATCCAAAAATTCCATGGTAACTGAAAACCTGAGCCCTCAAGGAACATATCCTATCTGGTTATCTTTTATATGGCTTTTCTCCCCTCCCAGAAAAATTCCCCTCCCCCAACAAGGGTGAAAGACTTAGTTCCCTTAATTATTCTAACGGATTCCCCAAATCTCCTAAGAATAGCTAATACAAAGTTAAGCACATAAAAGAACATACTTAAACATAACATATATATCCACTGATGCAGTAAATGAAAGTCATCTTTTAAAAGAAAACCACTAAATTCAAAACAGAGCATGATATGGGGGATAAAAAACACTGTTACTAAAAAACAGAGGACAGCCTGACTCTGAATTCAAAATTCTTGATTTCTTTTACCATGCTATCACGACCACATAATAAAAGTCTTAATTTTTGAGTCCAAGTCATCACCTCATGATTGCTTTGAGAAAAGGAACTCAGACTCAGTAAAGGAGAACTGCATTCAAGTCTCATGTCTCCAGGACCTATGTGAGTTAGAAATGAGATTTCTAAAAAGCATATAATTAAGCAGAAGCCTTAAAAGTGATTATCCAAAGTGGTCATACACTTATTGCTCAAATTGCTCATGAGATGTACCATGTTGTACTGCTACTACAAACATCAAGTGGTTTTTATTTCAAAAGTAATGACAAGGTTTTAAAAAAAATTATATTCCTTGGGGCACAAACATCATGAGTCAAGAATTTGGGTTGGCAAGGCAGTTCACCTGAGCCAAGAAGTGGTATACAGAGATACTCGCCAAGAATGAACAAGAATTTTATGGGCCATCTAGCAAAGAGAAGTTTTGAGAAAATCCATCTATCAGCCTTTGGAGGAATTGGACAGGAAGTGTGTAAGCTCCCAAGAGAAGGAAAATGCATGATACAGTATAAGAGCACTGAGTATGAGGCTATGTCTGGATATTTCCTTGGCTTCTCAACCTGTGTTAATAACATTTTGAGCCAGAGAATTCTTTGTCATGAAGAACTGTTCTGTGTACGGTAGGATGGTCAGTGTCCTCCCTGGTCTCTCCCCACTACATGCCAGCTGCACTATCTCTCCTGACCACCTACAATGTCTCAAATGACACAAATGATCAAATGCCACATGTCCACTGGTGCGGTCTAGGGGGGTCAGGGCATTGTCCCTGGATGAGAACTACTAACCTAGACTGATAGCTGAAGAAGAGCTTCACTAACAGACAGAACCAGACTTAACTGGTTAATGACTATTCATTCCCACAGACCCACACACAAAGATCACAAAACAGACTGAGACAATTTTCCAAGTGACTGAAAACCTTCAGGCCCCTTCCAATTTCAACAACTTATGCTCTGTTTGATACTGTATATTAAAGCCTTAAAAATGAGTATAAATCTTAATTTAGCTACAAAGAAAAATGTTTAATACATTTATTATTTAGTTGTTTTTAATCATGAAAATTTGGAAACCAGCTAAATGCCCAGCAAAAACCATTTATTTATTTATTTATTTATTTAGATTTTATTTATTTATTTATTTATTTGACAGGGATCACAAGTAGATAGAGAGGCAGGCAGAGAGAGAGAGAGAGAGGAGGAAGCAGGCTCCCTGCTGAGCAGAGAGCCCGATTCGGGGCTCGAACCCAGGACCCTGAGATCAGGACCTGAGCCGAAGGCAGCAGCTTAACCCACTGAGCCACCCAGGCGCCCTGCAAAAACCATTTAGTTGAGTAAACTGAACTACGGTCATACAAAGGAACATACCATGCAGTCATTAAAAATATTTAAGTATATTTAATGATGTTGTTCCTAAAACCACAGAATGAAAATGTAAATAGAAAGGTAGGAAACAGTACAATGTTATTTTTTATATTATACACGCCCCCCCACATATTTATACACAATGCACAAGGAAAAAAAGTTTCAAACAGTAGCTATCAGAATACTATAAATATCAATGTTTGGGGGGGAGGATTACAGGAGTTCCCCCTCCCCATTCATGTACTTTTAAAATGTAATTAGTATTTTTTTATTAAATTTATTTATTTGTCAGAGAGAGAGGGAGAGAGAGAGAGCAAGCACAGGCAGACAGAGTGGCAGGCAGAGGCAGAGGGAGAAGCAGGCTCCCTGCCAAGCAAGGAGCCCGATGTGGGACTCGATCCCAGGACGCTGGGACCATGACCTGAGCCGAAGGCATCCGCTTAACCAACTGAGCCACCCAGGCGTCCCTGTAATTAGTATTTTTAATCCCATACATCTACAACTTCTAAATCTTTGGAAGACAGACCATTTTGGGTATTAGTTTAAAAAGAGCCTAAAATAAGACAGATTTTGAAACATTTGTGTACCCCTTAGGGCAAAGTTTAAGAAGACTGAAACTGGTTATATTATAATTTATTGTTCATTTTTAAAAACCAATTCTTTTATAAACAGAGCACAATACCCAGGGTCACAAATGCGGTTCTATCACTTACTAAATGCATGACCCCTGACACAAGACCATTTCTGCGCCTCAATTTCCTCATTTATAAAACAGGTTTATATAATTGAACCTGTGCTACAGGGTTGCTGTGAGAACAGTCAAAACGTGTGAAGCATGTGGAGTAGTGCCCAGCATACAGCATATGCTCAATAAATATCAGCTGCTATGATTTGCTATTGTTCCTTTATACTGGGGGGGAACCTCGTTATTAGGGAAAATCTACTATAAGTAACACACAGGAATCCAGCATCATTCTTATGTAACATTAATATAAAAAAATTTCAGACCTGAGATAGACCTGATAAGATTTTAAAGCAAACGTACATCTGTGAATGAGGTCAGAAAAACTGAGATCAAGACCTATTAAAATAATAATCATGTTTTTGGTAATGAACAGCAAAAAGTTGTTCTATTAGTTAAAAAATATGAAAACTTCTGTTTGAACTAATTTATTCTAATATGGTTATCTGCTAGGAATTTAAAACAGAAAAACTTACATTACATTTATTAGATATGACTAACCAGTGTTTTTTGTTATGACCTATAGGGTAGTAAAATCAACTTAGAAAGTCACATCCAGCATTTTTGTTCAATAATATAGAATATCAAACAAAAGAAACCAAAGGGCATCGTGCACAGTAATACAAGAACTGCATCATAATATTTTTGCAACAGTTAAAATACACATTTGTGTATCTCTTGGGATGTGGTGTAAAATTTATCTCCTACTGTGTGTCACAGTCAAAAAAAGTTGGGAAAACACTGTTCTGCACAAACATTTAAGATTTCACACATTGATCTGGATAAAAGCTTGTATTTATTTTGCTTTTATAAATTTCAAAGCTCACATTAGTGAAGCATACAATGGAGGGCAATATAAGAGTAGCTCAAATTTGGTGGTGGCCAAACATTCAAAACCAAAGCAAAAATAAACTGGTAAATAAAGGGCTGCAGAGTTTTGGCTGATAATTTTAAACTTAGTTAAAAGAAAAAAATGACCTATTCCATCTGGCATTTGAAAAACAGGGAACAGAGAACACGAAATTTTCTCTATTAGATGTTCTGATACCAGAAAAGGTAACCTCATGTGGTAAATGGATCACTCAGTGGAGAAATGTGACAAATTAGGGGAAGAATCCCAGGCCTGCATCTTCCTACCTCTGTAACCTTCCCCAGTTAACCTCTTAGATTTGGTTTTTTCATACTTCACAAGACTGTAAGGACTAAATGAAAGAAGGTACATCAAGCATTTAGTACCATGCCTCACATACGGTGAAAACGTATAAGCCTTCCTTTCACAGCTTCAAAACTTAGAAAAAGTGAGATTTATGACATCAACCAGCATAACTTCCCAACTTCTCTTGAGTCATCTTCCTCCCATCGTACCTTGAAGATAAACCAGATAGAGCTTTCTTGAGGATCTCAGGGGTTCTATCGGAAGATAGTGGAATTTCAGGAATATCTGAATCTGTTCTGGAATCCAAGTCTCCATATCTGTCATCAATATCTGTTTCCTAAAATTAAAGAAAAAGGAAAATCACTTTGCAAAATTGAAAAAGAAAAAAGGACATGCTTGTCAATGCATGTGTTTATTGCTCAGTGCATCAAACCTCAGTTATGTAACTTGAAACAAAGAAACAACTATTAACTTATCTTGAATAACCAAGCACTGTTGTACTTCCCTGTTAGGAAAGTTCGATGATATTGGCTAAAATCTATCAATATAAAGGATTAATTTAAACAAGAGACACAAACAGAAACTTCCTGTAGTATCTAAATCAGAAATTTATCAACAAGAATCAAATGTTTGTTGTTTTGCTACTTAATGGGGAGAACATGGGGTTAATTCCATGTAAATCCTGACCAACTGTGCACAGTCCCTTTTTTATCTGATTACAATCAAAGCATCAACAACAAAAGCAGATTCTTACCCTGGCACAGCATTATATAGATACATGTACAGATGTACTTCCACTTCCCTCATTCCTATTAGATCCTCCAGAGACAATCTCAGTGAAGCAGGTCAAACAGACATTATCATCTCTGTTTTACTGATAATTACGATCAAAAGCATTTGCTTTGATGGCAGTATTTTTCACCATAAACTGAGTTAAAACCTAAACTGCCTTCTAAGAGTACATGCACAGGAGCTGTGTGTGTATACTGGGGTCTTTAGACAAAGTGGTCACTGTGGAATTTCCAGGGATAGAGTGGCCAAGGAATTTTAAGAACACAGCTGCCTGGGGCACTTGGGTGGCTCCGTTGGTAAGTGTCTACCTTTGGCTCAGGTCGTGATCTCAGGCTTCTTGCTCAGTGGGGAGCCTGCTTCTCCCTCTCCCTCTGCCTGCCACTCCCCCCGCTTTTGCTCTCTCTGTGTCAAATAAAATTTTAGGAAAACAAACACAAAAACAGAAACGAAACAGAGCTGCCTGATGTTTTTTTAAAGTTGTTTGTTCTGCCGTAATGTCTCTCTACTCCTATGTCTTTCCCTCTCCTAAATTCACCCCCCCCCAAGCAACCTTGAGTAAAGAGTGCTACACATACATGTGCTTTGGGAGAGTGGTTTACAGATGGGTAAAGTGAGGCAAAAGGGGATGAACTGGGGAGGATGAAAATATAGGTGAATACAAGTAGAAGGAGCACTGAGCAGAACACTGGGCCAGAAGTGATCCTAGGAATGAGAGTGCCTAGGAATTCAGAATGTTCAGGAATTTCAAACCCAGCTCCGTCCCTATGGGCAACAAAATTTTGGTAAATTTCATTACCCCTTTTACCTGTTTCTTCAACCATAAAATAAAAGTATTTAATATAATGGTGAGGCCTAAGTCAAAGAAGTAGTAAGCTATGATTATGATTGAACCAAGTCTTCCAATTCCTCATTAAGTAGCTCACCAAATAAAATTTTAGCCTTGGGGGAGGTATTTTCAGTTTTCATAAAGCAGTAAGAAACTTTTATTTACTAACTATAACTTTCTTATTAAACAATTATTAAATTAAATGTGTCATTATACCAAATATGACAAATGAAACTGACATGCTGAATTCCCACTGTGTCAGAGTCAGCTGTCCCCAAAGCAGCTTAAACAGAGAGAGATGCTGACTAATAAACCACCAGACAGAACATCCCCTGAAAATCTCAGAGCACCTGCTGTCAGTCTGACTTGCCAGCATGTCTTTGACATCCAGAACAATGGAACACATGACTTCCCCCCCACCTTTTCTCTGCTACTCTTCTTTAACCTTCAGTAACCCAGTGTTGCTGGCATGGTGTGAGCAGTAGTAGAGATGGTGACTAATGGACGTGGCTCCCTAAGGCAACGTCACCATGTTGCCCAAAGAGCATGACTAGGAACCACAAGTTGCTGGCACTAATTTCACTTCTACTCTATTAGTGTGATGAAACACAAATTACTTAACCCTTTGGTTGAGAAACTCGGCCTTTGGTTTCCCCATAAGGGACGCCTGGGTGGCTCAGTTGGTTGAGCGGCTGCCTTCGGCTCAGGTCATGATCCCAGCATCCTGGGATCGAGTCCCACATCGGGCTCCTTGCTCAGCAGGGAGCCTGCTTCTCCCTCTGCCTCTGCCTGCCACTCTGTCTGCCTGTGCTTGCTCGCTCTCTCTCCCTCTCTCTGACAAATAAATAAATTTTAAAAAAAATTTAAACAAAACAAAACAAAAGCACTGCACTGGAACACAAACTGCGCTCCTCCAAACACTAAAGCTCTCAGCAAGCCACTTGAAATTCTACTTGGCAATAATGGTGACATGCCACAACCCCCCTCGCATGCACACGTTCTCCAAATAGCTGCTCTGCTTTTATTTTTATTATTTAAACTTCTGATTTCTATTTTACATACCTTAGAGAAACACAAAATGAAACACTTAAGATTTAACTAGGCTTCTTCAATTCTATTATAGTAACTAATGAATAAAAGATAATTCTGAAGTAATGACATTTTACAGCAATGTTACTCAATACTGCAGTGAATACTAGAGACTCTCAGGTTTCTCTGTTTCTTGTATGGATCCTCTGTTACAAAGACACCAAAACTGGCAAGGAAAATGAGTGTTATTGGAGATCCCAGGAAAGAAGGAACTAGTACTACAATGATCAACTAGAGCCATGAAGCAGAACATAAAATGTTTAAGAACACCAAATTAGGGGCTTCTTCTCAAGCCTGCAATATAAAGATGACAATCCTCCACTTTTCCTCTTATGCCCTATTCTCTTCCAGCCCTACACCAGGTGATTCCATGGTAGCTTGCCTCTTCATTTCTCTGTGAACTCAACAATTCCCAATAGACCTGCATCTCTAGCTTCCATTTCTGGGTGTGTGGGCTTTCCATGAACATCACCTGAAATCCAATATAAGCAAACCCACCTATCGTTTCCACACCAAACCTGCTGCCCGTTCTGTATTCCCTACTCAGGTGAAAACACCACCACCAAAACAGTTCAACAATTAACTCAGGTTTGAAACTTGGCTATCAACTCAACACCTGCAATTCCTTGTACCAAAACTCATTCAGTTGGGCCCAAGCCTGTCATTCATCTTTCCCCTCCCTCTCCATCCTCACCCACTGTTCTATCCTGCTGAGCATCACCCTCTCTCATGCAGCTCATCCACCTGCCCTCTCTAATCCATTCTTTTTAAAGATGTACTTATTTGAGAGAGAGAGAGAGAGAGAGCATTTGCAGGGGCAAGGGCAGAGGGACAGGGAGAATCTCTCTCTTTTTTTTTTAAGATTTTATATATTTGAAAGAGAGATGGAGAGTAAGCATGAGAGAGAGTGAGAGAGAGAGGGAAAACCAGCAGGAGGAGAGGTGGAGGGAGAAGCAGGCTCCCCACTGGGAAGGGAGCCTGATGTGGAATTCCATCCCAGGAGCCCATCATGACCTGAGCCGAAGGCAGCTGCTTAACCAACTGAGCCATCCAGGCATCCCAAGAGGGAGAATGTCAAGCAGACTCCTTGCAGAGCATGGAGCTCAGTCCTACAACCCTGAGTTCATGACCTGAGCTGAAGGCAAGAATTGGGTGCTTAATCAACTGAGCCACCCAGGCATCCCTCTAATTCATTTTCAACATAAAAAGCATCTTTATTAATTACAAATCTGATTTACCACTTTACCGCCTACCAAAATTACCAGGATAAAGTCAAACTACTTAGCATTGTTTTTACTGTTTTTCACATGGGACCCTGCTCTTTCAGCCACTGTTTGATGACTCCCCAGTTTTCACACATACAGAGTGCCATCCTCTCTTGAATCCATATGTTTGTTCTATGTACAAAGTACAACTTGTACACTTTCTCTCTTGGTCTCATCCCAGTTCCAATCTTCTCTTCCCCATTTCTCAAACCTAGCTACTGCCCACTCATCGTCTGACCTCAGCTTCAAGGTCGTTTCCTTTGGAAATGTCTTCCCTGACCCCCAGCTCCAGGTTAGCTGCTCTTCAACTGTGTTCCCACAGTCCCCCTAATTCTTACCTATTAGTTTATATTAAAGTTATTTGGTTATCTTCATTTTCCAGGAGTCCATAGGCTTTGTGAGAAGAAAAAAATACCATTTACTGGCTGCCCTCTTAAATCCCAAGAGGCTAGCAGAGGAACTTGTCCCCATGGCTGACATTTATTAGACACTACATAAATATGTGTTGAATGAACTGAGTCTATCAACTCATGCTAACATTTAAAATTAAAATAAGAAGTTCTCATCTGTTCTTGCTAGCTAAGTCTTGGTCAAGTTACCTCATGTGGGACCTCAGATGCACTTATTTATGTAAAATGAAGGCTTCTGACCACAAAGGACTACTATTTTCCAAATATTAAATTTTAATGAAAATATGTCTATGAAATGACAGCTGAAAGTTGAAGAAATCAATTTCTTTATTACCCTGTAAATTTCTATAGTACAAGTAAACTTAGAAAATAAGAGCAAAACACTTTAAAAACATTGATTTAAGTCTTTGCTAAATTTTTGGCTCATTCTGATTTCCCCCAATGACACCCAATTTCATTATACATTAAAATCATACTACATCTTACATTTTCATTCATATGGGTGTTAAGTTCCAAATCAGAAGATCCCTGAAAGCAAAATCCATGGGATAATACAAAAAAACTTAGAAATCTGAGAAGTTCTATTCAAAGGTAAAATATTACTATCACCACAAATTTGCATTCTATCTAAAATCATAATTACTGCTGGGCTCTCCATCGGGCTAAGGGCTAAGAGAAATAATGCCTTTAGCTCTTCTTGCCTTTTGGAAGGAAGAACAATTTACATGCACTAAGGGTGATTAAACCTGTCCTTGGATATTTTCTGCAATGTGTGAAACTCGACTGGATCTTGGTTCGAAGGGAAAGGGCAGAGGAAGAGGGGAATCTCAAATACACACTTGGCGGCAAATACGAAAATATGAATATAGACTGTAAATAAGAAAGTTAATTTTTTTAGATAATAGTATTGTGGTTACAAAGGAGACTGTCTTTAGGAGATGCATGATTTAATATTAGAAGTGAAGAGCGACAAGGTCTTCAACTTATTTTCAAATAGTTCATTAACTAAATATTTGCATATGCATATATGGGAAGATAAAGCAAATCTGGCAAAATCTTAACAATTGTTTAGTCTAAGTGCTGAGTGTATAGATAATCACCGTACTAGCCTTTTAACTTATCTACAGTAGAAACTTTTATAATAAAAAGCTGGAAGGGGCGCCTGGGTGGGTCAGTGGGTTAAAGCCTCTGTCTTCTGCTTGGGTCATGATCCTGGGGTCCTGGTATTGAGCCCCGCTTTGGGCTCTCTGCTCGGCGGGGAGCCTGCTTCCCCTTCTCGCTGTCTCTGCCTGCCTCTCTGCCTACTTGTGATCTCTGTCAAATAAATAAATAAAATCTTTTTTAAAATTTTTTTTAAAAAGCTAGGAGAAAATTCAAAACTAAAAAATATACTGTTTGGGGATATAAATATGTTGTGAACCTACCAAGAGAAGGAAATACTGAATATAAAATTCAAGCCATAATTACCTAGGTGCCTAAGGGGTTCCTTATAATCATGATCCTTTTGTACCAATTCTATATTTGTTAATAACAATATAAATTATTATAAGGAGTACCACCACGTGCAAAATTCGAGGGGGCACCATTTACATTAAACCTTATGTGAATGGCGCCCCAGGGCTGTTCAAAGACAACACAGAAACAGCTCAAATACGGACACAGTAAGTGGGTGAAAAGAAAAGAAAGCCAAAACTTGAAAGAGACATGATTCGAATTTTGTTTTCCAGATCTGGATTTTTGTATTTCAAGGTAAAATGTAAAGCCTCACATGGGCTTAATAAACATTTGCTGCCTCACCACACTACACTATTTTCAAAATAACCTGCTTGGAAAAGGAAGGTGGCACTGAGCCCAATCTTAACTGCCAAGGTTTGGTCCACCTGGGCCAGACAGACGTTGAGGTCAGGCTGGCTTCATCAGACTTCCATAGAGCTCTTCAATAGCTGGCCATAGGCACTGGCAAACAAAGGGAACTAAGAGCATAACCAGGAAACAGAAGGACAACACCACTTTCCTAGCCACCAAGTTAGCACAAAGGAACTTTAAATTCCCATTGCTATAGCTCCTCGTCCTGCCCTAGACTCTTGTTTCTCCCTTTCTGTGCACTCCAATTTTATATTTAAAAGAAAGCTTACAGTGTGGATAGTTCTGAGTCTTAAGCAAACAAATGTTCAATGACATGATATGAAAAATAACTCTGACCTCTCCCTGTGGATAAGAAAATTAGTAAACATTTAAAAAGATACCTAAACTTGGCCTGTGATCAATAATCAACTGGTCACTAATGAAATTAGTTCCTCCTCTGGAGTCACTTCAAAATGTGGTATCATTCTCATCAAACAGGTTCTGAAACTTTCCCAATTAAATGAATCAAAGTATAAACACTTATAAAATTAAAACGAAGGATTTCTTCTCCTAATGAATCACAAAATAAGTGAATAAGAAACTATTCTGGGGGACAGCTGGGTAGCTCTGTAGGTTAAGCATCTGCCTTTATCTCAGGTCATGATGCCAGGGTCCTGGGATCAAGTCCCACGTCTGGCTCCCAGGAGGGAGTCTGCTTCTCCTTCTCCCTCTGCCTGCCAGTTCCCCTGCTTGTGCTCACTCTCTCTGTGTCAAATAAATAAATAAAATCTTAAAAAAAAAACTATTTTAGGGTTTTTGCTGTTGTTCTGAGAAAGCACAATGCACGCACACACACCTGCACACACAAGTCAGGGAGGAAGGGGCAGAGAGAGAAGAAGAGAGAGAATCATAGACAGGATCCAGGTCCAGGGCAGAGTCTGATGTGGGGCTCAAACTCATGACCCTGAGATCATGACTGGAGCCAAAATCAAGAGTCTGATGCTTAACTGACTGAGCCACCCAGGGGCCCCTAGAAACTATTTTGTTTGATTTGAATCCAGGTGCTTAAAATTACAGATTTACATGTTTTCAGCTAAAAGGTTCTAACCAAATTCAGAAGAGCCAAATTAGTTTTTAAAGAATCAAAGTGGTAATAGTAACAAAAAGTTCCTTAGTAAATTTTAATTAACTTTATAAATTTAGAGCCACATAATTTTCTTCTTTACATTTTTTTTTTACTCAGAAAATTTAGGGTAAATCCCAGTTCTTAATACATGTGACCCTGGGAAAGAAATTTAGGTTTCCTCAGGTGTAAACCAAGATTATCTCCCTTGTCTATACACAATTGTTAAAGAGATTCAAATTGGCATTATATACAAGTGAATATTTTGCAAACTATAAATTACTTTATTACCTTTATTCCATACAGCTAAAGTCCATAGTCCAAGAAATTATGATATATTCTACTACTAGTTATTGAGCAACAAACAAATCCCGGCCTCACCCCTTTTCTCAAAGGTACAAAAAGAGCCACAAAAAAAAAAAAAAGATGACAGTTAATCAGGACCTCAAACATAACAGGCATCCAACAAGTATTTACTGAATACAGAGAAGCAATGCAAGCTTCACGAAACATGTCTCTGTACAATTTCTTAAATGACCTATTTTCCTTATAGTGACTCAAAACCTGTATTTTTTTAAGACATTCCTAACCACAGAGGAAATAAAAACAGAAAAACCTTTGTTTTTAGCTGTTCTATGCATGAAGAAACATGTGAAATTCTATTTTACAAAAAGGCATATACATAAAAATAAAGGATAATCATACTTTACTGTATACAACATAGTTCTTCTGTATGAGATAATTTTCCAGGGTACTACTTTAAACCATCCCACTTTCCCCTAGTACATTTATGACAAACAAAATATTGTTTGCATCAAAAAGTTCCATTATAGTACACATCCAAAGCCTGATGCAGCTGATGACATCATACGATAAAATTTCTCAAAATATTAAGAAAATAAACTGTTTTAAGACCAAAGACCACAAACAGTAAGTAAAAACTCACATGGGGACACCAGGATTTTCTTTAGATGTCCCAAGAATACTATAAAGCATAATTTAAAGATAGGAGAAGAAACTACCCATCCTCACCTCCAAAAGTTTACTGCTTATATTAGCATGACTTTAAAATGTGACTGTCTACATTACCAGAACCATACTATTCCTGGACACTTGATCTGGAAATCAGATCTTTTGAAATACACAGAAACTCTTTAAGGGGAAGTATCAACAAATTTCTTTCTTAGATTCTTTGAACTTTTGCTTAAAATCATTATATGACTCTTGCCACCAACCCCAAACTGTGACTTGTGATCTTTACTCAAACCTGAATAAGTCCTTGCATTGAAAGACCTGCCTCAAGCCAAACTTCCAATTCTCACTAAAATCTAACCCTGCCTTTCCTACTCCAAGACTCAGCCACAGCTCTGTTAAGGTGCTGTTCTCCCTCAACGCAGGAAGTCATAAACTCACCTTTGTCTTATCAATTGCTTGGTTGGTGATATTTGGGGAGCCAGCATTCAAAAAATGTTGTTAAATAAAATGAATATGCTGCAAATGACAAAAGAATCATGGAAAATTACTTAGGTGGTAATATTGACTAATAACTGATCAACAATTGGGGAGTATTAGTCTAAAAAGTATTCTAGATGTCTTTATCTAAATATTAGTATTTATTAATGGCCTAGATTTAAATGAAAAAAATAAAAAAGAAAATGTTTATTACACTTATAGTTGATACTAAGACAACCCACAATGCAGAATTTATAAAAACACAAGTTCCAAAACTAAAAGTTCGCTTTAAAAAATACTAAAGTTTGGGCGCCTGGGTGGCTCAGTGGGTTAAGCCTCTGCCTTCTGCTCAGGTCATGATCCCAGGGTCCTGGGATCGAGCCCCACATCGGGCTCTCTGCTTGGCGGGGAGCCTGCTTCCCCTCTCTCTCTCTCTCTGCCTGCCTCTCTGCCTACTTGTGATCTCTGTCTGTCAAATAAATGAATAATAAAAAATACTAAAGTTATTTATGGAAGAAACTACACATATCTGAAATGGGGAAGGACAGAAATTAACTGACCAGACTTTTTCACCCTCAACCTCACAACCCAAAATCTGTATTGAAGTAGCAGCCTCACATACAAGCATACCAGGGACCCTGTCCCACAGCACACTATTCCACATGCGCCTCCCCCTTTACTAGCCCAACTTCCATGTGCACCCCCTTCTCTCCTACCTTTGGTCCAGGAAATCAGGTCTTAGCTTGACTGCCAACTGCTCAACCTCTCTCAATCCATCCAGAGCTTCAAGAACCCACTCTGGCCTTAAGTCCACTTTCCCACCTACCCTAACTTGTGGCCTGGCCTTGCTGATTTGTTTGTTCTTTTGGCATTCTTGACCTGGCATTTCCAGGTTGAAATCACACTTAGTGCCTTTCTTAGCAATTAAATGGTGGCTACTCCTAACACTCATAGCTGCTATGCGGAACAAGTCAAGTAAGATGTTACCAAGAGCAGACAGCCCCAAGATGAGCTACTTTGACATGAAGATTATTTTGAATTAAAAGCAATCAAAACCCAGCAGACTCAAGAAAAGCTCTTTATCTACCCCTGCCTCAGTTGCCTGAATAAAATTTAGATCAAGGACCTACTCCAGGTAGAGAGCTATCACCATAGATAACCATATTATACTATGAACTAAGTCTGATAGGGAGGAATCGAGCTACGCCTGTTTGATCAAAGTCCTCCGTGTCCCATTATTTCTCAGTGGCCCAGCAAACATTTTGTTTATTGAACATTTACTCTTTTTCATCTTTCTGTAAAATTGCCTTCCTTCCCTCCAAATCCCAGATCCCTACCCCCACTCTCTCCTTATATACTATATATACCCCCTTTCTCCTTCTGTACCATATATAACTCATGTTGCTTATCTTTAGAATTTTCGTGTCTAGGAGGAGCCTGGGTGGCTCAGTGGGTTAAAGCCTCTGCCTTTGGCTCAGGTTATGATCCCAGGATCCTGGGATCAAGCCCCTCATAGGGCTCTCTGCTCAGCAGGGAGCTTCCTGCTTCCTCCTCTCTCTCTGCCTGCCTCTCTGCCTACTTGTGATCTCTGTCAAATAAATAAATAAAATCTGAAAAAAAAAAGAATTTCCATGTCTATCTCGATTTCCTGTACATATAAAATTAAAGTTTATTTTTTCCTGTTAATCTGTCTTATGTCAATTTCATTCTTAGTCCAACTAGGAAGAAATGAAGGGCAGAGGAAAGTCTTCCTCCTCAATAATGTAAAAGTACTCTGTGAACTTTAAATCACTCTACAAGCATCAACTACTATGACCAATACTGCTACTGAGTTAAGAACTACGCTAATTTGCAACATAACAAATTCATGTTATTTTAGTTGAATTGAATCTTCACTGCATGATAATTCTATTAGTTGCCTCTTGGTCCCTTCATATCACACTCCCTAAAATAATACTCCAAATAGGTCCCAGTCAGAGATGACTTCTAGTTCCAGCTCTGTTGCTTGCTCTAGGTCATTCTAAGCAATAACAACCACACTCTAGACCAAGTTTATTACTTTCAAATATATATATGTGTGTGTATATGTATTTTTTATTTAGTATATTTAATATTTAATATATAAATATGTATATAAAGATTGGGTTGAACTAAATTGTTTCTAAGATCCCTTGAAGCTCTGTGGTTTTGCTCTTCAAAATGTTTCTATATCCACCTTCGTTTCCTTCTTTCCTTTCCTTGGATACCCTCATCTTCTGTATTCTCCACACCATGTCTATTTCCTTTTTCCCAGGTCTGCCCATCCTCTTCAGCATCTTCACTCTCACTTGACTTCTTTCACTCAAATACCTATCTTCCCTTCCTTGCAAAAGGAAATTTTCACTTGAACATCCTCTCTAGCTGCTACCATGTACTCACTCCCCTGCACTGCCACTTCCTGACAGTAATGACCAGTACTTCACCTCTTACATTTTTCAGCCAAAAACCTGGCTTCTACTATGATCTTTCCCCACTCAGTGTTCTATGCCTCACCTTTATTCCTAAATACTATTGATGATATCCTCTAAGCAATCCCTCTTCCTTTAGTTCACAGGACCTTGTTAGCTTGGTTCCTTCCCTACATCTACAACTCTGCTTTCTACATGGGCACCTCTCAAGGTTTGGTCTTCAGTTTTCTCCCTTCTATATTCTTTTTTTAAAAAATATTTTATTTATTTGACAGAGATCACAAGTAGGCAGAGAGGCAGGCAGAGAGAGAGAGAAAGAGAGAGAGAGAGAGGAGGAAGCAGGCTCCCCACATAGCAGAGAGCCTGATGTGGGACTCGATCCCAGGACCCTGAGATCATGACCTGAGCCGAAGGCAGAGGCTTAACCCACTGAGCCACCCAGGCGCCCCCTCCCTTCTCTATTCTAAGCAAAAGTTGACATTTCCAGACCTGACCTTTCATCTCAATTTCCAACACCACTTGAATCACCTCTCTCATTTTAGAGAATGGCAAACCCTGCCCAGCCCAATTCACTCATGCTCACTATCATCCTGAAAAACCACCCAAAATTTTTGCTTCTTCCCATAAAACCTCTTAAGTTATGGATCAAAGTATGCCTGCCAGCAGGCTCTTCCTGTTTTACTCTTACTCTGGTCACCCTAGTGTAGGTCCCAAAACCATTATCTAAAATACACATTCTCTCTCAACCCTTATTTCCCTGACCCTACCAGATCCAGTACAAGCCATCATCATTTCCTATCTATACCAGTTGGGATACACTCCTATCTGGTTTCTTTGCAGCAGGTATCTCCCGCTTCCAACACTTTCTCCTGACTGCTGCTAGAGTGATAGGCTAATGCCTCTGCAAAAACACTCCAGCAGCTAGCCAGGGTCCATAAAATAAAGCCTAACCTCCTTCACAAGATCCAATCTCCCAACCTCACCTCCCAAACATACACAGTTTATACTCCAGTATTATCAAGCTAATTTCAGTTCCCTGTGCCTAGAGTGTGACTCAAGAAACAGTTCCTCATGTCCTTTGCCTAGAATGTCCTGCCCCAACTCTTGCACACCCGATGAGTCCCCAGACATCTTTCCATTCCAAGCTCAACCCTCACCTCCTCTTTAAAGCTTTTGCTGTTGTCTCCAATGTAGAGTCCAAATATGCCCTCTATGCTAATAGTGAGCCTTGTTCAGACTTCTAATAAATCTAACTCATATGTCTCCTGGGAGGTTCCTTAAGGGACTAGTCTTGTGATCTTTCAAGTATTACTCCAGCATTTAACAACTGGAAACATTCCCCTGCAGGTAAGACTGACTTTTTCACTGGCTAATCTCCAGAGCACAGAGCCTTCTCCCAGCATGTCTCCAGGTCTGAAGAATGAAAATGTCATATTAACAACACTATTATAAAAAGACCACAAAGTGACACAGAACTGTACTATAGCAACAGAATATAATATACCTCCTCCACTTCATTAATTCCCCAAGAGTTCTGCTTTTACTTTTTACTTAAACAGAGAAGGGACTTAAATAGTTTAAATGGACCAAATATTAACCAGCTTCTGATGTGCAAACTGATTTTAAAACAGCCCTTGACCTGGAAATACAGGTGCATTCAAATATACACCCTGATAAGAAAGGACAGATAGGGGATAGAGTTCAATGTCTCAGAGCTTGCCCAGTCAAGAGTTCCTTGTGATAAACTTTCTTGTGTGCAGCAATATGTTAGTTTGAAAACGCTCATCATTGTCTAAGGAATCTTAACAGACTGGATTCCATATAGCAACATCTACTCTCAGAAAACAAAATCCAGCTGGGTACATATTAATGAAAACAAACAGTGCAGTATTTATAAATAAATAAATATGCAATGAGGTAACCCGGTCACAGATAGCTAGAAACAACAGTTCTAATGAGTTAAATCAAACCACAGTAGTTTCCATTTTAAATACATTAGGGTGTTAAGTAAATTCATTCAAAAGTTACTTTATGCATGACTTCCTGAACATGTTTTCTCTTATTAAAAGCTTGTTAGCTTCTGCTGGTTAAGGAAGTCAACATGGGGAAGCTGATATTTCCTTGATTCTAAACTATACCAGTGCTAAAACAAAACAAATCCCAACCCAATTAATTCTATTTTTGGTCTAGTTTCCAAGGCAGTTTTCACAAAGACTATTCTCAGCCTACTGTTTCTAGCTTTGTAACAGCAACCTCCAGTAACTGGAAACTGTTATACTTTGTGTAATTCCTTGACACATATGTTCTATCGCAGATTCTCATTTTATTCCTCCTGCTATCAAGGGTAGAAAATAAAAGGATCTGTCATCCCACTGATTCTAAAGTTTCATTCCTAAAATCACTGTAAATTTATTATTTCATGATATTCTGTGAGGTTCCTACCAGGGCTTTGAAACTTGGGTTACATCAAGTTCATCAACATCAAGTTTCAGGTGGAACCCTCCCCAAATCAGAACTGCCAGTGAGTTTCAGCAACAGTACAAACCAGAAGAAAGGGTATCAGGAAACACCTACTTCCAAAAGGCCATTGACTTGACCTTGGATAATCCACTTCACTTCTGTAACTCAAACTGCAAGACTTGCTTCTAAAAAACAAGGCTTCTAGGAACAGTTTAAGAGCTTTGAGCTTCTAAAATATAATGGAATTGTATACACAGATTTTATGAAACAATCTATTCTCTGGCCCAATTTCATAAACCATCTAGTTTAAAAGTTCATAAAAGTGCTTTGTTTTCCCAAAATCCCAATTCTGACCGCTGTATTATTGAATAATCTGAACTCTGCCTCTTTTTCTACCTTTAAATAGAATGGGAGTTAGAAGTTCTCATAAATTACCAAGCCAGGTCAAATGAAATCCACTACAGACTGAAAAAATGCACTGTCTTGGACTCAAAGGAAGCTGTAGGATTACAACTGTGTCACGTGTATGATACTCTAAACAGCGCTCCCCCCCACCCCCCCGCCAAATCTATACACGCGGAAAGGGCAGAGAAAATGAAAACGTGCCGATGGGGGATCAAGCCCAACAAGCCAAGCTTCCAGCGTCAGGATCCAATGACATGTTAGAAATGAAGGTGCATGTCTTAACTTTAGTCCTTCCTAACTTTGTACCTCTGCGGAGCTGTTAGGTGGCAGCTCCTACAGTGGCAGGTTCCTTTCCGATTCTCCTGTCCGTCTCGGATGCCGGGAAAGGGAACCGGAATGGGAAGAAACTAAATTGTAATCAAGTTGAATCATCCAACTATGCTGGGCAGCGGTCGTGGTCATCCCGGGAAACGCACTATCTCTGGTGCCCGGGTTCGCAACCCCACTTGAGGAGGAAATAATGCCAGGCCGGAGGAAGGCGCAGCGGGCAGTCTGCAGCCTCAGCAGACATTCCCTGGGCCCCACCCTTGCTCCCAAGTGTCCCGGCCCAAACCAGCACCTAGCCGGGGCGCAGGTGTGCGCCTCTCGCGGCTTCACTTACTTTGTCACTGGTACTCTCGGTTTCGTGGTCGCCGCCGGCCGCCTCTCCCTCGCGGGGTGGCGGCGCCACCGCTCCCCCGGGGCCGGAACAGCCTCCCCGGTGCCTCAGCTCCAACATCTCCCGCTCCCGCGCGGCCGTGGCGGCCTCCTCCAGCGCCCCGAAACCCGAGCTGCGCGCGGGGTCGCACTGGCTGGCTACTCTGCCCCCCTGGCAACCGCGCACTTGACGTCCGGCAGAGCCGCGGCCACTAACACGCCCCCACCATGGAGGCGCCGCCGCCGCGCGGGGTCACCCCCAAAACGGCATCAACGAGCGAGCGCTCGAGACAGCCTCCGGCGAGCGCGGCGGCGGCGGCGGAGGGGCGAGCTCCAGCGCCGGGGTCGGGTCGGGGTGCGGGGCAGGCTCGGAGCACCCCGCCCGAGCGGAGAAGGCGGGGACGCCGCGAGGCACGGCCGCGGGTTGCCAGGTGCGCGTCTCCACGCAGAGGCCCAGGTGGGAGGAGAAGAAGGGGCGGGGAGGGAAGGAGGAAACGTGACCTGCTTTAGCGCTTCACCCGGCGCCCGCCGCCTGTGCCCAGGCACTCCCCGCCCCGCCTGCGGACTCCGGAGTGGGCTGGTCCGGGCCCCCCTACATCTTTCTCTAGGCTCCTGCCTCCCGCAGCCAGGTCACGCGCCGCAGGCCCCGCCCCGGCCCGCCCCTCTGCGCTGCACTGCGGTTCCCATAGCCCCGCCTCCCTCGCGGAGGGGTGACGTCACGAACCCCCCACGGCTCCACCCCCGTATCTGCACGCCCACAGGTGGGGGCCGTGAGAAAAGGTGGGAGCCGCGCGGGCAGGAGAAAAGGGGAGGAGCGGGGAGGTGGGCGGAGCGCGGAGCATAGCCGTGAAGTTGAGAGCTTGTGGACTCGTCCCGGAGGAGCCAGAAGGCTGGAAGAACTGCGGGAAGACGCCTGGTAAATACTGACAGCATTATGCACTACCACCCCCTTCAGATGACGCCACGGCCGCATCAGCTTGGTCCACCGCGGCGTGCCGGAGCTTCAGAGGCGTCCAGAAGCAGAAACTTGTCTGGCCGGCTGGACTCGTTGACTTCGCAGCGTTCTAGCCCAGTGTCATTACCTTGAAAATAGATTTGGAGAGATGCATTTACCCCACTGAGTGTCCTGGGATGGATTGGTCAGTTTTAGTCACAAACCCAAGCTCTGTCTCCTAGAAACTCGAGTACTGGATCTCACAAAATTCACTGCCTAGGGTCCAAAGAGAGAACCCAGACCCTAAAATGACGCGGGGTGCAGTTACCAACCAGCTAATCTCTAATCAGTCGTGGACCTTGGGCTGCTAAAGTTGGAACAGGGAGCCGCATTAATTCCATTCCAAATCCTGTTAGAAGGTGATTAGTTTTCTTGAAATGTACCCACCACCTGGTCATTGTTGATAGACTGACAGATCGGGGGTGGGGTGGGGGGAAGTTGGGGGGAAACAAGCCATAGCACAAACGGAACAACGTTCAGGTAGACGCCCTTAAGAGAAATAAATCAATAAATCAAATTTCTCAGGGTCATTACTAACACATTGAAAATAAGTAAAATCATTACCAACACATCGTTCTGAAAATTTAATAACAAACAAAACTAAAGAGTCACAATAGGATGCATTAAAAAGCCAAAGCAAAATTTCACCAAAATAAATCTTCAAAGCTGGGTTTGGATTGGGTCATCATATTTTCAAAAGGATATAGAGAAATCAGATTCATGGGAAGAGTAACAAAAATGATAAAATATATGAAAACAGTCCTTTGAGTGATGGTCATGGTGTGGTTTTCTTTAAGGAACAGAACACTATTGGGTGACTAGTTAGCAATTGTCCTCCATTTCTTTGGAGGACCAGACATGAAGGACTTCCTGCTTATCAAGTACATAAGGTTGAAGAGGCTGCTGAAGGCAGTAGTGAAGTTTCTATCTCAAGCTCCTTCACCCAACTCAGCAAAAGGGGGCATTAGAAGTGCTCCACTTGTCCATTCTAGCCTTCGTGGATGTTCAGAAGCCTGAGTTCCAGGTTCCTGAAGCCACTCATTGGCTTGAATTAGTCATCAAGCCTCAGTGTCCTCAGCTATAACTGAGGTTAATATGGTTATTATTAACTGAGGTTAATAATAATAATAAATAATGGATACTAGGCAGGATGGCCTCTGTGGTCCCTTCCAGCTCATACGTGATTCTGCAACTAAAGTCTCACTTTTTCAGAACCCAGTCCTTCCTTTCCCCCATGCTTCAAGAAAGGGATACATAACATAGCAAGGTACCTGAAGGGTTTCTTTCCTCCCCCTTTCCTAGTCAACCTGAAAGCTCCTTTGACTTTCTTCTCCTTTTGCTGCAGGAGGAAAAGAGAGTGAGAGAAGTAGCAGGATGAAACCACAGAGGACAAAAGTGCATGAAAGGAGAAATAGTACTCCCTGACCTAGGAAAAGTGGGACCAGTTCAGAGACTGCCAAAATAGACTGGTTTACTATGTTACCTCACCCTTCTTTAAGCTCAGCCTACTTCCAGGATTTCAGCTGGGATAGTCATTTCTTTGTCTTCTTCATTATAGTTACTGCCACTCATTGAGTGATGGCACTGAGTCCAGACAGCAAGAACCATAGTTTATTCATCTTCAGGCCAAGCCATTTCCACAGTGCTGGCCCCCATCCCCATACAGTTAATACATTTGTTGAAGAAGTGAATGAAGAAATGAATTAGTGGGAAAGGTATAGCATAACCAGGGAAAGACATATGGTATTTGTGGTTTTGTAATGAAAAGATTTTTTTTAGACTTAGATAGGTACTCACTTGTCTTTTATCACTTTATATGAAAAGAGAAAGATTGATTTTAATACATATTAAAAGGGATGCCCAGTAATGACTTGCACATTTTACTGAAGATATATTATGACATAGTCAACCACAAATGGCCTTCCTGAGCTCTATGTTCTCAGATTTTCTTGGTGTCTTTTTTTTTCCTTTTTTTTTTTTTTTTTGACACACAATGCTACATTCGTTTCAGGTGTGCCTTTTAGTGTTATCTTTCATTTTTCTTCATTTGAGGAGCTTGTGTTTGGTGACACAAATCTGGCATGTAATGGTTTCTAATTCCTCACCTGTTAGTTTTATGAGAGTTTCATCTGGTAAAGGGCATCATGTAAATCCCTAGCACTTGCATGGACTAATCACAAAGGAGACACTTTGCCAATACTTCTTGGTTGGTTTATAGATTTTCTACTTTAGTGATATTGGAATGATTTTAACCCTTCACAAGGGATTTGCAGAGACAAAAGAGGGAGAATATTAACATTATTATTTATACGGTTTTTATTTTAGTTTGATTTTACCCAAAGATGGACAGACCTTTCCTGGAATGGTAAATGGATGAAATAGAGAGACCTGTCACCACTGTCTTCCCTGAGAATCTTCAGAATGTTCCCAGACTTATAAACATTCTCTTCTGCTGTGGGAATTTGAGCTCCTTTCCACATCGGAGCCTCCAAAGCTCCTGACTGGAATGTCCCCAGCTTGCCAGGGGAAGAAGAAATCTTCCTCAGCCAAGCATCATTTCCAGTTTCTTGGACATCCATGTTATAGCTTTCCTCACCTGACCTGTCTTTCTCTGTTGCCCTCTGTCAGTTTGTAAGTTGGAGGTAGGAATTTCTGACACAGGCCTACCAGAGAAACATTCTGTGGGAAATTCTTGAAGGGCAATTTATGTTTACATTCTTACTTTTAATGAAATGACACAGGAAATCAATGGTATACCACTAAATATTACAGTGACTGAGCCCCAGAGAAGCGAGTGCAGAGGTGTAGTTAGAAGCACAGGTTTTGTATATGGACAGCCATGGATTCTAGTCATACCTCTGCCATCTTCTAGCTGTCACCCAGTTCACTGTGTGAAACATGTAGCCATATGCTAACTGACATGACTATTCAAAGTCTAAGTAATAACTCTTCATGCAATACTTCACAGAGCACTTTTACATACATTATTTGTTCTATTCAACAACCAATGAGGTAGGCAGGACAATTATTATTATTCCCACTTTACAAGGAAAAAACACCTGAGGTTCAGTATGTAAACTGCCCGGGTTTTGGATTGAAAGGTAGGTTTCTATACTTCAAATTCTACCAGGTCCACCCTGTACTGCAAATAGGTAGTAGCAGAAACAAATAACTTCTAAGAGAGGGCATCTCATTTCAACAGCTAAGCCCAAGACTCCTGGAGCCAACCTGAGTTCAAATCCCAGCTCTGCCCCCTACTGGTCTGTGTCATCAGTTAAGTCTCTTAATCCCCTGTGCCTCAGTGTCCTGGGTGTATAAAATGAGAATAAGGGTTATAATATTTTTCTCCTAGAATACTTACGAAGATGACATTGGTTAATATATGTGAAATACTTAGAACTGCACGTTCTCATCGTTGAAGCACTACATGAATGTTATCTGTGATCACTATTTATATTATTAAAAAGCTACATTTCTCAACAACAGTGTTCAACTTCTAAACTCACTGAAGCTTCAACTCCCCCAGAATACTTTAAACAGACAGGATATGCTGGCATTGCTTTGGTGAGGTGGGTAAAAATTATAAAATGGAGTAGAGCAACTTTGCAAATAAGTACAGAGAAATCATCAGCTTATCACATTAATTAATTTTTGCTTTATCCTTCAGTGGTAGTAGGATTAATGAAATCGCAGTCCCAATGGTTAACTGGAATTGAGATATCCAGAGATATCAGTCAAGGTTCTGTCTTGCGAGTCTGGCTGATGTAGGCAGACAAGGACTTTACTGAAAGAATAGGAAGCTCACAGAACTGTTGGGAAAGCTAAAGAACCCACACAGAAAACTGGTAGAAACAAAAGATGCTAAGCAGCAGCCAGGACTAGAGTCTAAGCCATACCCCAGACCAGCCAACTGGGGTCCACAGTGTTGGACCCACCGAGACAGCCACAATAGCTTACACCATCTCTGTGGGGGTGGCAGCCACTAGAGGCCATATTTGCCACAACTGGCTCTTTCTCACTTAGGTTTTACTTCACAAACTCTATTTACTTATACTTTTTAAAAAATATACTTTAACAGTGGGGATCATTTCCTTGTAAGATGCAATAATAATGAACAAAGAAACCAAGAGACAGACAAGAAAATGGACTCTTAAATACTGAGAACAAACTGGTGGTTGCCAGGGGGGAGGGGTGAAATAGGTGAAGGGGATTAGGAGGTACAAACTTGCTGTTGTAAAATAAATAAGATATAGAGATGAAAAGTACAGCATAGGGAATATTGTCAATAAAATTGTAATAATGTTGTCTGGTGACAAATGGTAACTATGCTTATTGTGCGTAACTGAGTAATGCATAGAATTATTGAGTCATTATGTTATACACCTAAAACAAATATAATACTGTATGTTAATTATACTTCAGTAGAAAAAAGGAAAAAATAATTTGAAAAGATGCAATAATAGCCTTAAGATCTCTTTGTAAAAAAAATCCTTACTGATTGGAGAAATAAAAGCTATAGCTCATATCTGTTGGAAGACCTAAAAAATGTCATATTTCTTCTAAGACTCCCTTTTTATTTACATTTCAACCCCTCTGAAATCATACAAATCTTGTCTTCTAGTCTACAACTGTGTCTTAGTTGATGTGGTAAGAAAACATTGTGTCATTTTTGAATTGGCCATTTTATTTGTCTTAGCAGCACATGAAATAATGGTGCATTTAAAAAATGATGGTTTACATAAGAGACTCTTAAACTCATAAAAAAGTGAGGCTTACTGCGGGGGAGGGAGTTAGAAAGAGGGTGGTTGGGTTATGGACATTGGGGAGGGTATGGGCTATGGTAAGTGCTGTGAAATGTCTAAGCCTGATGATTCACAGACCTGTACCCCTGGGGCAAATAATAGATTATATGTTAATTAAAAAAATAAAATATAAGTAGATAAATAAATTAAAATGATGGTTTAATTGTGTCAATGAAATATAGCTTGGCTATCGTTGGTTAGGAAGATCACATATCTGGGATTTTCCAGATGGTCCTAATTACATGCACCTTTTTTCTTTTCAGTAAAGGGTATTTGTTCAATATATAACTATAATATTATTAGGGTTTCAAAAACTTGAGAAACGTTTTCACATTTATATCTTATAGCAAAACAAACAAACTAACTAACTAAAACCCAAAATACCTTTTGCTAAACTAATTTCTTTGTGGCCTAATTTTTGGTTTGGAAAATATCATCAGCAAACATGTTTAAAAAGTTATTTCATAAGTGAATCTGTTTGAGTCTTGCACATGAAAAAATACCTTTTTTCCCCTAAGATTTTTATTTATTTATTTGAGAGAGAAAGAGTATGAGCAGTAGGGAGAAGCAGAAGAAGAGAGGAGTAGACTCCCCACTGAGCCTGAGGCCCGTTGTGGGGACCCAATCCCAGGAGCCTGAGATCATGACCTGAGCCAAAGGCAGACCCTTAACTCACTGAGCCACCGAGGCTCCCCTGAAAAAAGACTTTTAATGTTAGATGTATCTCCGGTAATATCTATTGTCTATATTTACAGTTTGGTCTACTAAAAATATTTTTATCATATTTTAAAAGATTTTATTTGTTCCCAAATTAATATTAATATCCCAGTTTATTGCAAAGACTAAATTAATCTCATCCATCTCCTTAGCAACAAGTGATGCCTTGATCAATGAGCATTTCATGCATTTTTTCTTGTGTTTAAATGTATGAGAGCAGAAAGGGAAAGTTGGGAAGAGCTTAGAATAGGAGATTGATGAGCGTATCTGGGTGGGCCAGAGGAGGTTGTTAACGTAAGATACTTAAGAAAGACCTAATACTGCAGTGTGGTTTTTTATTTTTGTCAACAAACCTGGCTTTAGCAACATATCATTCAGACTATAAATACTGTACAGTTGTGTTTAGGGAACAAGTGCCAAAATGACTTAAACTGGGTTTTGGCAAATTATTTCCAGCATTTTTGAGGAGATAAGTAGTGCAATAAAAAAATTTTGTGCAAGGACACTGAACTTTTCATAAGGCAAAACTTGATTGCCTTACTTGCAGTCCAAATTTAGACAACCTTGTCATTTGGCAATCTTGTCAAGAGAATGCATGAATAGTGTCAATCTCCATATATATGGATTAAAGAAATTATTCAGAATTATGGAATCATTGACATAGGTTAGGAAAGAGATTCTTAAGTGTTTCAAAACATCCAGACAATAGATGATTTTAACCTAACGGTGTCAGGAAAAACTGACAATGTTTGGAAGGAGCAAAAGAGATTCTTAGCTGTCCTTGCAGTGGATGTTGGCATTGCCTAGCAGGTCCACTGGGGGTTATCTGGTACCATAGAGAGATGCACATTTGTTGTCTTAGTCATCTCAGGCTGCTGAACAAAAATACCACAGACTGGGTGGCTCACAGAGAACAGAAATTTATTCCTCACAGTTCGAGAGGTTAGATGTCTAAGATCAGGGTGTCAACTTGGTCGAGTTCTTTTACGGGCCCCCTCTCAGGTTGCAGACTGCTGACTTCTCAGATCCTCACTTGGCAGAGAGCAGAGAGAGGAAACAAACTGTCTAATGAGTCTTATAAGTTACCAGTCCCATTCATGAGGACTCTATCCCCCACAACCTCATCTAATCCTCATCACCTCCCAAAGGCCTCACCTCCTAAAACCATCATATTGGAACAGAGATTGTCAACATATGATTTTGGGAGGCAACATTTAGTCTATGACAATTGGGTTAATGACTTAAGCTATTTTATTACTCTGTAGGAATGAAAGTTGATTTGTGGAAAACTAATAATCATGGATGTAGCTCTTGCTCATGACAGTGGGAGTGAATTTTATCTGATAGGGAGTATAAGTCATTTTAAGTTAAAATCCCATTTGATTTTAATCTTTCTGGCTCCATCATTAATAAACACATTGAAATCTTTGACATGCATCCATTTCATATTTTTACGAGATTCATGATTCATGATTTTTAGAAATTATACTTTAGCAGCAATAATAATGCATATCTGTTTTCATTCCATAGATATTCATCTGTTTATGCAAGAAATATTTATTGTGTTCCTACAATGTCAATATACTGAGCTAGGCACTTTATGGGATTCAGAGATAAGAAGCAGCTGAAATTCTTTTTTTTTTTTTAATAAACATATAATGTATTATTAGCCCCAGGGGTACAGGTCTGTGAATTGCCAGGTTTTCACAGCACTCACCATAGCACACACCCTCCCCAACGTCCATAACCCCACCACCCTCTCCCTAGCCCCCTCCCCCTGGCAACCCTCAGTTTGTTTTGTGAGATTAAGAGTCTCTTATGGTTTATCTCTCTCCCGGTCCCATCTTGTTTCATTAATTATTTTCCTACACCCAACCCCCCCACCCCGTTGCATCTCCACTTCCTCATATCAGGGAGATCATATGATAGTTGTCTTTCTCCAATTGACTTATTTCGCTAAGCATAATACCTTCTAGTTCCATCCACGCTGTTGCAAATGGCAAAATTTCATTTCTTTCGATGGCTGCATAGTATTCCATGGTGTATATATACCACCTCTTCTTTATCCATTCATTTGTTGATGGACATCTAGGTTCTTTCCATAGTTTGGCTATTGTGGACATTGCTGCTATAAACATTTGGGTGCACGTGCCCCTTTGGATCACCACATTTGTATCTTTAGGGTAAATACCAAGTAGTGCGATTTCTGGGTCATAGGGTAGCTCTATTTTCAACATTTTGAGGAACCTCCATGCTGTTTTCCAGAATGGTTGCACCAGCTTGCATTCCCACCAACAGTGTAGGAGGGTTCCCCTTTCTCTGCATCCTCGCCAGCATCTGTCTTTTCCAAATTCTTTTTTTTTTATTATGTTATGTTAGTTACCATACAGTACATCATTAGTTTTTGATGTAATGTTCCATGATTGATTACTTGTGTATAACACCCAGTGCTCATTACAACATGTGCCCTCTGAATATGTGGATTTGTTTTTTATTATATATGTACACACACATCAATTTACAAATGATGGATGAATATATACTCAAAGTTAAAAAGTTAAACAATCGATATTATCTAGAGTATATAGTAACATATAGTCTTCTTTCCTTCTTAAAAATATACTACTTTTTCTAGAAATAACCACTGTTTAACTGTTTGCTGGACTTCCTTGCAGATATACACACATAGACACAGATATATATACATTATATGTTATATACATATATTTGTGCTATATACTATTCTGTAACATTCTTTTTAATTTAGTAGGCCTTGGAGCATATTATTTAATAAAATGCCAGCTATCAGGATGGGGAATGAGACTGAAAATGGGCCTCGGAAACTAGTGTATTAAAGAATTAACTTTATCCCATTACATCTCCACCTCATCCTTGTGCACAGAATGCTTGGCAAATATTAAAGAATTTTTTCTAAAGATAATGGAGTGGTACACGGGGGGAAAATCTCTCCACTGCCTGCATCTCATCCAGTTCTCAAAGCAAACAAATTCCCTTTGTTGACCAGCTCCTCTCACAGGCAGTATCAAGCCTGATATTTCCTGATTGTTCTTTAATATGAAGGGGGAAAAAAGGCATGAGACATTTAAAGAAAGCATGCTACAAAATAAAGATACAGATATTTATGCAGTAACAATTACCTCCTGGCAAAGGTAGTTTAAAAACTGGAAGAGGAATTTGAAATAAGAACTGAGTGCTATTTCACTGACACAAACTCTTTGGGTTCCTGGACCCAATTCTGATGTCAGGGGATCCCCCTCCCCTGCCCAACACCAAGCAGACAGGATGTCAGAGAATTCAACCCAATTCTGACACAATCTACCCAGAGATAGCACCAATTTCCTCAGGTTAAGGGCTCAGTCCAACAAGACTGCCCCTAACCCCCCACTACAGATACCAGTCTCAAGCCCCAGGCTGTTACCCGTGCTTCTGACCAGCCTGCTACAGACTGGGAGTTCCAGCGATCTCCTCCTTGGACTTCAGCTGCCAGCTGCAAGTCCAGGTTATTACCTTGTACTTCTGACCAATTAGCTATAAATCAGATGTTCCCAGGACCTCCTCTTTTGGTTCTTTCAAATAGCTAGAATGGTTAACAGAACTCAGGGAAACACTTACTGTTTACTGGTTTACTAAAGGATATGGTAAAGGGTACCGATTAAGAGCCAGATGAAGAGATATGGTGTGTGTGTGTGTGTGTGTGTGTGTGTGTGTATATATATATATATATATATATATATACATATATATATATATATGCTATATATCTATGATATAAGGTATGGTACGGTAGAAGGGTTCAGCACTTTCATGCCCTCTTCAGGCACACCACTCTCCCTGCAACTCTACCTGCTCACCATCTGAGAAGCTCCCTGAACCCAGTCCTTTTAGGTTTTCATGACACAGTCAAGATTGACTAAGTCATTGGCCACCGGCTGATTCTACCTCCAGCTCCTCTCCCCTCCCTGCAGGTCAGGGCGGGTGAAGCTTAAAGGTCCAAACTTCTAATCACATGGTTGGTCCTCCTGGCAACTAGCCCCCATCCTTCAGAGGAATCCCAAAACCACCTTCATTAGTAACAAGACATCCATGTCGCCTTTATGACTTTGGAAATATGGAAGAAGACCAAATATATCTGAAATATATAGAAATATATATATTTCTCAGAAAGCATTATATCCCAGCTTTTGTAAAAAAAAAAAAAGGGGGAAAAAAGAATAAAAAAGAGTTCTCAGAAAATATGATTGAGAAAAGAAACCATTCAATAGTAGATAAATAAAACCAGTAGGATATATGTCTCTAGAAAGAGATTTATTATTAATTATTTGCTCATGGGTTTATGGAGTCCAAAGACCCCAGTATCTGCTATCTGAAAGCCAGAGGCCTAGGAATGCCAGGTGGTATAGTTCCAGTTCAAACCCCAAAGCCTGAGAATCAGGGGAGCCAATGGTGTAAGTTTCAATCTGAGTCCAAAAGCCCAAGAGCCAGGGACCAAAGGTGTAAATCCCCACCCCAGTCTGAAGGCCCAGGAACCCAGGATACCAATGTCCAAGAGCAGGAACAGATGGATATCCTAGTTCAAGCAAGGGCATGAATTCACCTTCTGCCACCTTTTTATTCTGTCAGCCCGCAAAGGATTCTGTCAGCCCGCAAAGGATTAGATGATGCCTATCCATTGGTGAGTGTTGTTTTTACGCTGTAGATTCAAATACTGATCTATTCTGAGAACACCCTTACAGACAACCTAGAAATAAGGTTTTCCTGTTATTGGGAAATCCGGACATCCCTTCACCCAGGCAAGCTGACACACACAGCTAACCATCACAATGGCACAGCCAGGATCCAGTCCAGGTTCCGCTCTTGAACAGAAGAGCTTCTCAGAAAACTTCTGTTTTCTCTTGGGGTTCATCTTCGGCTACTTTTCGCTGCAGAGGTCTCCCTAGACTTCCGCTGTCCCATCTCCTCCTCTGCATTATCCACCCCATCTCTCATCCTTTTCATGAAGGACAGTTTAACTTTATCTCAGCTCTCTCAGTTGTGCTTCCTATTCCTCCTATTCCAAATGTGCAAAAGCCTTTATCCTGAAAATGACAAGCAAAAGATACTCCCGTTACCAATCAATATCTACCCTCCTGAGAAGGGCAGAGGGAATGTGTGCATGAGGCTGGAGTGGGGAGGGGAGGAGGGAGTGGGTGGAGATATAGATTTTTAAATAATAACTAATTTTGTTTTCCTGTCAGATGTATCTTTATAAAGATGGTAGTTTTCTTTTCTGTTTTTGTTTTTAAATTACATTTATTAATTACATATAAATTGAAATTTTAAAAGTATATCATGAAAATATGGCATAATAGTAACAGAAAAGTAAAAGCATAAGCCATGTTCTAGAAGATGATTTCAATACATATAATCAGAAGAGAACTAGGAGGCAGAATTTAAAAAGACTGCCTATAAATCATTACAATAAAGATTAACAACTCAATAGGAAAACATGACAAGATATCTAAACTTAAGAAGAAATTAAAATGTCTAACAAACATGTAAAAATATGCTCAGCCTAACAAGCAATCAAAAAATGCAAATTAAAACCAGAATAAGATACAATTTTGCACCTTATTAGATGGGTAAAAACAAACAAAAACCTTGAAGATACCAAGTGTTGGAGAGGAGGTTGAACATTAAGAGAAATCATACTCTTAGTAGTGGGAATACCTATTGATAAACCACATAGGAGATGATTATGGACTGACTGTTTTCCTCCAAATTCATATGTTGTAGTTTTAACCCCCAGGGTGATGGGATCCGGAGGTGGGCCCTTTGGGAACTAATTAGGTTAGAGGTCTTTTTATCAGGGAGTTTGATTTCTCTTTTCCTGGTATTTGCTACGTTGCTCAATACTTTGGTGATCAAGTGGACATGAGGGAGGATAGAAATTGACATGTCGAAGGTGACTCCAAAGTTTTTACCTTGAAGACCACTGGAGAATGACAGTGTTTGCCAAAGGCAGGGAAATCAAAAAGAGCTGCTACTTCCTCTGCAGTCCCAGTGAAAATTAGCAGTGGGTGGGAGCTGGGAATTTTATCTGGACATGCTTGTTTTGAGATGATAGTATTACTCTGAAGTAACAACGTTGAGGTTATGGGAGTTGGATGGGATTGTGCTGTAAGTGAGAGAACAGGGACTGATGGTAAAAGACACAGGAGTTCCCAGCATGGAGGAGGGGGTTGGTGGGGAGAGACTGGGTAAGTCTGCAAAAGTCTTATGGACTTTGGCAGGGAAAAGGAAAGCATACGGACAGAGGGCAGCAAGCAAACAGCATGAAGATGTAAGAACAGAATCAGAATGTTAAACCATTGTGGATGCCAAAAAAGAAAAACATTCTACAAGAACAACAATAGCTAACACATATAAAGACTTAATAACGGCATGCATTATAAGAAATATAATATTAGAAATAAGCCAGTCGGAGAAAAATAAATACCACATGATTTCACTCATATGTGGAATTTAAGAAAAAACAAACCAGCAAAGGAAAAAAAAGGGAGAGAGAGACAAGGCAAGAAACAGACCTTTAACTGTAGAGAACAGACTGATGGTCACCAGTGAGGGTTGGGTTGAACAGGCGATGGGGATTAAAGAGTGCACTTTGGGATGAGCACAGGGGGTGGCACAGAAGTGCTGAATCTCTCTACTGTAGACCTGAAGGACATGGTGTGTTAACTACACTGGAATTAGAATAAAATAAAAAAATAATGACATCCATTATTTCAGTGAAAATTCTCAATAACCATAAGATCAATGTACTGTTACATTATCCCTCTCCTCACTGATGAGGAAACTGACTTATGATAGTGAAAATAATTTATTGAGAGTCACATAGCTGGTAATCAAATCCAGATTAGGGGAAACCAAGGATCCTGGCCCTTTAAGCTCTACTCTGGAGGATATAATTGAAAATCCAGAGTTTCTATACAGTTGCATAATCCTCCTTGTGTACGAGGCTCAGGGATGTGCCTTGTACATACTTACTCTCACACACTCAGCAGACCTGCTTTTCCCAAATAAATTGTAGATAAGGTGTTCATAACTCACCCTAGACCACACAGTTGTTAAATAGTGGGGTTGGGATTGGAACTCTACTGGTCTATTTCACAGTTTATTAAAAAAAAATCTTAAAAGGAGAAAATGAACCATTATTCCATGTTAGTGGTTAAATATATTCCTTGAAATTAAACTTTGAAAGCCACAGCCTCAACCTCTGTCAGGTGGCTCTTATCCTCCTGCCCTGCACTGCCTCTACCTTGTAGGCTCAGCCTCTGAGAAAATCACATCTTGTCCATATCGTGGTCTCCTGCCACCTTTTGTCCCTTTTCTCCTTCTCAGCCACCACAGAGAAATTGATATTTCTGAAGGATCCAATAGTCTTGGTTGGACAGATTTTAGTTGCAAGAAAAAAATAGCTGACCGCCCTAATGTGACAAAATGTTAATCATGAAGGTATTATTTTCTTTTCTCCTTCTCCATTTCTTTTCTTTTCGACTGAAGCCAAGACAAATATTAAATATCTTCCACCCCCTCTGAGGCTAGTAATCTCCCCCCACCCCCATGAACAGATAGAGGAGTAGTGGCTAAAATAAAAAGGTATGTGTTTATTATGAGCAGAAAGTAGGATCACCAGATTTAGCAAATAAAAATGCAGGATCCCCAGTTGGATTTGAATTTCAGATAGGCAACAATTTCTGTTTCTTTTTAGTATAAGTATGTCCCGCGCAGTATTTGAAGCATACTTATACTAAAAGCCAATATTCACTGTGGATCTGAAATTGAAATTTAACTAAGCATCCTGTATTTTATCTGGTAACTATACCAGACTATGAGTTCAGATCATCTTTTTTTCCTCACTTGACAATTCAGATTAATTCAACCCAGCAAGTCATTGCACAAAATGGGAACTGGTACAAAATGTTGCCTCTGAGATCCTGTTCCATTTGAATTCACTTGGAGATATTTATAAACCACACTTCCTGTGTACTCTGATACTGTGGGCAAAAGGAGACAGGATGCCCACATTCCCCAGGGAATGGAGCATGACATGTAGCTAAACTGAATTTTGTTTGTGGTGTAAGTTCAGTCTGGGTGACTCATGGCTATCTGGGTTCACACTGAATTTGAGCATTCACTGGCTAAAACTATCCATTGAAAATTAGGGTCAATTCTGTGATTTTCAAATTTATTTAAACCAAGTAAGTGACTACTCAAAGTCCTCCCAAAGTCTCTCCTCTTTAATTTTAAATAACTGCTTGAAGGTTTGAGGTAACCTAATTGTCTACTAGGTTATTCATTTTCTCACTTCCCATAGTACTCCACTAACTTCAGGCCCCTTTTCTTCTCTATGAAACCATTGGAGATATCTACTTAGAAACAAACATGATGGCAAAGGAGATGGATAGAATATATGTTGATTTGTGGTTTTCCTAAATTGGGCTTCTTCTCCTCTGTTAGATCTAATATGTTTATACATACTGAAAGTGAAGAGGACCTATTATATGTCAACACCATGGAATGGCCATACAGTTTGTATCTGTTAACAAATCCAAAAGGGGAAAAAAAGGAATCGATTCTTTGTCACTCATTGATTCAGCCAACAAGGATTTGTTTTGAGCTTGGCTGTGGATACAGCTGTGAAGAATGACAGCTGATCTTCATTTGTGCCATCCACTGCTCTGAGTGCTTTCCACGTCAGTCATCCTACTCTCCCAGCATTCTGAGTAGGTTCTTTAATAATCATCATCCATGGGGTGCCTGGGTGGCTCAAATGGTGAAGCATCTGCCTTCGGCTCAGGTCATTATCTCAGGGTCCTGGGACTGAGCACTGCATCAGTCTCCCTGGTCAGTGGGGAGCCTGCTTGTCCTTCTCCCTCTGCCTGCAGCTCCCCCTGCTTGTGCTCTTTCTCTGTCAATTGAATAAATGAAAGCTCTTTAAAAAAAAAAAAAAGCCATCACCCATTTTACAGAGGGGTGATCTGTAAAATCACCCTTCTGGATATGTAAAGAAAGGTTGAATAATTCACCAGGGTCACATTCGCAGAAAGTGTCAATGGCAGGATGAAACTCCTTGTGCTCTCTTGGTCTCTCTGTCAAATACATAAATAAAATCTTCAAAATAAAATAAAATGGAGTTGGGAGACCAGAAAGGGGGAGTGCTCACATCCTACCACTCCTTGTAGCCCTTTGTAGTTCCAACAGGAAGACATACTCTGCAGTCTTACTATCCCAGGAGCAGAAGGAAGATTTTCTCCTTGCCTGGCAACTGCTCAGCCAATGAGAGATAGTCAAAGCTCAGCCAATGAAAAGTCCTCATGTGTCAAACTCCCAGTTCTGGCCAATGGACTCTGTTTATAACAGCCACGTTGTCACCACCAGCCCTCTCCTCTATTAAAGAGCAGTCCTGGCCTTTGTTTCCTGGATTTGCCTATGAATTATGGGGAAGCTTGCATATCCCTAATTGCTTGCAATTCCTCTGCTGTTCCCAAATAAACACATTTTACTGGTAAAATAACTAGCTGCTTTACTTTTTGGTCAATAGCTTCCAAGACCCAGCTCTGGTTAAGGCGGTGTCATTCTGTGGTCGGGAGCATCTCCCAGGAAGACCGTCCTGGTTTGTAATTCTGGCTCTTTTACTTCCCAACTTGTGGCTTTGGGCAAGCTATTTTTTTTTTTTCAAAATTTTTAAAAATTAATTTCATTTCTTTTCAGCGTAACAGAATTCATAGTTTTACACCACACCCAGTGCTCCATGCAATGCGTGCCCTCCACAATACCCACCACCTGGCTCCCCCAACCTCCTACCCCTCGCCCCTTCAAAACCCTCAGGTTGTTTTTCAGAGTCCATAGTCTCTCATGGTTCATCTCCCCGCCCAATTTCCCTCAACTCCCTTCTCCTCTCCATCTCTCCATGTCCTCCGTGTTATTTGTTATTCTCCGCAAATAAGTGAAACCATATGATAATTGACTCTCTGCTTGACTTATTTCACTCAGCATAATCTCTTCCAGTCCCGTCCAAGTTGCTACAAAAGTTGGGTATTCATCCTTTCTGATGGAGGCATAATACTCCATAGTGTATATGGACCACATCTTCCTATTTAATCTCCATAAGCCTGTTTTCTCATCTGTAAAACTGAGTGAAGGATACTATAGAACTCATAGGTTTGTCCCACAAATACTTCCTCTTTACTCTAGTATTTAAGACTTGGTTCTGTTCTAATTAGCAATTTTACACAGGCATTCTAGTTACAGAATACCATTGGCTCAGCTGGACAGGTTTAAAAAAAGAGAGAGAGAAAGGTGTTATTTTAATTATAGCTAGTAGGATGTTACCCTTTAAACATGTTATTCCTGTTTTCACAGGCTGCTCATGGTGCTGCAAGTAATTTGCTGCTGTGAAAAATCCCTAAGCATGAACAGTATCTCTTTCCAAGAGGAAGTTAAAAGGAGATAATGACAGCCTAATTTCAAACTCATTTCCAATATATTTGTCAGCAAAAGTGTTCTTTGTGCTCTTCTTCTTGAGCCTTGCAATACAAAGACAAGACTGAACCCAGAGTATCAGCTTTCTGTGTGAGGGAGAAACAAAAATAAGAATTATAGGACTCTGGAGTTCCCACTTCTCTTACCCTGCTGCCTTCTTCAGACACACCCAGAAACAATCCTAAAGATCATTATCTAAACCGAGAACCAAAGCCCACAAATCAGCGGCCTTGTGAATAATGAGATGAAAAGAACACTAATAGCCTAAGGGTTATTTATCTCATTGTTGTTAGGATGATTACTTTGTTGTTTTTTTTTCCTGCCCAAACTGGAGAGAATTTTATGGGGTTTTGGTTGGTTGGTTTATTAACTCTTACCCTTTCAAATGGTTAGTCTTTCCTCAGGATTTGGATTTTTTGGAGGCCTTGCTTTAAACTTTAAATTACTGTTGATATTTTGACATATTCCTTCTAGTCATTTATGGAAATACACACATGCACATACAAATATATGTATCTCTGAATACACTGCATTTTAATCTTATTTTTCTTCACTTAGTAGTTTATCATAAGCATTTTCCTAAGCAGAACTCTTAAGGACTGGACTACACAGGAGTTTTTCTCCTGATTTTCCCTTTCTGTGAAGTGGACCTTCAAGCGGCTGGCATGATATCACCACGTCACATCTGTGGCTGGGCCGTGGGGTGCCCAGCGGTGTCCGAGGCACCCATCCACCCTTGCTGGTTTCCCAGTGTATCCATTACACTGCATCCTAAATAGCACTTTAAGTCTCTCAACCTCAAGTCTGGACAGTCTAGCTCTTCAACCCTTCTTTCCCTGGTCACCCACACCTACCCTCTTTACTGGTTGTGCCCTTTTATAGTGTGTTTTCCAGACCTTCTTAGAGATGAGAAAATGGAGGGGGAAATGCCGGCCAATTTTCTTCTTTCATAATGCGAAGGTCCCACAGCCTAGGTATAATTGGCAGTTATGCACATAGCTTTGAAGCAGTCCAAGGTCCATTCCAGTACTGGATGCTGTCATTAGTTTACATGTGCCTAAGCTGAGCTTCAGAGGGGGTACAGATAAAATATCTGCCAAAGGCTTAATAGCTAGTAAGCAGCAAAGCTATGCTTTGAACACAGGTCTATTTTATGCTAAAGTTTTCTTCTTGCCACAACGACGATCTGACTCCCAATATACGGTGATATTTTGGAGCGCTATCAGGTTGGTTCACTGACTTCATCAAGTCAGTGAATCCAAGGGTCCTTCTTATATTATTTTATTTATTTTTGAATACTACACATCATTCTGCATCTTTTCTTTTTTTGTTTAACAATACACCTTGGAGCTCCTTGTATATGAGGACATGTCAATGAGCATTATAATTTTAATGTCGAAGTACCATTCCATTTTCCATTGTACAGTATTTGTTGTGATTCTTAGTTGTGAATGACAGAATTTCCCTCTGGATGATTTAAACAGAACAGAATTTGTGGAAGACTATTGGGCAGCTGAACAAATCTCTGGGTCTATCAGAGAGCCGGCTCTGAAGCTCTGCAGCCAGCAACACGGCCCCTAAAAGTCTGCTGGGAATCCTGTACATGGTAGGCCTTGCTGACTGATGGACTTCATTACTGCATGATCAAGTATTGAATACCGATATCCTTTCCCCTTCCCCGCCCTTGATTTGATTGATTTCCCCAAAGAGAAATCCTTCAATCATCAGCCTACATATTTAAGTCTGCCTCTTATGTTCTAGAAGCTGTATGGAGGTTGATGGTGGAGGGGAGCAGATTTGGAAGTCTCACTCTTGAGGATGTGGATTTCCGTACTTGCTTTCAGTTCAGTCCCTTCCCACTGCTTTCCCTTGTGTCTAGGGTCTCCAAGTCCAGGGACTCCAGGGTTCAAAGAGAATCGACCTGTCTTCTGCCAGAGTGGGGGATGGTACTAGCCAGGCTACACAGGTGTGGTTGAGGATCTTGAACTCCTTATAATTATATCTGCTCCTTATGTAGCATCTCAGTAAATCTCCCAGTTTTTCGCCCTACTCCCAACTTCCCATCTGCAGGCAGGAGTGGTTTTACCTTGTCTTTAAAGTGGCCACGATAATAGGTGGAGTTGCCTTGTATGAGAAATACCTTACTTTGTATTGGCTTTTCTCCCCAGTAACAATTCAATTTCGGTTTTCTCTGGGCTGCTACCTTAGTTATTATTCATCTATTTACTTCCCAGTTTCCAAAATTTTGTTGACATTTCATCTGCTTTCTTCTCGTTTCCATTTTCTTTTTCTCTTTTACTTCCTGCTATCTTTTGGCTTTATATCTTTTTAAATTCCCTTCTTGTAGTTTCAGTGGAGTCTTGGTAGGTAGTGGTGATAAACACGGTATTAAGTATACTATGCGTAAATGGAGATCCTTATTGCAATAAGACCTATAATAATATTTATCTAAAAGAAGATCCCCAGCCCTGCCCTTTGTTAGCAGGTGATATTTTTGTAACAGTTCTAAACATATCATGTGAAGTTACTTAGCTCATCCCTGAGGAAGCTCGGGTCACTGACTTCAGCATTCCACGAGTGTTGGCCAAATTGTGCCTCATAATAGCTTACTTGAGTGGTAAATGAGAACTCATAAAGAGATATCCTAGTGCCAAGAAAATATAGTAATAAAAGCATGGGTTTTACTTACGTCTTAAAACTGATTTAAGAGTCATAAGACAACTTAGACACTATTTTGTAGTGTTCTATTTTTTCTCCCTTAGAATTTTTGTAAATTATTCACTTTGTTAGTACAGTCATGATATTTTTCAATTTTTGTAAACAGATTTTGTTTAGAAGTTTTGGAAAAAATTTAATTTGGAGGTTGAAAAAGATGGGCATACTGAGAATTTAGAGAAAAACCATAAAAAATGTTTAGACATAAAAGAAAAAAAGTCTAAAAAAGCAAGATACAGTAAAATAATTCACATTATTAGCTTAGGTGCCTCAATATAAATTGAAGTTATTTTGAGATTTCCGTTTTCAGCTATTATTGCATAATGAGGAAAATGGTGAGGACTTTTGAGACCTTCTGTTATAATGAGTACCTAATATGCTTGGTTCAATCTGTCTCAACTCCTTGAAGTTAACTTGGCTTGATGAGATGGTTTGATATCTGGGATTTGTTTCAAAATAACCCAGAGGAGGGGGTGAAGGGAAGTGAGTGGGAATATGGATTAAACAAGATTGGCTAAGTGTTGATAATTACTGAAGCCTGGTCTAATGGATTCAATTTATTCTATTTTGTATTTTTGAAAAAAAATTATAATAACATCTTAAAAAATAAAAAAAAATTACTTAAAAAAAAGAAGACCTTAACATATGAGGAAATGCGAATGGAGGAAGACAAAAAGTGTTCCTAACCAAAAAAAAAGGGAGAAAAAGTGTTGCGCCATGATTATGATTATGTTTGCACAAACAGTGAAATTGTGTGTTCAATAAATTTTAAGAAAACATGGTCGTAATCCTACTGGAAATAATTTGAAAATTTAAATGAACTTCTCTGTAGTTTTATACTATGCATAAAGAATGCAAAATAGAACAAGCTTTTGGCTTTAAGAACTTCAGTAGGCCCTGCAGACAATGAAGTTGAGACAGGTTCTTTAGTTCACTGAAAATACAAAGCACAGTTTCATGTGTTCAGTGGGGCTCAGAGAAAGACTGGAAGATTTAACCTAATGTAGTCCTTGAACTCCTTTTTCCATGAAACATGCATAACACTTTTGAGAGAGACGCGGGCGGCCACAATTTTGTTATTGTTATTGTTTTTGTTTTTACAATCTGGGGGAGAGATTGCGGAAAAATAGAATGAAAGTGAGATGAGAAATTATAATTAATCTTTTAGAAGAGGATAAATGTTAAGTTTGTAGGTTATATCCTTATGTATTAATTCTAAAATAATTAGACGTCTATAAGGTCTGTATTGTTAGTGAAGCAGAAGGGCATTCGCTGTCTGGATTAAAGCTGTACCGATGCTATAAAAAAAAAAAAAAAGACCTTAGTTTTTTTTTTGTTTGTTTTTTAAGATTTTATTTATTTGACAGACAGGGATCACAAGCAGGCAGAGAGGCAGGCGGGGCAGGGGGAGGGGGGGAAGCAGTCTCCCAGCTGTGCAGAGAGCCCAATGCGGGGCTTGAACCGAGGACCCTGAGATGGTGACCTGAGCTGAAGGCAGAATTTTAACCCTCTGAGCCACCCAGGTGCCCCAAGACTTTAGTTTTTAAGAGCAGTTTTGGAACAAAGAAAATTGGGCAGAAAGTACAGAGAAGGGGTGCCTGAGTGGTTCAGTTGGTTAAGCTTCTGACTCTTGATCTCAGCTCAGGTCTTTGTTGTGAGTTCAAGCCCTGCATTGGGCTCTGCACTGGCCATGAAGCCTGCTTAAAGTAAATAAATGAAAGTGTAGAGAATTCCCATATATGCCTTGTCACCACCCCACAGCCCCTAACACAGCCAACCCCACTATCCACATCCCAGCCCAGAGTGTTACATTTGTTACTATCAACAAACCTACATTGACAGATGATTATCATCCAACGTTCATAGTTTATGCTAGGATTCACTCTTGGTGTATGTTCCATGGGTCTGGACAAATGTATAATGACATGTATTTACCATTACAATATCATGCTGACTCCTGACAACCACTGATGTTTTATCATCTCCATAGTTTTGCCTTTTCCAAAACATCATATAATTGGAATTAAAATCACTACTTTTAAAAAATCACTACTCAAAATTAAAATCGTATATTGCCATATAAATTTATTTATGTAAAAATGAAAAGAATATAAATATAACACATTTTTTTAAAATTTAAAAACCTGGGGCTCCTGGGTGGCCATTAAGAAGGCTGGCTTGGCTCAGAGTCCTGGTCCTATTCACCACTCAGCAGGGAGTCTGCTTTTCCTTTTCACTCCCTCTTGCCCCTCCCCCCCACTCATGCACACATGCTCTCCCTCTCTCTCTCAAATAAATAAATAAAATCTTTTAAAATAAAATAAAATTTTAAAACCTGGATTTCCCACAAAAGCATGAATGAGGAATATGCAAAAGTCATTCCAGAAACTATTGTCCCATCACAGGAATGAATACACACCTATCTCCTGCTTGTCCACTTGAATCTGTTGCTTCGCTTTTCTTCTCTTCTCTTCTCTTCTCTTCTCTTCTCTTCTCTTCTCTTCTCTTCTCTTCTCTTCCCTTCCCTTCCCTTCCCTTCCCTTCTCTTCCCTTCCCTTCCCTTCTTGTATTCCAAGATGCCTACTGATAATTCTCTAAGACTCCTTTGGATTGGAGACTTGATGTGGGCTTGTTTTTCTGGCTTGACCTTAACCCTTTCCATAAGCCACCAGATTCTGTGACTGACCCAGTTAAAGTCCTTGCTCAGCTGTCCTGACAGAAGGTTAGACACTAGGCTTAGAAATAAGCCAGATCATACTATTCTTTGCTAAATAAAAGCCCTGTTTGCTGTTTTTATATTTATTATGGTGAATAATACACTAATAATAAAAAACATCTTTTTTTTTTTTAAAGATTCCATCCATCTACTTGACAGACAGAGACCACAAGTAGGCAGAGAGGCAGGCAGAGAGAGAGTGAGAAGCAGGCTCCTCGCCAAGCAGAGAGCCCGACGCGGGGCCCCATCCCAGGACCCCGGGACCACGACCTGAGCTGAAGGCAGAGGCCCAACCCACCAAGCCACCCAGGTGCCCAAAAAACATCTTTTTAATATTAACTTATATGCCTTAATAATTTCATTCTCAGAACAACCTTAACAAGGCTGGTTCTAATACTCTCTCCATTTTGTGGATGAGGACACTGAGGCAACAGAAGTTAAATAAATAGGTCAAGTTTGCCCTGTTGATAAATGGTGCATAAACTCGGGGCTGGAGGGGGGCACCTAGGTGGCTCAGTCGGTAAAGTGTCCGACTCTTGATTTTGGCTCAGGTCATGATCTCAGGGTCCTGGAGAGGAACCCTGAGTCAGGCTCTGAATCAACAGGGACTCTGCTTCAGGTTTTCTCTCTCCCTCTGCCCCCCACCACTCTCTCTCTCAAATAAATAAGTAAATCTTTAAAAATAAAAATAAAATTAAAATAAACAAACTCTGGACTGGGAATTCGGAGGCCATGTTTGTTTTTGCCTCTGCTGTGAATCAGCTATGTAACTTTAAAAATCTCATGAACTCCCTTCAGAGGCCATGGTTCTGGACTAGGAATAGGTTATCTTCTGGGTCCTGTGCAGTGTGTGATTCTCTGTGTCTGGTCACTCAAAAGGAGACACCTCAAAAGGAAACATGCCAGTCTTCAGCTGAGCTCTTTTAAAGTTTTGCTTTTAGTTAATTTTTTGACTAAATGAAATGTGTCCAAGTAGTATGTATTGCTTTGCTTCTTGTCTTTCATTCTTGCATCCCCAAACGGTTCCTCAAAGTATGATTTATAACTGAGTGGCTGGGGCAGTTTATTCTCATGCAATGGCTTCTTTCTCTAAGATTTCAGGAGCATAATGCAATGTAGAATTCATCAGGTATCTTTACTTTTAATGCAAACATCTATCTGGAATACTCATCAGTCACTCAGCAATTCTCCACTCAGCTTTTGTTATGCTTTTGAGGCAAAACAAAAGACCTAAAGAAGCAAATTTGCACCTCCAGTGGCCGGCATCCAAGATGGACCCCACTTCTTCCCTCTTGGTATCCATGCCCTTATCTCTTTTCCTCCCACATTTTGCCAGGTGGTGTGTGTGACCAAGAGCACATGGCAGAAATGATGTTATATCACTTCCAAGGTTGGGTTATAAAAGGCATGGTGGCAACCATCTTGGTTGCTCTCCCTAATTTTTTGTGGATCATTTGCTCTGGGGGAAGCTGGCTGCTGTGTCAGGAGCACCTGTGGAGAAGATCATGGTGGGAAGAACTGAACGCTCCTCCTTGAGGTGACCATAGCCCTCACTGACATCTTGACTGCAACCTCACAAGAGACCCTGAGCCAATCTACCCAGCTAAACTGCATCTAAGTTTTGGGGTAATTTGTTATGCAGCAACAGGAAATTAATTTTACAGATGAGAAAGTTGAGGTACTGAAAAGTTGAGTGAGTTCTTCAAGAACTCTTAGCAAGCAAGTGATTTTGCTAAGTAAAGATCATAGTTGCATTTTCTTCTCATTTTAATATCGCTTAGGGACGCCTGGGTGGCTCAGTTGGTTAAGCGGCTGCCTTCGGCTCAGGTCATGATCCCAGTGTCCTGGGATCGAGTCCCACATCGGGCTCCTTGCTCAGCAGGGAGCCTGCTTCTCCCTCTGCCTCTGTCTGCCTGTGCTCTCTCTCTCTCTCTCTGACAAATAAATAAATAAAATCTTAAAAAAAAAAAAAAGTCTGGTTTAAAAAAAAAAAATCACTTACCATGGGCACTTTTCTTGGTCACTTTAAGCAGGCTTTTTATTTGGATTAATGACATGAAAAAGATTCTTGTTATACCTTTAATTTGTAAAATTATTTATTTTTCCTTGAACAAAGAAGAACTGAAGTGTTTTTAAGTTCCTTACAATTTTTTTTAAAGATTTTATTTATTCATTAATTTGAGAGAGTGTGTGCATGTGCTCTGGGGAGGGGCAGAGGGAGAGAATCTCAAGCACACTCCCTCCTGAGCGTAGAGCTTGAGATCCGGAGATCATGACCTGAGCCAAAACCAAGAGTCAGACACTTAACTGACTGAGCCACCCAGAAACCCCAAGTTCCTAACAGTTTTTAACTATTCTAAAAGAATAATTACATAAGAATTACAAAAAAGGAAGGTAAATTTAAGGCGACTTTGGTGTATATCACACATGGTGCCTCATTACCAGGGTGACAAGGTGTGCTCAGCATAGTCCTGCTTTTTGCCAATTGTACAGTGTAATTATTAATAGTGCTCCCTTAAATTCTCAAAAGTAGACTGCGAATTACATACTCACCATGGGCTGACCAAGTCAACAACTTAGTAATTGCTTGTCTCTTACAACATCAGCTCCTATTTCAACCAGAGCTACCTGCTTAGCCCTTTAAGGCTTCAGCTCATTCATGTCCATTCTCAGATTGGCTCTGGCCAGGTCAGGCCATCCTCAGTGAATCCTTTAGCTCAGAATCAAGCAGCACTCTTGGCACCCATTCCCCACTGGTACAGAGAATAGACTTTGCAGTCAAACAGGTCTGCTCTTAAACCACTGCTCCATGAGTTACTGGATCTGGGATCAGGTTGAATCACTTAGATTAGGCTGTCCAGTAGCACTTCTGCAATAATGGAAATGTTTGATAATTTGGCACTGGCCAATACAGTAACTACTACCCACGGGTGGCTATTGAGTACTTGCAGTGGGGCTAGTATGAATGAAGAACTTGATTTTTCGTCTTCTTTCATTTAATTTGGAAAATAAATAGCCACATGTGGCTATTGGCTACCCATGCTGGACAGTGTAAAAACTCTTTGAGCTTCAGTTTCCTCTCTTAAGAAACAGAGATGACACCTACTTTTCAAGGTTGTAAAAGACTAGAGAAAATGCTGCACACGTGATCGGTACCCAAATTACCATTATGTTTACATGCGCGAATTCTTCTCTAGATTCTGTTCTCCAGTTGCCCATGCTTGGCTCTATGCCCTGGACACCTCCTTCTTCCCCATTGTCCCCAAAGGCAATCGGTCACTTTCCAGTGTTGCCACACCTTCTGAAAATGCATCAAGTGTCCCTTATCTCCCATCTAGTGCCACTAGCCTGGCCCAAGCTACCTTCATAGCTGGTTGATTTTGTCTTAAAGAGTCCCTCTGTTTCACTCTTCTCTCCTCCTGGTCATTCATGGTCATTCATGACACCCAAGTCATTCATGACACCCAAGCCTGAGACATATTTTAAAAAATACAAATATTATAATTTCCCTACTTAAAGTCCTTCAGTGGTTTCTCAATTGTTAAGGAGAGATAAAGACCAAGACTCTTCCTGAGACCTAAAAGCTGTGTAAGATCCCACTTCACCTGCCTCTCCAGCTGTCCTTCCCCCCATCCTCCAACCACACCAGACTCCTTGCTGATCAAGTATACCAAATCCTTCATGCCTCAGGCCTTTGGCACATACTGTTTTTTTTTTTGTTTTTGTTTTTTTTTTTTGGGTCTGGATAGCTCTCAGTCCTGCCTCTCCTTGTGTAGTTGACTCCTATCTATTATTAATACCTCCACTGGGAAATATCTCGTTCTTGGGGAAATGGCTGGCTCAGTTAGTGGAGCATGAGACTCTTGAACTCAGGGTTGTGAGTTGAGCCCCACGTTGGGTATAGAGATTACTTAAAAATAAAATCTTTTTTTAAAAGATTATCTCCGTCTCAAGAAACACACTCTCCTGGCATCCTAAATTAGGAGGGAGTCAATTTTCATTGCATCTTGCCTTGTCCCTTCAAGATGCTTATCATAGACTGAAATTCTATATTTATTAATGGGATTTCTTTTTTTAAAAAACAACACACACCCAGGCCTCACTGCAAGCTCTAGGAGCAGAGGCTTGTATTCTTAGCACCTGATACAACACCTGGCTCGTAGCAGATGTTCAATATATATTTGTTAAGTGAAGGAGTGGGACCATGGAAAATGATAGATTTTGCAGTAGGAAAACTAAACCTGCAGTTAGGACAATAGCAAAATAGGACACATACACAAAAGCAAAGAGGGGAAAAGAAAGAGAAAGGGAAAGAGAAGAAGGCTGGCAGGGAGGGTGAGGGAAGGAGGGAAAGAAAAAGAGAGAAAATTTTGATTTCAAACTGTTGCTTCAGAAAAGTCTAGAAATAACCTATTCAGTATTAACATGTGTAAGTTTTGTGTTTTTGTGGTTTAGAGAGAATTACACTGGGAGTGGACAAGCAATCTTTTCAGTGCATAGGGTTTCTAATGTTCATAATGTGGCCCTAGTTATGACAGATTTTTGAAATTTATATGCATCTTTCAAATAAGAAAAGGAACTATATTACTTTAAAAAAACTTTGTTTTAAAGATTAGGTTAAAAGACATTACTTGTATTGATAAATATTTTCAAATCCAGCATCACTTTATGATTTGGACAGCATGAAAAACAGAAGAGTACACTAAAATTGCACTGGATATATCCATAATACATTTTTAAAAAGATTTTATTTATTTATTTGACAGACAGATCACAAGTAGGCAGAGAGGCAGGCAGAGAGAGAGGAGGAAGGGAGAAAGCAGGCTCCCTGCTGAGCAGAGAGCCAGATGCGGGGCTCGATCCCAGGACCCTGAGATCATGACCTGAGCCGAAGGCAGAGGCTTTAACCTACTGAACCACCCAGGCGCCCCCATAATACATTTTTATTCTTACTTTCAGCACATTAGATTGAAGTAATCAGAAATCAACATTGAGCATGTGCTAATTTATGAAATAAATCCATTTTGTACCAAAGGTATACATATACAATCAGGAAAAAAGTTTGAACAAAAGCAATATTGAAAACCTTTGACATACTGGATTTGAGCATCACAGCTTTGATAAATATATGAAAATAGGAAGGAGCATCATTGGATGGCTAAGTCTGAAATTTTCAAAATAGAAAAACAAAACCACACATATTCAGGAAGAGATTGATATCTTATTGTGTGTAAATGCATCAATATTATTTTAAAATCATACTAGAACAACAACACTAATTAGAGATGTCTTTAGATAGGGGTGCATGGATGTCTTAGTAGGTTGAGCATCTGACTCTTGGTTTTGGCTCAGATCATGATCTCAGGATCATGATCTCAAAATAACCCCACCTTGGTCTCCCTGTCAGTGCCAAGTCTGCCTGGGTTTCTCTCTCCCTCTCCCCCTGCCTCTCTCCTGCACTTGCCTGCATGCATTCTCGTTCTCTTTCTCTGAAATTAAAAAAAAAATCTTAAGAAAAAAAAAAAAAGAAAATGTTCTTAGACAAATGTGTGTAAAAAATCTTTAAGGCTAGATAGTAGGTGAAATAGAAACCCTCCCCCACAGCAGAGAAAGAAAAGTATGCAGAAATTCTTAAAAGGAGCTGATACTTGCCTGTCATATATAGAATGCTTCAAATGAATTTTAGGTGACTATGTAAATAGTTTGATCATAGTTTAATTAGTTAAGGAAAATGATTTTAAGGCCAGTTGGTCTGATCCTAAGGTGGGAGCACTGATGATGTTGGTGAAGAAGGGCAATATTTAGAAGGCCAAAAAAGCGGGACTTGGCAACCACTTTGGTATATGAAAGTGACACACACAAAAAGTCATTGACTGTCAGATTCTTTAACTGAACACCTTTGTGGATGGTGATCCATCTTGGGCTGAGAGGATGGGGCTCAGGGGAGGGGTACATGTGAGGGCAGAAATGAATTCATTTTTGGAGCCTACTGAGTTTGAAGTGCCTCTCAAATACAAGATGTGCCCATTTGACAGTTAAAAGTATAGAATTCAGGAGAAAATTGGGGGAGGTGATGAAAAATTAAGGATTTACTTACATATAAGTGAAATCTGAAGCCATGGGAGTAACAACAACAAAACCTTCCAAGGGTATTGGAATACCCAATTGGCATCCAATGATGCCAATTTTCAATATATTCAAGTCTTGCTCCTCAAGCATGGCCCACAGACCAGTGTGAAAGCCAGCCTCCAAGATAGTCCCCACTCCAGGTGTTCATGATTTGTGTAGTCCCCTCCCACGACAAATAGGGCTGACTTATGTAACCAGCAGGATGTTGTGTAAATGACAGATTGCCACTTCTTTTTTTTTTTAATCTTTTTTAAAAAAGATTTTATTTAATTATTTGTCAGAGAGAGAGAGAGCAAAAGAGAGAGGCAGAGAGCGAGCACAGGCAGACAGAGTGGCAGGCAGAGGCAGAGGGAGAAGCAGGCTCCCTGCCGAGCAAGGAGCCCGATGTGGGACTCAATCCCAGGGCGCTGGGATCATGACCCGAGCCGAAGGCAGCCGCTTAACCAACTGAGCCACCCAGGCGTCCCCAGATTGCCACTTCTAAGGAGAGTTCATGAAGGATGTTGTGGCTTCTTGTTTGCTCTCTGGAATCACTAACTGCAGAAAGTCAGCTGCCATGTCCTGAGGACACTAGGGCTACACAGGGACCAGGAACTGAGGGCTCCTCCCACCAGTCATGTGAGCTACCTTTGCAGCACAGAATCTTCCAGCCCCACTTGAGCTTTATATGACTACTGCTGTTGCCAACATCTGGCCTACAACCTCCTATGAGATCTTGATCCACAGCTCCTGGGACTCAGGACCCATCAGAAGCTGTGTAAAGTAATACCTTTGATGCATTAGGCTGCTGACTTTTCGAGTAATACGCTCACAGCCATCCATAACTAATACAATCTGCATCCAAGTTGGAAACTGAAAGCCTGTTGAAATGCAGGCTCTCAGTCCTCAGGACACATCTAATGAATTCAAATCCGCATTTTAGCTCCATGGCTTTTATGCACTTCAAGATTGAGAAGCTCTGTAAGAGACTAAAAAGGGCAAGAATGCTTGGGAGAGTACTGGAGGGAGGGAGAGGGGCTGCCATCGAAAAGTGGGGCAGAGATAATGGGGTGGCAGAGGAAGAGAAGGTGGAGGGACATCTGGAGAAATAAAATAATGAGAAGAACTGATGAGGAAGACAAGGGAGAAAAAAGTTTCAAGAAGACAGAACATACAGAACAATGTAACAATGTAACAATGTAACATATGTTACAGAGAGATGATACAGAGAGACTGAGTGGGAGAAGAAATAGACAATGGCCAAGAAGGTTGCGGTTATGCTTTTTTAAAAGTGTTCTTATATTTTAGAGATAGACACTGAAATATTTAAGGATGAAATGACATCATGTCTGGGATTTGCTTCAAAATACTGTGAGAGGGGAGGGAACGGGGGTTTGGATGAGACACGCTTGTCCGTGAACTGATAATTGTTGAAACTGGGGGATGGGTACATGGGACAAATAGCACATTATACTCCTGGGTCTATTTAATTATGTTTGAAATTTCTCACATTAAAAAGCTTTAAAATGCCATAAAATTGCTTTGGGAGATTATAGGGGAAATTATGAGTGACTTTTGTCAGAGCAAATTTATTGGAGTTTTAGAGCGGGAGCCAGACAGCAGTGTGCTGAGTGAAAGACAAGAGATGAGGAGAGCGCCTGGGGATTATTCCTTTCAGAAGTCTGATTTTAAAAGAAAGGAGAGAGAGTAAAGCTTCAAGGGGAGGGAACGTTAATGCGAGTTTATTAGACTGAGAGAGAGCACCACAGGCTCTCTAAAAAATAAAAAATAAAGAAAAAATCCAATTGTTACGACTGCACAACAGCCATCAACATCTACCTCAAGGCTCTGAGTCTCCCATTGCTGTTCTTTAGCTTTGTTTGAAAACTGTAGAATTTCTTCGAATTGCCTTAAGGCTCTCCAAATTTGTGGTTGATCCAATTACCAGAACTGCAGTTAAGGCAAATGCTTCCATCAACAGCTGTGGATAGTGCTTCACCACTCAAGTGGTGAAGGCATTGCCTGAGCTGAGAATTTAAGGGTTGTTTAATGAAGTCTCAAGAAATGAGTGGCCCAAATCCAGTGGTACCAGCTTGCGGTTGTCACGAGGATTAAGGAACATGAATAACAGTGCTCAGCAAGTGTTACTTTTGTTTTCTTCATTATTTTCCATTTTCTAAAATGTGTTTGAAGGACAGCAATCCTAAAAGATGTTAGCAAGTGTCACAACAACAGAAGTTGTTCCATAGACAAATACATTACAAATACATTTGGGACACGTTGGGCTGACAGTTGAATACCCATTCTTATTGCAGAGCTTCTTAAAATTATTTGAAAGTGCTTTGTGAGTTTCCAAGAATATACAGTCATTTTTATAAAATTTATTTTTTTTTAAAGATTTTATTTCTCTATCTGTCAGATAGAGAGTGAGCCACAAGCAGGGGAAGCAGCAGGCAGAGGGAGAAGCTGACTTCCCACTGAGCAGGGAGGCTAGTGTGGGAATTGATCCCAGGATCCTGGGATCATGACGTGAGTGGAAGGTAGACACTTAACGGACCGAGCCATGCAGGCGTCCCAGAAAATACAACCTTTCCAACTGTTTTAACCCTAGAACTTTTTTGGAAAGGAGAGTTTCTCAGGGCTGTGGAACCTACTTTGGGAAGTAATTGCACTAAATCATGTGATCTACATAATCATCACATTTAAACATTTGAATGCATTTAAACATTTATTGCCAGCAACATTTCCTTATGGAGATGTGCTCATTTTTGCTTTTCTGGTTTTATCAGTTACATTCCGAACAATGACATGCATCTTCCATGAGTCATTCATAAAGATTTGTGAGGATACCAAATTCCCGTCAACTCTATCATCATTAATGGGAAGTTTGTTGTTGTCATTGCTATCTTGTTTGTTGTTAGTATCCCAATCTCCCATAGAATCTTAGGAGACAGTTTTCTGCAGCAGTTAAGAATATCAGCTCTGGAATCTGATAACCAATATGGATTTAGAACCAGATGCAAGACTTGGCAAATCTCTTGGAAAACGCTGAGCCTGTGTTCTCATCAATAAAATGAGGGTAAAGTATAGTGATATATCTTATACAGTTGACCCATGAACAACATGGGTTTGAACTGTGTGAATCCACTTACATGTGGATTTTTAGAAATAAATACATACAGTACTATAAATGTATTTTCTCTTCCTTATGATTTTCTTAATAACATTAGTAACATTTACTTTTCTCTAGCTTACTTTAAGGTTAAGAATATAGTATATACGGGCACCTGGGTTGCTCAGTTGTTAAGTGTCTGCCTTTGGCTCAGGTCATGATCCCAGGGTCCTGGGATTGAGCCCTGCATCAGGCTCCTAGCTCAGCGGGAAGCCTGCTTCTCCCTCTCCCACTCCCCCTGCTTGCATTCCGTCTCTTGCTATGTCTTTCTGTCAAATAAATAAATTCTAAAAAAAAAGAATATAATATATAATACATATAACATACAAGATATATGTAAATTTATGGTTTATGTTATGGATAAGGCTTTTGGTCAACAATAGTTTATTTATTAGTAGTTCAGTTTGGGGGGAGTCAAAATGTAGATTTTTGATTGTACAGGATGCCCCTAACCCCATGTTGCTCAAGGATCGGCTGTATTTTGTTCTCTCTCTATATTTTTTATATACACCTTAGTTAGCCATCTAGTAAATTATATTTTATTAATACAATCTTATAGGTTTAGCTCTCTGTTTCCTTTATAAAGTCTTTTATAGGTACGTATTATTAAAGAGAAGATGAGAGTCTTTTTTTAAAAATTTTTATAGACATATAATGTATTTTTATCCCCGGGGTACATGTCTGTGAATTGCCAGGTTAACACACTTCACAGCACTAACCATAGCACATACACTCCCTAGTGTCCATTACCCCACCCCCTCTCCCGACCTCCCTCCCCCCAGCAACCCTCAGTTTGTTTTGTGAGATTAAGAGTCACTTATGGTTTGTCTCCCTCCCGATCCCATCTTGTTTCTTTTCTTCTTTTCCTACCCCCCATATCCCCCATGTTGCATCTCCACTTCCTCATATCAGAGAGATCATATGATAGTTGTCTTTCTCCGATTGACTTATTTCACTAAGCATGATACCCTCTAGTTCCGTCCACGTCATTGCGAATGGCAAGATTTCATTTCTTTTGATGGCTGCATAGTATTCCATTGTGTATATATACATCTTCTTTATCCATTCATCTGTTGATGGACAACTAGGTTCTTTCCATAGTTTGGCTATTGTAGACATTGCTGCTATAAACATTTGGGTGCATGTGCCCCTTCGGATCACTATGTTTGTATCTTTAGGGTATATGCCCAGTAGTGCAATTGCTGTGTCATAGGATAGTTCTATTTTCAACTTTTTGAGGAACCTCCGTGTTGTTTTCCAGAGCGGTTGCACCAGCTTGCATTCCCACCAACAGTGTAGGAGGGTTCCCCTTTCTCCGCAGCCTCACCAGCATCTGTCATTTCCTGACTTGTTAATTTTAGCCATTCTGACTGGTGTGAGGTGATATCTCATTGTGGTTTTGATTTGTATTTCCCTGATGCCGAGTGATGTGGAGCATTTTTTCATGTGTCTGTTGGCCATCTGGATGTCTTCTTTGCAGAAATGTCTGTTCATGTCCTCTGCCCATTTCTTTATTGGGTGATTTGTTCTTTGGGTGTTGAGTTTGCTAAGTTCTTTATAGATTTTGGACACTAGCCCTTTATCTGATATGTCGTTTGCAAATATCTTCTCCCATTCTGTCAGTTGTCTTTTGGTTTTGTTAACTGTTTCCTTTGCTGTGCAAAAGCTTTTGATCTTGATGGAATCCCAATAGTTCATTTTTGCCCTTGCTTCTGTTGCCTTTGGCGATATTCCTAGGAAGAAGTTGCTGCGGCTGAGGTCGAAGAGGTTGCTGCTTGTGTTCTCCACAAGGATTTTGATGGATTCCTTTCTCACATTGAGGTCCTTCATCCATTTTGAGTCTATTTTCATGTGTGGTGTAAGGAAATGGTCCAGTTTCATTTTTCTTCAAGTGGCTGTCCAATTTTCCCAACACCATTTTTATTGAAGAGGCTGTCTTTTTTCCATTGGACATTCTTTCCTGCTTTGTTGAAGATTAGTTGACCATAGAGTTGAGAGTCTATTTCTGGGCTCTCTATTCTGTTCCATTGGTCTATGTGTCTGTTTTTGTGCCAGTACCATACTTTCTTGATGATGACAGCTTTGTAATAGAGCTTGAAGTCTGCAATTGTGATGCCAACAACTTTGGCTTTCTTTTTCAATATTCCTTTGGCTATTCGAGGTCTTTTCTGGTTCCATATAAATTTTAAGATCATTTGTTCCATTTCTTTGAAAAAAATGGTGGGATTTTGATAGGGATTGCATTAAATGTGTAGATTGCTTTAGGTAGCATAGACATTTTCTAAATATTTGTTCTTCCAATCCAGGAGCATGGAACATTTTTTCCATTTCTTTGTAA
>PISX010000044.1:284150-298509 GCA_004024625.1 Mellivora capensis
TTTGGGTGCAATTGTAAATGGGATGGACTCCTTAATTTCTCTTTCTTCTGTCTTGTTGTTGGTGTAGAGAAATGCAACTGATTTCTGTGCATTGATTTTATATCCTGACACTTTACTAAATTCCTGTACAAGTTCTAGCAGTTTTGGAGTGGAGTCTTTTGGGTTTTCCACATATAGTATCATATCATCTGCAAAGAGTAAGAGTTTGACTTAAGAGAAGATGAGAGTCTTAAACCAAGAGAGTCTTACCTGACTACGATGAAGAAAGACCCAGCTGCTAAGATTAAGTGAGCAGATATGAGTCTCTCCTTAATGACTGGTCAGTCTCCTAGGAACAGGAGTTGAGATTGTTTGGAGAAATGTCAAGAGTAGATAAAGTTAGAAGACATATGTCACATGTCCATGGGAGCCTGGAAAGGGTTAAGTGGGAGAAACAAAAGCTGTCATGGTGGTAGGGACAATGGTGATGATGGGGGAGAGGTGGCAGTCAGAGATGGAACCTGAAGCTAATTTGTATCAGGGTTCCGAATATGTCACCCTCAAACATGCCATTTTGGCATATTGACTATTTTGAATTAAAGGTACTTGAGAAACAGCCTGTGCGAGAAGTATGCTCTAAAATGCAGCAGATAAAACTCCCACATGAAAGGTACTCTTCCTGTGCCAGGAGCTTAGAAGACATCCTTATCACCAGAGTCTGGAAATATAGGGCTAAGAAGGCTACAAAAACAAACATTGTTACTTCTTTGCCATTCTACTAACCCTAGCCCAAACCCCTTTGTCTTGTTAATTCTTCACAAATCTATTGTTTATTTGTCTAAAAGGTATGAAACCTTCCCACTCTGACCACTAATTTGAGTCTCATACCTTGAATGGGGCTCCTGTATGTTAATAATGTGTATACATAATTAAATTTGTTTTTCTTCTGTTAATCTTTTTACTATAGGAAAATCTCAGCCAAGAACCTAAAAAGGGAAAATTGCTTTTCTTCCCTTACACTTGAATATATTCAAGAAACAAAGCAGAAGCAATTTGGGAAAATTCAAACTTCTGTTGTAAATAGGGCTGAGTCACCCTGAACTCCCTCTTCCTGTGGGCTGGCTGCATGGTTTAACCTGGGGTTAAAGCCTTGTGTCACAACTGGAAGGTGCCTTAACTGGTCTGATATCTGTGTGGTTGCCCAATTCGTTACAGATACATGAGCTGCTTAGAGAGTTGCTAATTCCTTCTTGGGCTCATTCCTTTCTCCTTCCTACATGCCTACTTCTAAGTATTATTTGCAAACCCTTTACTATTTGTATTAGTTAGAGTTCTCCAGAGAAAGAGAATCAATAGGATAGACATATCTATCTATCTATCTATCTATCTAATCAACAGGGAAAAAAATGGAGATTTATTTTAAGACATTAGCTCATGGGCTTATGTGATTATAGGCCTGGCAAGTCCTAAGTCTGCAGGGTTGGCTGGCAGGCTGGAGACCAGGGGAGGGGTTGATGCTGCCATTTTAAATGCAAAAGTAATCTGCTGGCAGAATTCCCTTTTCTTTGGGAGAGATGAGTTTTCTTCAACTGATTGGATGGTTTCTTCACCTGATTGGATAATACCCATCCATGGTATGGAGAATAATCTTTATACAAGCCCACTGATTTAAATGCTCATTTCATCTAAAAAATACATTCACAGAAACATCTAGAATAACATTCGACCAAATATCCGGGTACCATGACTAGCCAAGTTGACACAAAATTAATCACCAGGCTATTCTTTCTTCCTTCACCAAAAGCCAGTTCACATATTAAAAAGAGAAGTAGTTGGTTCTTGGAAACTTGAAACTCATTGTAGAGATGTGTATTAATTTTTATGCTCTCATTGGGCTTTCACATTAGCATGGCCTAATTTCTACTACCAGGAATAGGATGTGTGCTGTGCTAATGGGAAATGATATATTTAGTGTTTTGTAGGATCATTCTTTAATGTCTGTGTCCCTTTTGTTGGATGAGAGCCCACATGGAGTAGCTGGATGAAAGTGTCCTTTCTGCTTACCCCTGCATTAGGAATAAAAAAGAGAAAATGTGTGTGCGCTAAGGGGGAAAAATCCATTATTTTGCAGTTATTTATGGTATTATAATCAATATAATAACTTTCAAGTACTTTTTAATTAGTAAGCTCTGCAGAAGATAAAGTAATTCCATATCAGCGGAAGCCAGTGACTTCTCCCATGTTGGGTTCAATTCTAGTTGTGTTTTATTTTTTTTTATTTTTATTTTTTTAAAGATTTTATTTATTTATATATGACAGAGATCACAAGTAGGCAGAGAGAGAGAGGAGGAAGCAGGCTCCTGCTGAGCAGAGAGCCCGAAGCGGGGCTCGATCCCAGGATCCTGAGATCATGACCTGAGCCGAAGGCAGAGGCTTTAACCCACTGAGCCACCCCGGCGCCCCTCTAGTTGTGTTTTAACTGATACATAAAACTTTATATAAATACATTATGCTTAAAAAATACATTATGCTTAGCAGATAAATAATATTTTTTGGATTAGAGTAATTTAAATCAACTCACTGTCTCAGTACTGCAATCAGTTTAGCTTCTGTAATATGTTAAGTAGCCATATTTGGCTTACAGAATAGTATAATGATATGAAACCAATTTTTTAAAGCATCTTGACAGTTCTTTTTATTGATATGTGGGAAGAAATAACATTTTCAAGTCAACCTATTTATTACCATGGGATATTAAGAGAATGATAGACAATATAGATTCCTTTTTTTAAAAAAATAGATTTTATTTATTTATTTGACAGAGAGAGATGCAGTGAGAGAGGGAACTGAAGCCGGGGGAATGGGAGAGGGAGGAGGCTCCCCGCTGAGTAGGGAGCCCAATGCAGGGTTCAATCCCAGAGGCCTGGGATCAGGACCCAAGCCAAAAGGATATGCCTAATGACTGAGCCACCCAGGTGCCCTGACAATATAGATTTCTTAAAGGTAGAGATCAAAGCTCCTTATTTACCTAGACAAGGGGAATTAACATGATGTTTTAGCTTAACTGATGAAGAAAAGTTGGTTATTGTTTCAAGGGTGAACTTGGGAACATCTGGTCAACTCCAGTTAGGAATAGCTATATTGATGCCCTGTGGGTTCCTTTGGCAACAAGAAGAGCAAGTGACCATGGAAATGGGGCACTTTAAAAATCAATGCATTCCCACTAACTCTGTAAGAGGATTCCCCTTTGTCCACATCTTTGCCAACGTCTGTTGTTTCCTGAGGTGTTAATTTTAACCATTCTGACCAGTGTGAGGTGGTATCTCATTGTAGTTTGGGTTTGTATTTCCTTGATGCGGACTGATGTTGAGCACATTTTCATGTGTCTGTTGGCCATTTGGATGTCTTCTTTGGAGAAATATCTTCATGTCTTCTGTCCCTTTCTTGACTGGATTTTTTGGTTTTTGGGTATTGAGTTTGGTACATTATACATATACTTTATCAGTGAAGACATTAGCAAACATCTTCTCCCATTCTGTCAGTTGTCTGTTGGTTCTGTCGACTGTTTCTTTTGCTGTGCAAAAGCTTTTTATCTTGCTACTGAAAGTATAGATCCTAGACCTACAGCATCAGCCTCACCTGAGAGCATAGAGATTTGCTGCATTATAATCTTAAATTTAACAAGATTCCCAAGTGATTCAGATGCACATTACAGTTGGGAGAATCCATAGCTTAATCAAGAGAATATTTCATTGTTTCACAGAACTGGAAGATCATTGCAGCTTCCCAGGCAGCTTCTCTGTATTTTTCTTAGCTTACACTCATGTTCCAAAAAAGGCTGCCATAGCTGTGGACATCATGTCTTCACATTACCTTGTTCACAGACAGGAAGGACAGTTTCTCCTGGTGTCTCTTTTTTGAGAAAGAGAAAAATATTTCACAAAACCCCCTACCAAACCTCTTTTGGTGTTATTGGCTCCTGCCTGGTGATTCCATTAGCAGGGAGGATGAAATTGTCAAGATTGGCTAAGACTAATCAACATTCACTCTGAGGCTAAACTAAGATCAGCTTTCCTGGGCACACAATCATACAGGGGATCTTCTACTGAGAAAGGGATGGGACGAGCAGGGTACCAGATGGGCATCAGCAGTGACTGCCAAAGTATTGCTGCTTTCTGATTCTCTATCCAGACATGTCTCCAAAGACCTGTCATGAGACTTTGAAATGATATACAGGAATCCATTTCTGTGATCATGACTGTAATTGGAATGTCAAATAAAAGTCTCCTTAAGACTACTAAAAAAAAAAAAAAACCAATGCAAATTCCTGGGCCCCATTGCAGATCCATCCAATCAGAATCTCAGGTGGGAGGGCTGGCAATCTATTGTTTGAAGACTCACTAGGTTGGGTACCCCTGAACTTGAACAGTTTCTCCAGTTGCTACATCTGATCTAGCTCACTGAGGTGTTAATGTGTAGTTCTCTAAAATAACAATTGGAATAATAGTAATAATGATATAATAATAATAGCAACAACATAACAATAGCCAAATACCTTTCTAGTGTTTACCAAGAGCCAGATACTAGTCCAAAACTTTACATATGTTAACTCATTGAACCTTCCTAGCCACTTTATCATCTCAGGTTTTCAGGTATATAAACTGAGGCACAAAATGATTAAGTAATTTGCCCAAGATAGACACAGTTACTAGAGAGCATTTGAACAGAGGCCATCAGGCTCTCGAGTCTGTTACTAAAATAAGGGTTCTGTGATCAAATATTTTTTGGAAATTCTGCTCTTTTTTAAAATTTATAATGTGTTAGTGCAAAATTTTGAGATGTCTTTCTGTAAATAATGCTGCTCAATATCAAATTATCTAATACAGTTCATAAATTTATCTCTGGAACCCTTTTCTGTATACTGTTTATTAACATCTTGAGGAATTTGTATTCTGAGGGACACCATCTGGAAAACAATAATATAGACACAAGGTGTCTTGTTACTCTAGATTATATTCTCTCTCTCTCTCTCTGTCTCCCTTTTTAGATAGTCTGATGAAGACCTGAAATCAGGAGACTTTGACTGCAGCTCAACTATCTCCTCTGCTGGCTCTATCACCTTGATTGATGATTCAATACTGTAGACCTTGGTTTCCTCATGTGAAATGAGAAGCCTGGACCAATTGCCAAGCCCCCTTCCAGCACACAAATGTTTGAATCTGTGATTTTCACTGGGAAGCTCCAGGAACGATGTTAAATGGATGCACTTATTTTCACCAAGAAGAATGGAGTTTAATTTTTGCAGGAGGAACTTAGGTCAGTTTTAAGGAAAACTTTCTGAACATAAGGATTATATTACTTTGAAACATTTTACCATGACATGTTCTTATAATAAGATTAATAGTGACAATGGCAATAGTAACCAAATAAGTAGTCAGGCTGCCACAGTTTACAAAGTTCTTTTACCTCCCTCTACCTGCTGTATTTGGCATTTCCCCAGGGAGAGATTACTATCATGTCCATTTTAAAGATGAATAACTACAGAATTCAGTGAGATTAAATGACTTGCTCAGGAACAAGAGCCAGTAGATAGGTGAGCTGTTTCAATCCATTGCTTTTAACTCCATATCCCAGGCTCTTTCAATGTAGTCATATGAGTTTTGGTTTACATGGTGACTGATACCCTACTGATCAGGCTAGATGGCCACCCATTTGGCAGAGTTTGAATGTAGACGTTTTGGAATACAGGCATGACATTTTGGCTTCAGGGAAGTCCTGATATTCTTCAAGAATGTTCTTTTGCTTTTTTTTTTTTTTAATATTTTCCATGGATTTCTTTTCTTTTCCAATAAAGGCATAGGTACAGTTAAATACTGTATAGAGCACAAAACAATTCAAAGAACAGTGTCTATTACGGTGTTAGGATTCTAGCCATAGTTATAATGGTAATGATGTTTGTATTTGTGAGAAATTCTTGTCATCATCACCATCATTGTCAAGTCCTGCTTTTCTCTTTGTTAGCTCTAGCTAGGGTATTTCAATGCCATTTTTCTGGATTATCTCTCACCACTATATCCCTACAAGTTGAGTGATACTATTTTACCTATTAAAAACTAGGCCTAGGGCACTTGTGTGGCTCAGTTGGTTAAGTGTCTGCCTTTTGCTCAGGTGATGATCCCAGGGTCCTGGGCTCTCTGCGCAGTGGGGGAGTCTGGGGCTCTCTCCCTCTGCCTCTCCCATGGCTTGTGCTCTTTCTTACTCACTCTTTCTCAAATAAATAAATAAGTCCTTAAAAAACAAAACAAATTAGGCCTGTCATTTGAGTAAGCATATTAGTAAGTCTTCTTGGACAGGTGTTTGGACAGGTATTTTTTAAAAAGTATATTTATTTATTTGAGAGAGAGAAAGAAAGAGAGAGACAGCACAAGTGGGAGGGACAGAGGGAGAGGGAGAGGGAGAATCTCAAACAGACTCCATGCTGAGTATGGAGCCCAATGCCGGGCTCAACCCCAGGACCCCAAGATCATGACCTGAGCTGAAACCAAGAGTCAGATGTTTAACCGACTGCACAACCTAGCAGACACTTCAGAATTTTTACATTTTTATATGAAACAAAAGCAGAGAAAATTCTATAATGAACATGCATGTACTTATCTGACCTTAACAATTCTCAGCTCACAGTCAGTTTTCCTGAATTTATCTCCTAACCCACTGCCCTGCCACTCCCCATCGTGCAAAACACTAGACATTGTACTATTTATATCAGAACATATTTTGATAATAATCCTTTCCTGTTATTTTAGTTAGACATATCAGTGGGGGGAAAATGAGAAGGAATTGAAGACATACTAAATTTTTAACTAGAAGGGTTAAAACAAAATGATTTTTAAAGAATAGTCAATTGACACCACTTTTTTTAAAAAAGCTTATTTTTAAAATTTCTTTTCAGTGTTCCAGAATTCATTGTTTAAATACCACACCCAGTGCTCCATGCAATACATGCCCTGCATAATACCCACCACCAGGCTCACCCAACCTCCAAGCCCCCCCATTCCCTCCAAAACCCTCAGATTGTTCTTCAGAGTCCATAGTCTCTCATGGTTCATCTTCCCCTCCAATTTCCCCAACTCCCTTCTCCTCTCCATCTCCCCATGTCCTCCATGTTATTCCTTATGCTCCACAAATAAGTGAAACCATATGATAATTGACTTTCTCTGCTTGACTTATTTCACTCAGCATAATCTCCTCCAGTCCCATCCATGTTGCTACAAAAGTTGGGTATGCATCCTTTCTGATGGAGGCATAATACTCCATAGTGTATATGGACCACATCTTCCTTATCCATTCATCTGTTGGAGGGCATCTTTGTTCTTTTCACAATTTGGTGACTGTGGCATTGCTGCTATGAACATTGGGGTACAGATAGCCCTTCTTCTCTCTACATCTGTATCTTTGTGGTAAATACCCAGTAGTGCAATTGCGGGGTCATAGGGAAGCTGTATTTTTAATTTCTTAAAGAATCTTCACACTGTTTTCCGAAAGTGGCTGTACCAACTTGCATTCCCACCAACAGTGTAAGAGGGTTCCCCTTTCTCCGCATCCTCTCCAACACACGTTGTTTTCTGTCTTAATTTTGGCCATTCTAACTGGTGTAAGGTGGTATCTCAATGTGGTTTTGATTTGAATCTCCCTGATGGCTAGTGATGATGAACATTTTTTCATGTTTTACACCACTTTTCATGACAAAAAAAAAACCCTAAATAATAATCTATCTCTTTTTGGAATGAGGCAAAATAACATAATCAGACATTAGTAACTTACTTTTTCAGAATGCTAATTCACAAATCACTATCAAATACATTTCACATTTGATACATAAACAGATCTGTGTAGTAAGTAGGTTCTTACCATTTTAAAGATAATAAGGCTCAGAAATGAGTACTCTAATGTGTCTTAGTCTGTTTGGGCTGCTATAACAAAATAACATAGACTGGGAAGCTTATAAGCAACAGAAATTTGTTTCTCATGTTTCTGGAGGCTAGAAGTCTGAGATCAGGATGCTGGTCAGGTGGGAGCCCTCTTCTGGGCTACAGACTTCTCATTGTGTCCTCGAATGGTTGAGGGGCAAACATGTTCTCTGACCCTCTTATAAATACACTAATTCCGTTCATGGGGCTCCACCCTCCTAACCTAATCATGTTCCAAAGGCCCCACCTCCTGACACCATCATCTTGGAGGTTAAGATGTCAATAAATGAATTTTATTCATTTTATTTATTTATTTATCTATATATTTATTTATTTATGGCAAAGACATTCAGACCACACTACAATGTCAAGCAACTTGTCAGTGTCAGGACTTGAAACTTAAACTAATTTAAATTCCAGTTTCACTCCCCACCTGCCCCCCCCCCAACTATACACTGCAAATGCAATCTCAACAAGGGACCACATTTACATGCAGCCTTTCTTATTAGCAATCTTTTGTTGTAAATGACAGAATGTCAACTCCAATAAGGTTGTGCAAAAGGGGAAATTAAAGGTTTAGAAAGCAGGAAGGGGCCAGGGTAGGTCATGCTCAGATACTGCACAGTCCAGATGCTCAGGCAGAATAAGTGTATCTCTTGCTATGCCTTGGCTCTGCTCTCTTTTGCTCTGATCCCATATGCCAACAGGTTCTTTCCTTTGGTGGCAAAGATGGCCACCACTAGTTCCAGGCTTACATTCTAGCAGTTACCAACTCTAGCAGAGAGAGATTTACATTTATTGGCCTCAACTGGATCAAAGGCCCACCTTTGGAATGGGTATGGGGTTAGCCCCATCTGTACTGAGCTCATTGCTAATGAGGAGAAGGTGCATCTAGAAAGGGACATTTGAGAGCTGGTACTAGTAAAAAGGGGGAGTGCTGGGCAGAGTAAAGATTGTTTAAAACTCAGAGAAAAATGACAAAATGATGGACATTATGAAAGTTTTAAGTGGGACAGGTGGAAGAAATCTAATCTTTTAGTAAGAGGAATTTCAGAAAGGATGACATAATCACCACAGAAGCACTAATCAAAGAAGATAAATTTCTTGATCCGAAGACCCCAATTTGAAAATTAAGAGCACATATCATGTACCAGGCAAATTATTTGCAAAAGCAACATGCCTGAATGTATTCTGACAGAATTGGAAACTTTTAAAATAAATTTTATTTATTTGTCAGAGAGAGAGAGGAGAGAAAGAGAGCGAGCGAGCACACAAGCAAGGGGAGTGGTAGGCAGAGGGAAAAGCAGGCTGAGCACGGAACCCCAGTGTGGAACTCAATCTCAGGACCCTGGGATCTTGATCCGAGCCAAAGGCAGATGCTTAACCGACAGAGCCACCCAAGTGTCCCAACAGAATTGAAAACTTTAATGATAAAGAAGAAATCCTACAAGAATCTAGGAAAATTTTTACCCACAAAGAAATGGGAACATCAGGGAAGCCTCAGCCTTCTTCTCTGTCACATCTAGTATTAGAAAGAATCTCAGCCTTGTTCCTCCCAGAGAGCAGAGCCAGAGACAAGAGTTTGAGTGCAGACAGTTGAGGTGGGGCCCGGGTAGGGCTACATTGAGTGATTTACTTGACAGTCATTTTCTTTTCTTCTAGTACCATGGGTTTGATTCAGGTTGGCACATGGCCCAGGTTGGTTGTATTGATTCGGTCCCCCTGCAGTCCGAGCTCTGACTGGTTGACACAAAGGTAGGAAAACTGACCCACATCCTTCCCAAAGGCAGCACTCTACAGAGCATCCTCTTTCCTGCCTCCCAGAGCCTGGAGCTGTGAAGGGTTTGGAGTCACCCTCTGATTGTTCAGCTTTTCCTTTGACTCTGGGAGCTACCAAAGGCCTGTTTCAATTCCTTCTTTGTCCAATTTAGGCAGAACTCAGTCTATTGGTTGTAAGAATGCTGATTGACTACTGCTGTACAGTGGCCTGCTTTACTCCATCTGCTCTAACTTTCATGCAATTATAACCAAAACTCCATTTGGATATAATAAATAGGCCAGTGACAGAATCTATAACATAAAAGGAGTTGGCATTATTGAAGGGTATACCATGAATAAACAGGGAAAATAATGGTATATATTAGGAAAATTGGTAATTTGGAAGAAAAAAACCCTATTTGGTTTCCATGCCTAATACCATGTATTAAAATAAATTGAAAAAATAAAATTCAGGGGCACCTGGATGTCTCAGTCATTAAGCGTCTGCCCTCAGCTCAGGTCATGATCCCAGGGTCTTTGGATAGAGTCCCGCATTGGGCTCCCTGCTCAGTGGGAAGCCTGCTGCTCCCTCTCCCATTCCCCCTGCTTGTATTCCCTCTCTTGTTGTGTATCTCTCTGTCAAATAAATAAATAAAATCTTTTAAAAATAAAATTCAAATGGATTACAGAATTAAAGCCTGTGAAGAGGAAAAATACACGGAAGTTATATGAAAGCTGAAAAATCTTGAGTGGCTACCTTACTGATCTCTGCATCAAAGACATTATAAGCATAAAACAAAGGAAAGGAATGCAATAGAAATAAATTTAACATAAGTATTAAAGGATTATGTTGACCTAAAAATATTAGATGCGACGTACCCAAGCATGGAATGATTTAATGCTTTATCTTCCCTTGCTTTGCTAATGATCACGGACTTACCTGTAAGGGCAAAGGAAAGAAAGGCAATCTTCAGGGATGGTGGCAGACAAACTCTAAAATACTTAAAATGGTGAACTTCCTTTAAAGTTCTGTGGCTTATCTTAAAAACTTCATATAAATTTGATCATCAATTACATATGTTTGTTCAAATATGAAAATGTATTAAAATGATCACAGAATGAAATTTTCCATCTGCTTAAGGGTCTCCTATGGTTTCTCTCCTCTGATTTTGTCTTGTTTTATTTTTTCCTCTCTTTCCCTATGATCCTGTTTTGTTTCTTAAATTTCACATACTAGTGAGAACACATGATATTTGTCTTTCTCTGATTGGCTTATTTCACTTAACATAATACCCTTTAGTTCTATCCATGTCATTGCAAATGGCAAGATTTCGTTTGTTTGACAGCTGAGTATATGTCACATCTCCTTTATTTATTCATCTGTCGATGGACATCTGGGCTCTTTCCATAGTTTGGCTATTGTGGACACTGCTGCTATGAACATTGGGGTGCAGATGCCTCTTTGGATCACTACATTTGATCTTTAGGGTAAATACCCAGTAGTGCAATTGCTGGGTCATAGGGTAGCTCTATCTTCAACTTTTTGAGGAACCTCCATACTGTTTTCCAGAGTGGCTGCACCAGCTTGCATTCCCACCAACAGTGTAGGAGGGTTCCTCTTTCTCCGCATCCTTGCCAGCATCTGTCATTTCCTAACTTGTTAATTTTAGCCATTCTGACTGGTGTGAGGTGGTATCCCACTGTGGTTTTGATTTGTATTTCCCTGATTTCAGACCCAAGTAAAATTATAAGAATATTACAAAGAACTTCTAGATGTTGCCATATTTGCTACACATCTATTTGTATTAAATGTGGTTATAATATACTAATTTACACAATGTTTTTTATTCTTTTCATTATTTTCTTCCTGAACAAATTAGGAGTTAGAGATTATGATCCGTTATCCCTAAGTACTTCAGCATTATCTCCTGGGAACAAGAACATTCCCTTATATAACCATGGTGCTGTTATCAAATTCCAAAAATTTAGCAGGAAACAATATTAAAACTAATACACAGTCTAAATTGAAATGTTGGCAATTGTCCCAATAATGTATTTTATAAAAGCAACTTTCTCCCCCCAACTCAAGATCCAATCAAGAACCACATATCCGATTTATCATGGTGCTTTTTTAGTTTTCTTTATTCTAGAAGGCAGTTTTTTAGTCTTTCTTTGCCTTTCATGACAGTGACAATTTTGAAGCATACAGACCTATTTTGTAGGAAAAAAAATCTCACAGATTTTGAAATCTGGGGGAAGAGTGTCAACACAGGGCCAGAAATCTGGGATTCTAGTTGATGAGCTAACACAAATGAGTTGTGGGTTGTTTGTATTCTCAGAACCAATCTACTTGTCTTTAAAATGGGGTAGTGTTGGGGCACCTGTGTGGCTCAGTTCACTAAGCATCACATTTTTTTTAATTTAATTTTTTTTCAGTGTTCCAAGATTCATTGTTTATGCACCACATCCAGTGTTCCATGCAATACATGTCCTCCTTAATACCCACCACCAGGCTCACCTAACCCCCCACACCCTCCCTCCAAAACCCTCAGGTTGTTTCTCAGAGTCCATAGTCTCTCATGTTTCTTCTCCCCCTCTGATCCCCCCAATTCACTTTTCCTTTCCTTCTCCTAATGTCCTCCATGTTATTCTTTATGCTCCACATGTAAGTGAAACCATATAATTGACTTTCTCTGCTTGACTTATTTCACTCAGCATAATCTCCTCCAGTCCCACCCATTTTGATAAAAAAGTTGGGTGTTCATCTTTTCTGATGGAGGCATAACATTCCATTGCGTATATGGACCATATCTTCTTTTTTCCATTTGTCTGTTGAAGGGCATCTTGGGTCTTTCCACAGTTTGGCAATTGTGAGGCAGGAATCTATCAAAATGCTAGAGGAGAACATAGGCATTAACTTCTTTGACATTGGCCACAGCAACTTCTTTCAAGACATATCTCCAGAGGCAAAGGAAAAAAAAGCGAAAATGAACTTTTGGGACTTCATCAAGATCAAAAGCTTCTGCACAGCAAAACAAACAGTCAACAAAACAAAGAAGCAACCCACAGAATGGGAGAAGATATTTGCAAATGACACTATAGGCAAAGGGCTAATATCCAAGATCTGTAAAGAACTCAAACTCAACTCTCAAAAAACATAATCTCATCAAAAAATGGGCAGAATACATGAACAGACACTTCACCAAAGAAGACATACAAATGGCTAACAGACACATGAAAAAATGTTCATCATCGTTTGCCATCACAGAGTTTCAAATCAAAACCACATTGAGATTCCACCTTATACCAGTTAGAATGGCCAAAATTAACAAGACAGTAAACAATAAGCATCCCATTCTTGATTTGGCTCAGGTTGTGGTCTCATGGGTCATGAGATCGATCCCTGTGTTGGGCTCCACATTCAGTGAGGAGTCTGCTTGAGATTCTCTCTCCCTGCTCCCACTTCCCCTCTTTCTAAAACAAACAAATAAATACTTTGTAAAAATGGGGATAATGTTGCCTGACCTGATTGTCTCACAGAGTTCTTCAGTAGATAAGAAAAAAATATGGACCTGGAACTACTTCTAAACTGCAAAGCATTTCACAAAATGAAAAGCATTTTACAGATATTCACCAAGAGATGAATGGATAAAGAAGATGTGGTATATAAATATATAATAGACTATCACTCAGCCATCAAAAAGAGTGAAATCTTTCCATTTGCTACAATGTGGCTAGAAGTAGAGGATATTATTTTAAGTGAAATAAATCAGTCAGAGAAAGACAAATACCATACAATTTCACTCATATAGAATTTAAGAAACAAAACAGATGAACATAGGGGAAGGGAAAGAAAAACAAAACAAGATGAAAAGACAGAGGGAGGCAAACCATAAGACACACTGAACTCTAGGAAGGGGAGGGTGAGGGTGGAAATGGGTAACTTGGTGATGGGCATTAAGGAGGGGATGTGATGTAATGAGCACTGGGTGTTGTATGCAACTGATGAATCACTGAATTCTACCCCTGAAACTAATAATAAACTATATGTTAGCTAAATTGAACTTATTTATTTTTTAAATTTTTCTTTTTTTTTTTTTAAGACAGGGACTTCTTTTTTTTTTTTTTTTTTAAGATTTTATTTATTTATTTGACAGAAAGAGATTACAAGTAGGCAAGGGAGGCAGGCAGGGAGAGAGAGGAGGAAGCAGGCTCTCCGCAGAGCAGAGAGCCCGATGTGGGGCTCGATCCCAGGACTCTGGGATCATGACCTGAGCTGAAAGCAGAGGCTTTAACCCACTGAGCCACCCAAGCGCCCAGTTTTTTAAAATTTTATTTATTTGAAAGAGAGAGAATAAGAGAGAGAGAGAGAGCATGAGAAGGGAAAGGGTCAGAGGAAGAAGCAGCCTCCCTGCTGAGCAGGGAGCCTGTTGCAGGACTCAATCCTGGGACTCCAGGATCATGACCTGAGCCAAAGGCCATCACTTAACCAACTGAGCCACCCATTAATTAAATTTAAATTAAATTAAATTAAATTAAATCTATTTAAATTGAATTTAAATAAAGAATTAAAAAAAGAAAGACATTTTATTTTTTTTTTCAGTTTTCTCCACTTTATTTTTTTTTAATGTTCCCTTTTTTTAAAAATTTCTTTT
>PISX010000044.1:298609-424485 GCA_004024625.1 Mellivora capensis
CCTTCTCCTCTCCATCTCCCCATGTCCTCCATGTTATTTGTTATGCTCCACAAATAAGTGAAACCATATGATAATTGACTCTCTCTGCTTGACTTATTTCACTCAGCATAATCTCTTCCAGTCCCGTCCATGTTGCTACAGAAGTTGGGTATTCATCCTTTCTGATGGAGGCATAATACTCCATAGTGTATATGGACCATATCTTCCTTATCCATTCGTCCATTGGAGGGCATCTTGGTTCTTTCCACAGTTCGGCAACCATGGCCATTGCTGCTATAAACATTGGGGTAGAGATGGCCCTTCTTTTCACTACATCTTTATCTTTGGGGTAAATACCCAGTAGTGCAATTGCAGGGTCATAGGGAAGCTCTACTTTTAATTTCTTGAGGAATCTCCACACTGTTCTCCAAAGTGGCTGCACCAACTTGCATTCCCACCAACAGTGTAAGAGGGTTCCAAGAAAGGCATTTTAGTTGTGAGTTAATGCTACAGATTTTTTTTTAATGACCACATTTTTGGTTCTTTATTAAAAACAATATCGTGAATTCTGCTAAGATATTCTTAAAGAGCATATGAAATTCAAGTTACATTTTAATGACATACAGAAGAAACACTGTACTTCTTTCAACATTTGCTTCCAGGCTGTATTTATCCCAACAGATTCCCTCCCCCGCACCAGTGCTACAGATGTTAAAAGTCATCATTTGTAGGTGTTGTCTTCCTGGTAGAATCTCTCTGCACAAATGCCAACACACATACCCTTACCTCTACTTTCCCTAGAATGGGACATAATACCAAAAGTCAAGCAGCAAGAAAAAAAAAAAGTAATAGGTGGAACATTTCAAATCCTCCGTGGCTCTACCATTAGAGATCTAATGCCTACTGCTTCATCGGTGGCCAGCTCTAAAAAGCGGTGGGTGTAAATCATAAAATCATAGGAGGGACCTTCCACAAACTCCAGGTTGGCATGTTCACTGGAGGTGGTGTGACTTGCTCAGGTCACACTGCAGGTCCGTGGAGCCAGAATCAGCCAAGCACAGACTCCTCCTCTCCTGGTCTAGGGCACTTTACCTTATACCCACTCCCTGGGCTTATCTAGGCCACAGGGAACCAGGCAGTTCATTAAAAGAATGCAGCCGGTTTGGTCACCTAGCCTCACAGTGCAGGCCTTTGAAAGAAAGGGCCACTGCACAGGTGCAGCTCGGGATAGGGGGGTGGGGTGGAGACGGAGCTGGGCGCAGGTGGCCACACCCAGAGGCCACTACCGCTCCTGAGGTAGCTGTGGCTGTTGCCATTACTTTATTTATATATAAAACTGTATTGGAAAAATGTCAAACTTGCAGAAAAATTACACAAGTACAAGTAGTATGAAGAACACCCGACTATCTTTTACCCAAATTTACCTATCCTTAACATTTTCCCGCATTTGCTCTATCATTTGCTTCTCTTTCTCTCCCTGTTTCTATGTATGTTTTTTTTTTAAAGATTTTATTTATTTACCTGACAGACAGAGATCACAAGTAGGCAGAGAGGCAGGCAGAGAGAGAGAGGAGGAAGCAGGCTCCCTGCTGAGCAGAGAGTCTGACACGGGGCCGGATCCCAGGACCCCGAGATCACGACCCGAGCCGAAGGCAGAGGCCAAACCCACTGAACCACCCAGGCGCCCCCCACCTTTTTTTTTAAGATTTTATTTCTTTCTTTGATAGAGAACAGGAGGGGGAGAGAGACAGAGGGAGAGGGAGAAGCAGACTCCCCTCTGAGCTGGGAGCCCCACTTCCAGCTGGATCCCAGGACCCCCAGATCATGACCTGAGCAGAAGGCAGACACTTACCCAACTGAGCCACCCAGGCGTTCTATCTTAACCATTTTTAAGGCTACTGTTCAGTGGCATTAAGTACATTCACACTGCTGTGCAACCACACCCTCATCTGACCACAGAACTCTTCCTCTTGCAATCCTAAAATTCTGTACCCACATAGGTGTATGGACACCCCTTTTTCTGAACCATTGGAGGGTCAATTATGTACCTCATCACCCTTTCTCTCTACTTCCCTGTATACTGACCCCTCTATGCTTCCATGTATGTTTCTTAACAACAGAGCATAAGCACAGTGTCGTGCTTAAATTCAGTGAGTTCATTTACACTGATACATTGCTTTTATGTAATCCACCATTTTATTCAATCTACCTATTCATTTGTTAGTTGACCCTGTAATGCCCTTTGGAGCATTTCCCCCTCCTAAGCAGAATCACATCTAGAAACAGGCATTGCATTTAGTCATCACGACTCCTTAGCCCCTTAACCACAACTGTTTCCACAGCCTTTCTTTGTCTCTTCTAATTTTGATTGTTTCAAGGAATACACTCCCTCCTCCCCTGCCTTTAAAAGAGCAGAGCAGTCACCATTTTATCTCCCTGATGTTTCCTTGTGGTTACAGTCAGGTTATGCCTCCTTGACAAGAAAGCTACTTCCGTGATATGATTTTCTTAGGCTCTCCCATCTGGAGGCACTCAATGTCCGGTTGAGCTTCCGTAGTTATGTTGTTTGATCCCCAGCTCAAGGTGCTGCCTTGTTTCTCTACCGCTTAATTCTAATTAATCCCGTGCAACTGACACATAGTAGGTGAAATGCAAATATCCTATTCACCAAAATTTCTCTCTCTTTTTAAAAGATTTTACTTATTCATTTGACAGACAGAAATCACAAGTAGACAGAGAGGCTGGCAGAGAGAGGGGGAAGCAGGCTCCCCACTGAGCAGAGAGCCCGATGCAGGGAGGATCACTGGACCCAGGACCCTGAGATCATGACCTGAGCTGAAGGCAGAGGCTTAACCCACTGAGCCCCCAAATTTCTCTTTTAGATTTGGACTCTACTGATGTTTCTTGTCTGACTCAATCTCTTGCAAAATAATCATTTTTTAACGCCTGCCCTCCCTCCACATTTACTAGTCTGCCCTCAATATTCTCCTGTCAGCAAGAACCCTCCCTTTTTCTTATCTGCTTACTTGCCTGTCTGGCATTAATTTGAACTCATAAATTCTTCATATTTCAATGTTTATATGGCATCATTTCTGTGCTCAAATTGTCCCAGGCTTGTCCAGAAGTCTCTTCAAGCTGGCACCTGTCTTCTTATTACTTATTCATTTTTTTACAAAAGAAGTTTTCTTACTTTTTCACATAACAAGTTGCTTGAGGCTCGTCATGTATTTATCCTGCCCCAGCCCTGGAATTAGTTTCTACTACTTCTTAACGAGGTGGCAACTATAGACTCAGGCGGGTGGGCAGACAGGGGAAATTAGAGCCCTGAGACAGGAGGACTTTCAGTCTTTCTGTAACATAAGCAAAGTAGAGAGGATAAGTAATGCGATAATCTGGCAAACAGATTTACTAGACTAAGAAAAACCAGGTTTGAGATATAACTTGTTTTGTAGCTGCGTCATCAGAATAATGGCTCGGAGCGTGGACTCTGGAGTCAGAGCACCTGGCTCCGGATTTCACCTGCCACTTGCTAGCTCTATATCCTAGGTCAAAGACTTAGTTTCTGCATCTGTAAAATTCGATTAGGAATCGTATTAACAACATACATTGATACAAGTATCAAATTCAAAACCCATGTAAGAACTGAGCAGAATCCATAGTGCAGAGTGAATTCTCAATAAGTCACAGTTAATATTACCAATCATATTTGCTGACTTCTTTGTTCTTTTCCATTTTTTCTGTTTCAAGTTGAATGAAAAAGATTATACTATTCTGTTCTAGTTGAAAATCACTCTGCCAATAGGGTTAATTCTTGTGAGTATATGTAAGGCTGAAAAGACCATTTGGTAACATAACTTTTGTTTGTATGTGTGATAGAAAATTTCTAAGGAGGGCGCATGATGTATTGATGTAATGGGTGTCATACAAGACTGATGAATCATAGAACTCTACCTCCGAAAACAGTAATACACTATATGTTAATTAAAGGAGTTTAAATTTAAAAAAGAAATGCTTTTTTAAAAAAGAAAATTTCTAAGGAACAGTCAGAAGTATTAAAATTAATAGCCCTAAACGGAGTTTGAAAACAATAGTGGGAATGTTCGCTAGGGGGAGCTATTACAACAAATTATGTGGTATACATTTAAAAAATATTTTTCGTAGTTTATTGACAATGTGTCTTTGCTGTGAAGTGAAAATTGTTAAGTACTACATTGTAGTTTTGGGAAGACTACATATATGATAGCTAATTGCTTTAAAAGATAAGCATTAATTTAATTTGGAGAGAATAAGTATTTACTAAACTTTGAAAACTACACTAAGATCGTGTTGCATCTTGGCCAAAAGGTTCTCACAGAAGTTGTAAGAGGTAAATAATCTGTAGCATTATATACTTAAATAAGGTCACATTAAGTAGTGAAATCAAAACAAACCATTTAAAATCATTAACAGCATTCTCTGAAAAAACAAATGACAATTTAAAAGTGGCTCTCCCAAGTCTTGCTCCCCCAAAGAGGAGGGGAGACTTTTAACAGAAACAGAGTAGCTTTGAATCAGAAATAATCTGGCCATTAGGGACTCAGTGTGACAGAGTGGCAGGAGAAAGGATTGGTCTAGTAGTCAGGTGACCTGGGTTTGGGGGCCAGCTTTTCTGCTGTTTAATGTACGGCAAGTCATTCACCCACAGTTGCCTTCCTTCTAAGAGGAGAAAGGCTGGAGCTCCAAGGGTCCTTTCAGTTTTGACACTCTATGATAGTGACAGTAAAAAGCAGTCAGTTACGTGTAATTGTGTTTAAGGTAAGTATTTGCTTAACTCTTAATACCTTAAGTGTTATAGTCATATGGTCCTTGTTTTGCTCTAGACAAGCCTCCCCTAACACCAGAATCAGAGTCATAATTTACTCACACAGATATTTCCAGATATTTCCAACATGTATCACTTGCTTTGTTTTGGTTCTTTTTGGAGGATAAGAGAATAGTTTCTTAGGACTGGACCGAGCTGAAGAATGTTTAAGCTGACTACACTAGTACAGCTGGAAGAATGGATGGGCAGCAGCTTACAGTACAAAGCCATCTACTATAAGAAATATATTTATTTTTGAAATAAGATTGAAGGGGCATCTGGGTGGCTCTGTCGTTTAGCGGCTGCTTTCGGCTCAGGTCATGATCCCATGGCCCCAAATCTGGTTCCTTGCTCAGCGGGGAGCCTGCTTCTCCCTCTTCCAATCCCCCTGTTTGTGGTCCCTCTCTCGCTGTGTCTCTTTGTCAGGTAAATAAACAAAATATTTAAAAAATAAGATTTAAGTTTTTAACTGGAAACTTTCATGTCTGTCATGAATGCATTTATAATTGGTAGCCCCAGATCATATCTCCACTTTTTATTTTGTTCGAGAAAATTCTTTTAATTCAGAAAATGTGTTATACCCTATTGAATTATATTTAGAAATACAGTTTCTATTTCAGTCAAAATGAATTTTATACTATCTACCCTAACTCAAAAAAGCTGGTAATTTGCAAAATTGTCTTAAAAATGTCTACTTGTCTCCTTCAAAAAATGATTGGTCCATTTGTAGACTTTGTTAGGATTCTGATACAAACAAGCTACAAATAAAATGACATTTACAGGACATTTGAGAACGTGTGAACACTGAAGAATTTTGGGATGGAATTAGGACTTTAGTTTTTAGGTGTGAAAATGATGGTTAATAATATAGTGAGATTTTTAAGAAGAGTCCTTCTCTTCTAGACATACACACTGAAATAATGACAGATGTAATGATACATTGTCTGGGATTTGTCTCACAACAAACAGTCCAGTGCTTGAGGAGAGAGAAGTGGGAGGGGATAGATACAGAGGAAATAAGCTTAGCCATAAGATGGTAATCATTGAAGCAGGGTCCTCAGTATCTAGAAGAGGGTCATTACCTATTCTACTTATGCATATTACAAAATTTCATAGTAAAAAGCTTAAAAACAAATTACAGGCCAAAAAAACTCCAAAACTCAATGGTCATTATTTAGTAACTTTGAACTTAGTGTGTACCTATGAAGACATCTTTTACAAGAGAAATTTGCAGTTCCAAGTCTTTTTCTTGATGATTGGGTCTGAATGTGTTAATCAATGCTGCCCTGTCATAGCCCCTGACATAAGGAAAGTGCTGAAATGTGATTTTTAAATCATAAAAATGTGCCCATAGGAATAGCTCCATCTTTTGCATAATATTTAAATCAATTCATTGATTTCCAGTTGCCTGATACTCTTATTGCAGTAACAAAATAAACGATACATAGTTCAGTAAAGTTGAATCCATTTGAGTTCATTCATGCGCAGGGTCTGAGGCCAATTAAGATCGGCCTCTTAGCTGCATGTCGGAGTTGAAGCATTCAGTTGCTTTGTAAGTCTTGGTTTTTTTCTTCCTTTATTGTACAGTTGCTAACCATGTTTATGAAAAGAGAAATCAGGAGTAAAACTCATCCATGTCTGACCTTAGTTCTTTGTATACTTGCACCTAAAGAATTACGAATAAAGTGTCTATAAAGATCTTATAAACATCTCCAAAAATAATCTCAGAAGACAAAACCACCCAACCCTATATTCTCCTTCTCCCTACTTTTCTGTTTCTTTTTATAGCATAACTCCTCAAAAGAATCATCTATATTTGCTGTCTCTTGTTCCTCTCCTTGTACCCTTTCTTGAATTGACATCATCAGGGCTCTGCCGCGACCATCCTGTTTTTGTCAAGGTCAGTGATGACTTTCCCTTTGTTTAACCTGAGTGTCAGCTCTTAGTCCTATCTGACTGTCATGACCTATCAGCAGCCTTTGACATGGTTGACCACTCACTCTGAGCTCCCCGATATGCTTGTTCGCTTTCTGATCACAGTAATTCCTTAGACTTCATGGTCACCCCTCGGTCTTTCTTGTTGGTTCTTCCTCAGATTCTCGATTTTAAAGGCTCAGGCCTCAGTCCTTGAAATTCTTCTTTTCTCTATCCATACTCATTATCTCAATATCATTTAGTCTCAGTGTAGCTCTAAATGTCATATAAATTCAGATGCTCTCAAATTTACATCCAACCCAGACCTTTCCCCATGAATTCAAGACTCATATTTGACCACCTCCTGACATCTTGGATAAAAAGAGGCATCTCATAATTATCATGTGAACAACAGCTGATCTTCCCACCCCTCCAGACCTGGCCTGCCTTCAGTCCACCTCATCTCAGTGAAAGGCCACTCCATTATTCCAGTTGTTCAGGCCAAATCCTTAATCATCCTCTCTTCCTCTTATAACCCACATCCTGTTCTGCAAATCCTTTAGTTTCTACCATCAAAACATAACTGGACTGTCTACCTCCCACCATCTCTGTGAGTATCACTTTGATCTCTTTCCTGTACCATTTCCAAAGCCTCCTAGCTAGTCTTTGTCTTTGCTGCTCAACAGTCTACTCTCCATATAGAAGCCAAAGTAGCTCTTTTTTTCACTTGTACATTTTTTATTAATTTTTAAATTTTTTAATAAACATATAATGTATTTTTATCCCCAGGGGTACAGGTCTGTGAATCGCCAGGTTTACACATTTCACAGCACTCACCATAGTACATACACTCCCCAATGTCCATATCCCCACTGCCCTCTCCCGACCCCCCTCCCCCCAGCAACCCTCACTCTGTTTTTTGAGATTGGGTCTTTTATGGTTTGTCTCCCTCCCAATCCCATCTTCTTTCATTTTTTCTTTTCCTACCCCCCAAGCCCCCCAAGTTGCATCTCCACTTCCTCATATCAGGGAGATCATATGATAGTTGTCTTTCTCTGATTAACTTATTTCACTAAGCATAATATCCTCTAGTTCCATCCACGTCGTCGCAAATGGCGAGATTTCATTTCTTTTGATGGCTGCATAGTATTCCATTGTGTATATATACCACCTCTTCTTTATCCATTCATCTGTTGATGGACATCTAGGTTCTTTCCATAGTTTGGCTATTGTGGACATTGTTGCTATAAACATTTGGGTGCACGTGCCCTTTTGGAGCACCACATTTGTATCTTTAGGGTATATGCCCAGTAGTGCCATTGCTGGGTCATAGGGAAGCTCTATTTTCAGTTTTTTGAGGAACCTCCACACTGTTTTCCAGAGTGGTTGCACCAGCTTGCATTCCCACCAACAGTGTAGGAGGGTTCCCCTTTCTCCATATCCTCGCCAGCATCTGTCATTTCCTGACTTGTTAATTTTAGCCATTCTGACTGGTGTGAGGTGGTATCTCACTGTGGTTTTGATTTGTATTTCCCTGATGCCGAGTGATGTGGAGCATTTTTTCATGTGTCTGTTGGCCATCTGGATGTCTTCTTTGCAGAAATGTCTGTTCATGTCCTCTACCCATTTCCTGATTATTTGTTCTTTGGGTGTTGAGTTTGTTAAGCTTTTTATAGATTTTGGATACTAGCCCTTTATCTGATATGTCATTTGCAAATATCTTCTCCCATTCTGTCAGTTGTCTTTTGGTTTTGTTAACTGTTTCCTTTGCTGTGCAAAAGCTTTTGATCTTGATGAAATCCCAATAGTTCATTTTTGCCCTTGCTTCTGTTGCCTTTGGCGATGTTCCTAGGAAGAAGTTGCTGCGGCTGAGGTCGAAGAGGTTGCTGCTTGTGTTCTCCTCAAGGATTTTGATGGATTCCTTTCTCACATTGAGGTCCTTCATCCATTTTGAGTCTATTTTCGTGTGTGGTGTAAGGAAATGGTCCAATTTCATTTTTCTGCATGTGGCTGTCCAATTTTCCCAGCACCATTTGTTGAAGAGGCTGTCTTTTTTCCATTGGACATTCCTCCCTGCTTTGTCGAAGATTAGTTGACCATAGAGTTGAGGGTCTATTTCTGGGCTCTCTATTCTGTTCCATGGATCTATGTGTCTGTTTTTGTGCCAGTACCGTACTTTCTTGATGATGACAGCTTTGTAATAGAGCTTGAAGTCTGGAATTGTGATGCCACCAACTCTGGCTTTCTTTTTCAACATTCCTTTGGCTATTCGAGGTCTTTTCTGATTCCATATAAGTTTTAGGATTATTTGTTCCATTTCTTCAAAGTGTAGGCATAGAGGGCACATACCTCAATATTATCAAAGCCATCTATGAAAAACCCACTGTAAATATCATTCTCAATGAAGAAAAACTGAAAGCTTTTCCACTAAGGTCAGGAACACGGCAGGGATGTCCGTTATCACCACTGTTATTCAACACAGTACTAGAAGTCCTAGCCTCAGCAATCAGACAACAAAAAGAAATTAAAGGCATCCAAATTGGCAAAGAAGAAGTCAAACTATCACTCTTTGCAGATGATATGATACTATATGTGGAAAACCCAAAAGACTCCACTCCAAAACTGCTAGAACTTGTACAGGAATTCAGTAAAGTGTCAGGATATAAACTCAATGCACAGAAATCAGTTGCACAGAAATCATTTCTTTACACCAACAACAAGACAGAAGAAAGAGAAATTAAGGAATCAGTCCCATTTACAATTGCACCCAAAAGCATAAGATACCTAGGAATAAACCGAACCAAAGAGACAAAGAATCTATACTCAGAAAACTATAAAGTACTCATGAAAGAAATTGAGGAAGTCACAAAGAAATGGAAACATTTTTCCATGCTCATGGATTGGAAGAACAAATATTGTGAAAATGTCTATGCTGCCTAAAGCAATCTACACATTTAATGCAATCCCTATCATAATCCCATCCAGTTTTTTCAAAGTAGCTCTTTTAATCTGAATCTGATCATGCAGTCCCTCTGCTCAAAGCTCTTCTGTAGTGACACGGGAAGCCCTTGGATCTTGCCTTTTTCCTCCACACCACTCTCTCTCTCACTCATTTTCTACTACTGTCCCCCTATTTTGCTCTCTACAGGTATCCTGCTTCCTTGTTGTACCCTTGCTGTACACCAGACCTCAGGACTTTTGTGCTTGCTGTCTTCTTTGCCTTGAACCATTTTCTCCATGGTAAGTGCATCATATATTAGCTTCAGTAACATTGTAGTCATGAAGCTTTGTCCTGGTTATATAATTTATCACACTCTCCTCTCTGTCACCAATGCCCTGTACTCTCTATCCCCTTCCCTTCCTTTTTGCTGTAGCTCATATAACCCTTTGATGTCGTGTTGGTTTTCACCGATTTATCGTTTCACCCCCAGGCCCCCATTAGAATATAAGAATATAATTTTAAAAATGTTTAAAAAAATCACATTTGTTAATAATACTGTTGTAGGCAGAATAGTGGTCCCCCAAAGATGCCCACATTCCAGTCCCTAGAGTGTGTGAATACTTTAGATTACGTGGCAAAGGGGAATTAAAGTTGCCGATGAAATGAAGTTTGCTAATCAGCTGAGCTTAAAATCGGGAAATCAGCCTGGATAATCCAGGTGGATGCAAGGTAATCACAAGTGTCTTTAAAAGTAAGAGAACGAGGGACGCCTGGGTGGCTCAGTTGGTTGAGCGGCTGCCTTCGGCTCAGGTCATGATCCTAGTGTCCTGGGATCGAGTCCCACATCGGGCTCCTTGCTCAGCAGGGAGTCTGCTTCTCCCTCTCCCTCTGCCTCTGCCTGCCACTCTGTCTGCCTATGCTCACTCTCTCTGACAAATAAATAAAAATCTTTAAAAAAAAAGTGAGAGAACGAGTTGGAAGAGAGGGTCAAAGGAAGAACATACAATGACAGAAGCAGAAAGAGATGTCATGTTGCTGGTTTTGAAGATGGAGGAAGGGGCACAAGCCAAGGAAGTCTCTAGAAACTAGAAAAAACAAATGAACCAGCTCTCCCCTGGAGCTCCCAGAAAGACCTACTGACACCTTGGTTTTAGTCCAGAGAGACCTGTGTTGGACTTCTAGCCAACAGAAATATAGAATAAAAAAATTTGTGATGGTGTAAGCCACTAAGTTTGTGGTAATTTGTGTTGGCAAAGCATCATTTTTCCAACTCCCAAGGACATCAGAAGGATTTAAATATTAGAAAGTGGTCAAGCTCAAGGTGGCAAATACAAATATTCAGAAGTTTTGCTTGAAACCTTGCATTTTATCATTGACAAAAATACTGTCAGTTGTTTTCCTTAAAGTGAGGAGCTTACCATTTGAGAAAATGTCTTCCACATACCCAGGTCTGTTTGTCTCTCAACTGTTCTTTCAAGTAAAAATGGAATTTTGGGGAGAGGAGTGTCTAGTTCAACTTAATAAGTTAACTATAAATGATGTCAAGGCAACCATCATATTTTGGTTTGCATCAGAAATACTCTGTGTATACTTCCAATTTCATGACACAGAATCTTCAAAAGATACTTACTCAAAGGTCAACATTAATAAGATTGATAATTTTGACAGCTTCATCAGGTACATTATTGAGTAAAACTGTCATTATTTAGTTTTTCTTTTTCCTGCAAGTGCATGGGTGGTGAAGGACGTAACAACTACTGGTATACTTTGGTGCCATGACCTAAATTCACTGTAAATTAATGGTAGTCTAACTACCATTGCCTCTATACCATAAATGTATATGTCAGCACAGTGAAAAAGGCAAAAATGTCCTGGTATTGTTATAAAAGTAGTTTGACCTGGTGGACCCCCTGAAAAAGTCTTGAAGACTATTAGGGTTCCATGGACTCCTTTTAGAAACCACTGTCCCACTCTGATTTGAAACAAAAACATTTAAGTAAAATATTATTTGTTTAAAAAATTGATACCTTTAAATAGCTTGGAGAATATTAAAATACTTCTTATTCTTTAGCTTTCTTATTTTCTATTTTTAGGTGGTTTTCAATTTTCAAGTCATATTCCAAAAATATCTGGGAGGAACTCCCTGGTCTCTAGAAAGGAAACTTTGTCCAGTATTTAAAAATATTTGGAATAAATTTTAAAAATAAACCTTGTGGTTGAAGAGTGAAGTCATAAGTTTTGAGTCAAACTGGCCCTGTCATCTTAAGTGAAGTATAACTTTCCTTAAAACCAAACTTATCTATTTATTCAGTAAGTATTTACTAAATGTACTGGACACTATGCTTTGTGTTGAGAGAGAGAAAGAAAATAAGAAAGTGTCTTTACCTTTAGCAGAAGACATGAACAGACACTTCTCCAAAGAAGACGTACTAGTAGACACATGAAAAAATGCCCAACATCACTAGCCATCAGGGAAATACAAATCAAAACCACAATGAGATACCACTTTACAGCAGTTAGAATGGCAAAAATTAACAAAACAGGAAACAACAAATGTTTGCGAGAATGTGGAGAAAGGGAAACTGTCTTACACTGTTGGTGGGAATGCAAGCTGGTGCAGCCACTCTGGAAAACAGCTCCGAGGTTCCTCAAGATGTTAAGAATAGAGCTATCCTATGACCCAGCAATTGCACTACTAGGTATTTACCCCAAAGATCCAGATGTAGTGAAAAGAAGGGGCACGCACACTCCAATGTTCATAGCAGCAATGTCCATAACAGCCAAACCGTGGAAGAAGCCAAGACACCCTTTAACAGATGAATGAATAAAGAAGATGTGGTATATACATATGATGGAATGTTATTCAGCCACTAGAAGCAACACACCATTTGCGTTGACAGGCATGGGACTGGAGGGGATTATGTTACGTGAGGCAAGTCAAGCAGAGAAAGACAATTATCATATGGTTTCATTCATATTTGGAACATAAGGAATAGCATGGAGGACCATAGGGGAAGGGAAGGAAATCCAAAAGGGGAGAAGTCAGAGAGGGATGTGAACCATGAGAGACTCTGGACCCCAGGAAACTACCTGAGGGTTTCAGAGGGGAGAGGGTGGCAAGGTGATGGGTATTGGGGAGGGCATGTGCTGTGATGAGCACTGGCTGTTATATGTAACTAATGAATCATTGAACACTACATCAAAAACTAATGGTGTACTATACAGTTGCTAACTGAACATAATAAAAAAATTAAATTAAAAAAAAGAAAGTGTCTTTATCTTTAAAGAGTTTACATTCTAATGCAAAAGACCAGAAAAGTGACAATTTTGGTAACCAGGGGATAATACTATGCTGGACGTGAGCACAGGGTGCCATGCAAACACACGGAAAGGGCACCCAATGGGGGGAGGGGGGAGGTTCTGGGAGGCTTCACAGGGATTTGGCAGTTGCGCAAAGACACAGGTGGTGTTGGAGTAGGAACGGGTATGTGAAGGTGAGGAAGAGGTAGCAAGTGGATTCTAGTTTGGGGGAGTAATAGGAAGAAAGGCTTGGCAAGAGAGCTTAGCACACTCAGAGCTGGGAGCACTGATTTGGGCGTGAGGGTAAGGGCATGAGGGTAAGCCAGTGTTTGTAGGCTAGGTAAAAGGTGGCCCTAAAGAGACAAGCAGGAGCCAGAGTATGAGTACAGGACCTTGTCTTTCACAGGAAGGAGTTGTGCTTTATGCTGAAAGCGTTAGGAGAGGGACACTCATATTTCTGAAAGGGAAGTCATCCAGTGCTGGGTCTGATGGCCCCCATATCCTCTCGTAGCCCTTCCCTCATGCTGCCCCGTCTGATCCTTCCAGGCTGCATTTCCCAGGCTCCAGTATCTGTTGGCTTCTGGATGGACTTGGCCAAAGGGAAGTGCCGTTAGAAAACTGGATGGTGGTGGGGAGGCAGAAATCAGAGTGTTCTTTCTCAACGCTTTCCACCTTAGGCAGCACCGCCAGCTGCACTCTGTCTGCCTGGTGCCTTGTCTCTCTCTACACAGGCTAGAGGTCATTTTCAGTTGTGCTGGGAGACCCCAGACTGCAGACTCCCGTAATAACCATATTCTCCTTTGTCTCTCCTCCTTCCTTGGGTGGTGGTTCTTTCTTCTGCTGTTCCTAATCTGTGGGTTGCCCTTCCATCCTTCCTTTGACTTCTAGGCTTCTCTGTCACCTGCACAGTGAATTTTCAGTATGAAATTACATCTACTTTTCAGAGTAGTTTGTTTCTTGGCTGGACACTGATTGGTACACAAATGATAGACTCGATTAACATTTGGGAAAGATCACTCAAACTGCAGAGGGGAAATGAACTGCATGGAGGGAGACGGAAGCGGAGAGACCGAGGATGGCCCAATAACCCAGGTGAGACGTGCTGAGGGGTTGAATGTAGGCAATGGCCAGAGTTTAAAATGAAAAGAGGTTAACTGGAAAGATATTAAGAAGGTGGAATCCAGGGCGCGTGCGTGGCTCAGTCTGTTAAACGTCTGACTTTTGATTTCAGTTCAGGTCATGATCTCAGTGTCCTGAGATGGAGCCTTGTGTTAGGCTCTGCACTCAGTGGGGAGTCTTTTGGAGATTCTCTTCCTCTCCTCTGCCCTTCCACTCGACCCCATGTTCTCTCTCTCTCTCTCTCTCTCTCTGTCTCTCACTCTTTCTTCCTCTAAAATAAATAAATCTTAAAAAAAAAAAAAAAGGGTGGGATCCACAATAGTTGTGCCTGACTGACTGTGGGGTTGGGGAGGAGTTAAAATGATATCCATGTTTCTAGCTTGGGTAAGTGGGTAGAAAATGAGGCCATTCCCTGATGTGGGGAAATACTGATGAAGAGAGGAGGAGGATGGGCTCCATGTTGGCCCTGTGGAGTCTGAGGAGCTCATGAGATCAGCTATTGGACAGGTGAGTGTAGAGCTCAAACAAGAGACCTGGTGTGAGAGGCATCGACGTCTCACAGCCACAAAAGCAGCAGAGATTCTACAGGGTAGAGCATAGAATAAGGACAGAGAGAGGAGAAGGGAAAACATAGATAGGAAGAGAGGCTTTGGGGGGAAAACACAATTCTGTCAGCAGCCTGCTTTCAGATTTATGAGAGTCTGCCATTCTTTCTTAGTCTGTTGATTCAGAACTTCTACTGATCTCAAGAGGAGGCTGGTTAGAAGATGCTTTGGGAAAAACTGGTTTGAACAAAAGAAAGGGGTTAGAAGATGCTCACTCAGGTCTGTCAACCTAGGATCTGATACGTGAAACTGCCATCTCCTCAAACTGCCTCTATTAAGTGAGAAATTCAGTAACTATTGTCAAAACTCCATTTGCCCGAGTACTGATAAGTAAGGGCGCATCTTTAATTACTACTTAGCACAGAGCATTAAGATGTTTGACAAGAAAGAGATTGCTTTGAGTTCGCAGGATGGAAAAATGACTTGTAAAGGTGAGGATGGGCTGAGCCTTTTAGAACAGGCTGGGGTTGGCCAGCAGGAGATGAAGGGCAGGTGATTGCACTTTGCTGGAGAGGTCAGAAAAAAAAAGGCAAAGAAATAGGTCTGTCTTCACAGAACTGAAAGACAACAATTTGGAAGAAAGAAGAGGGTTTGTAGGAGACATTGGGACAGATTTGGTGGCCCCAGAATACAAATGCCAGGTTGGAAGACTGACGTGATAAAGAGAAATCTGACTTCTCCGAAAGACCAAAAGATGGCAGTCAAGCTGTAAGAAAAAGTTAACGGGCATAGGATCTCTGGCTCTATCAGAGATACCCATGGATGAAATGCCCAGCCTTGAGAGGTAGTGAGTTCCCTGTCATTGCAAGTGCTCAAGATGGACAGAAGATGCTGGAGAAAGTGGTACAACCAGATGCCTTTTTCCCCCCAAAACTTCTCTTCATGGCCCATTAATGGATCATGAAATTGATTTAGCGTGTTGTATTAATGTGCTGGGGCTGATTGTAACAAAGCACCATGGACTGGGTGGCTGAAGTAACAGAAATTTATCATCCTACAATTCTGGAGGCAAGAAGTCTGAAATCAAGGTGTTGGCAGGGTTGGTTCCTGCTGAAAGCTGTGAAGGAAAGGTCTGTTTCAGGCTTCTCTCGTCTTGCAGATGACCATCTTTTCCCCGTGTCTCTTTACATCGTCTTCCCTGTAGGCATGTCTCTGTGTCCAAATCTCCCCTTGTCATAAGGATACCAGTCATATCAGATTAGAGTCCACCCTAATAACCTCATTTGATTTTAACATTTTTATTTTTATTTTTTAAAATATTTTATTTATTTATTAGACAGATAGAGATAGCAAGAACAGGAACACAAGCTGGGGGGGTGGGAGAGGGAGATGCAAGCTTCCTGCAGAGCAGGGAGCCTGATGTGGGGCTCAATCCCAGGACCCTGGGATCATGACCTGAGCCAAATACAGACACTTAATGACTGAGCCACGCAGGCACTCCCATTTTATCTTTTTAAAAGATTTTATTTATTTATTTGAGAGAGAGTAAGCAAAAGAGAGAACATGAGGGGGGAGCAGCAGAGGGAAAGGGAGAAGCAGACTCCCCGCTGAGCAGGGAGCCCGATGCAGGGCTCCATCCCGGGGCTCCAGGATCAGGACCTGAGCCGAGGGCAGATACTCAACCAAGACACCCAGGCGTCCCAATAACCAAATCTTAACTTGACGACTTCTGTAAAGATACCATCTCCAAATAAGGTCACCCTCTGAGGTCCTGGGGGTTAGGACTTGAATGTAGGAATTTTGGGTGGGATACAGTGCAACCCATAACATGTATCTTCATCAGAACTTAAAAAGAAGGAAATAGATTAAAACAGAATAGGAAACGACAGAGGACACCATATCTAGACACGTGTGTGTGGGTCCTGAGTTGCAATGTGAAATGTCACAGTTCACATTTCTAAACTGAGAATCTGGACTTTGGACTGAGGGAAAGTTCAGAGGAGGATCGCAGAGCGGTTTCCACTCCCAGTCAGAAATGGGGAAGATGAAGCTGAGCAACTCCGCCATGCCCCCTGCTACTCAGGGACCACCAACTCCGTGTCCATAAGGTGGGCCCAGAGTTATCTTGTTAGTTCACCTCTGCAGGTCTGGTCCGGCTGTGTCTGTGCCTTCCTGCTCCAGGCTGGCGGGTGTTTGCATACCGCCTGCTTTTCCACTCCTGTGGGTCGTGCCCACATGCCCTTATTAGATTTCATTCCATTGGTGCAGGAATCTTCTTGTGCTCTGTGTGTGTGTGTGTGTGTGTGTGTGTTTGGACAATGCTTTTACTCTTACTTAAAATTCCATTTGTGGAACTAATTTATTCTAAACCTAACATTAAACTGAGTTATATGATATGAACTATATCTTCTCTTTGTTAAGGGAAAATATTGGTTAAAAAATATAGCCGTGTGGAAGCATACCATATTTCAAGTCATTGTGGCGTTTGTCAGGGCTCAAAATATAAATCACATCACCCTCTGGCCGGGCTTCTCTAGCAGGTGCTCCAGGTGAAATTCCCAGCGATAGTTCTCTGCCTACTGACGGAGGAGGTAGAACTGTCTTGGCCGTGTGTATTTTATGGCTGAATAATGCTTCACTTCATTCCGAATTTAATCAAATTTGTGACTTGGCATCTGTAGGTATCTGGGTGACTGTATTTTTTATGCATTTGAATCACTCGAGAAGAAGATATGTCTTTTTATATAATTGGCAGTTTCTCCTAACTATAGAAAGGAGCACTTCTTGGTGGGTGTTGCTTTGCTACTTAAGCTTTGGAAGCCAAGGTCAGGATGAAGTGATGTAATAGGTAGCTTAGACTAGGTTGCTTCAGTCACACAGGATCCGTAAACCTCTTCCTCTGGGGTTAAAAAAAAAATGCAGTGTATCGTGATCAGTGCAGTGTATAAACATAGTACTTGAGGACGCTCTTCTGCAGGTGAATTCTTTGGGGCCCGAAAGAGGTACATTACGTGATGCATCAATTAAGTAGGCAATACAAATCCGTTAGAGCTGCTATTTTATGTTTCATCTTCTTTCCTGTTAATTGAATCTTGATTGGAAGTCAAAAAGGGTACTGGGAATTTCTATCTTGAATTGCCATTATAATAAGCTCTTTAGGAGAAACCAATAGGTATTTTCCCTGAGTAATGGGTTTAAATGTAACTGCTTTTGTCAGCAGTTCTGAATCCAGGGCCCAGCTTCACTTTTGAAACTATACTAATATAATAAAAGTGAGAAAAGGAACTGCATTTTAACCGGTTGATGGAAGAGGTGAGCATTGCTAATAAGCTACTTACAAAATACCTCTAATAAAAAATGACCACCTGGGTGGGTCAGTCATTAAGCCGCTGCCTTCAGCTCAGGTCATGATCCCAGGGTCCTGGCATTGAGGCCCGTGTCAGGCTCCCTGTTCAGTGGGAGGCCTGCTTCTCCCTCTCCCACTCGCTCTGCTTGTGTTCCCTCTCTCTGTGTCTCTCTCTGTCTAATAAATAAATACAATCTTTAAAAAAAAGTGAAGATAAAGATGATCGTACTTACTGGGCCACCTCTGGTGTCTGCAAAGCCTGAGATCTGGTCAGGCTGGGGCAGAGAGGGCAGTCTTCCTCTAGCGCACGCCTCCAGCCTAAAAAGATAGGAGTGTCTATCTTTTGCCTAAAAAGAAAGTCCAAGTGTTGGACCAAAAAGGAAAAGAATTAGAAGTTCAGGCCCTTTGCTTTAACAGCATGGGTCATGTGTCTGACCGTCTATGAATGACTCAACAGTCCAGGTTCCACGTGCAGGATGAGTGGGGTGGGGGCCAACCAGCCCTGAAGCTTTGGAGCAGTCCCTGCACAGTTCCACCCCAGCTGTAAGTCACCCTTTTATTCAACTCTTCTTGATCCATTCACATATTTATTGTGGCAACTGTTTTGACTTCTCTTCCTTCTCATAAACATTATCAACTCTTACCCGAATTTTTCCATCAAATGGATATTTCTTGCTTACCTGAGAGAAGTTTTCTTATCTATTTTCCTACCCTGAATGTCTGTTTTTTTACGCCCAGCCTTGCCTCCTTCAACCCCAGAGAAAGGCTTACCTTTCCATCTCTTCTCATCACCTTGGATATTGCTTAGCAATCCTCTCCTCCTTCGTTAGAATTCTTCAGTCTCTTCCATTGCATTTTCTTCCTTCTGGTTTTCTGCAAAAATGCACAGGAACATCTGGTCTAGGAGAAAACACACAAAAACATATTCAAAAGTGAAAGGCCCCAGCTTCAATTAGATTCTGTCTTACCTGTGAATTCTTTCTGACCAGAGGTTCTCTTCTCAGTGAACTCCCACCCATATCCTAGTTGACCGGCCACTGACATGGTACTTTTCAGTTAGCCTCTGCTGTGCTTCGATAGTTATCTTTTTACATAAATGAACCAAGTTATCAGTAGGCTACTGTAAGAAGTACTATACCTCTCAGCATCTAGCTGATTTAAGATCAAGGCTGTATTCTATGTCCTTAAAGTCAATGGGTAAATTGATGTTCTGGATTATCTAAACAAAAAAATCTAAATTATCTAAAAATTTTTATTTATCTAAATAAAAAAAATTAGATAAAAATTTATCTAAATAAAAAAAATAAAAAATTTTTATTTATCTAAATAAAAAAAATTAGTAGGAGCTGAAGAGTATTATGCCGACTGGAAAATGTCTGTTAGAGAGAGACAAATACCTTGTGATTTCACTCATATGTGGAATGTAAGAAACAAAACAGCCTAGCATGGGGGGGAGAAAAAGAGAGAAAGAGAGAGCGAGAGAGGCAAACCAAGAAAAAGACTCTTTCTTTTTTTTTTTTTTTTAGATTCTATTTATTTATTTGACAGACAGAGATCACAAGTAGGCAAGAGAGGCAGGCAGAGAGAGAGGAGGAAGCAGGCTCTCCACAGAGCAGAGAGCCCGATGCGGGGCTCGATCCCAGGACCCTGGGATCATGACCTGAGCCGAAAGCAGAGGCCTTAACCCACTGAGCCACCCAGGTGCCCCAAGAAAAAGACTCTTAACTGTAGAGAACAAACAGATGATTACCTGAGGGGAGGAGGTTGGGGAGGCTGGTGAGATAGGTGATGGGGATTAGGGAGGACACTGTTGTGGGGAGCACTGCGTGATGAGTGGAAGTGCTGGATCACTAAATTGTACCCCTGAAACTAATATTATACTGTATGTTAACTAACTGGAATTTAAACAAAAATTTAAGGGGTGCCTGGCTGTCTCAGTCAGTAGAGCATATGACTCTTGATCTTGGGGTCATGAGTTCAAGCCCCACTTTGGACATGGAGCCTCCTTAAAAAATTCTTCTTAAAAAATAAAGACATAAAAATTACTCTTATGGAAAACATTAGGATAATTCAAGCAGAAGTAGATTCATGTTGTAGTGTCCAAATAATAATTCCAGGAACACGCCTACAGATCTTTTTAGTAAAGAGTTCCAGATCCCTTCTCAGGCCAGGAAAATTCTTTGTTACCCCTTTCCCGTTCCTGCAGACCCCAGAAATTGAGTTTACATGCCTCTGTTCTTAGCAGCAGACACACCCACCCAATTTCTTTACATCAGACTCTGTCAAAGATTGAAAGGGGCACAAGCTACTTCCAGTTGTTGAACTTCTTGGTATATTAATGGATAAATGAATTCCAAAATAGGATTATGAAAATTCTAGTCTATTTACCCTTAACAATTTAGCACTTTTAACATATACATTTTTATTATTCACAAGGTAATTATAATTACATTATTTTATTTTATCTTTAAAGATTTTATTTATTTATTTGACAGAGAGAGAGACAGAGAGCACAAGCAGGCAGAAAGGCAAGCAGAGGCAGAGAGAGAATCAGGATCCCCACTGAGCAAGGAGCCCGATGCGGGGCCCGATCCCAGGACCCTGAGATCATGACCTGAGCCGAAGGCAGCGGCTTTAACCCACTGAGCCACCCAGGCGCCCCTATAATTACCTTATTATTAATCACAAGGTAATTATTATGTTTATTAAAAATATTAATGAAAAAAATATTAATGTAGGTCCTACAAAGGCTATGTGGTTGGGTAATAGGACACGGGATTAAAATTGAAAGGTGATTGTCTTTTTCTTTCCATTGGTCAGTGTATGTGATTATGGCTGTGTATGTTTTCTCTTTTAGAAGTGACTTACAAGGTCTAAATGTGAGGTGATTTGTGTGGAAGCTAGGGGCCAAACAGCTTTCCTCCACTGAGTGCCTGCTTTCTCCAGTGTGCACACACAGACCCAAGGACACACACCAGGTAATAAGCTCTCCCCACGACGTACTCAAGAGTGGTAGAAAGTCTCCCAGGTATCATCCTTGCTTGCTGTCTCTAAATAGAAGCACACAGAACCTCTAAGCTTTGGGGCGGGGTGGGGGGGGGATAAAAACAAGTGGGCTTAAGTTACTTTTTAAAAAGATTTTGTTTATTTATTTAGGGGTGGAGGGAGAGAAAGAGGGAGAGAGAGAGAGGATGAGCAGGGAGGAGAAGGGAGAGGGAGAAGCAGACTCCCCACTGAGCCCAGAGCCCTAGGCCCGGCTCTATCCCAAGACCCTGAGATTGTGACCTGAGGTGAAGTCAGATGCTTAACCAAACTGAACCACCCAGGTGTCCCTACAAAGGCTTTGTATCCCTAGTTCCTGTGCATATCTGCTGACTCCCTGCGCTGATGTGGCACCTGTGAGCTCTGTGATTACGTTCCCCATCTCCATGATTCTGAAGTCAAAGCTTATTGGAGCCATTCCCTTATTCTTAGGCCATCTTTTGTAAAGACCCCTTACTCCAGCAGGGTCCCTTTCCCCAGTCCTTAGATGTTTGATGTAGCTAAGAAGTCCTCCATCTGTTCCCATCATTAAAGCTTATCTTAGGTGCGGTGCCTGGGTGGCTCAGTGGGTTAAGCCTCTACCTTCAGCTCAGGTCATGATCTCAGGGTCCTGGGATCGAGCCCCGCATTGGGCTCTCTGCTCGGCAGGGAGCCTGCTTCCCCTTCTTTCTCTGCCTACTTGCGATCTCTCTCTCTCTGTCAAATAAATAAATAAAATCATTAAGTTAAAAAAAACTCTTAGGTAAGGATGTGCTAAATTCATTTTAACTGGAATTAAACGATTGCTAAGGCATATTGCTCAGTGTTTCCAGGGACTTCCAATATTCACCAAAGGTAAAGCCTTTCTTTTAAAGAGGAATAACTGATCAAGCCCCGGAGTGCTATACAGAGTATGAGCTACTTCTGTTGACTCTTCAGAGATTTAAGCTTCTGACCTGATCCTCAGCCATAAGGCATTCCAGTTTTGATGTAGAGATCTACACAGAACTGACTAGTTGATAACCAGGGTCTTGCTTCTTGCCCCATGCCTTTAATGTATAGAAATAATGAAACGGTCAAAATTCATCCACTTGCTCTGTAGCCTGGCCTACTAGTTATATTTATCTATAAAAAAAAGAACATGGGACGCCCGGGTGGCTCAGTTGGTTGAACGACTGCTATTGGCTCAAGTCATGATACCGGAGTTCCAGGATCGAGTCCGCATCAGGCTCCCAACTCCACGGGGAGTCTGCTTCTCTCTCTGACCTTCTCCTCGCTCGTGCTCTCTCTCACTGTCTGTCTCTCTCAAATAAATAAATAAAATCTTTAAAAAAAAAGAACATGGTATTCAAGCATTCTTTTGCAGAATATCTAATCCTTCAGGGGAAAAGAATATAGTGTATTCCTGCTCAGAATTTTAATGAAAAACTTTATTATAATTTAGTGTACTATTGGCTTGCATTTTGGTAATTTTACAAGAAAATTTCCATTTCCACATATCCATTAAATATCTGGTTCATTTTCTTGGCTCAAGATAATGCCTTACACCTATATCACCAGCAAACCAGTATCTGCATTGGATGAATACAAGACTAATTGTGATTAAGCTATTAAGTATTTTTAATTCCCTTTTACTATTCTTTGGATATAGTTTATTTCTGAGGAAGAAGAAGCAGACTGGAGAACATTGATATTGTAGAACTTTATAGAGGAAGCATATGGACTTGGATTATTCATCATAATTGGCAGAGATTCTGTTATACAGAACCTTGCGACAACAACTCAATTTTCTTGTGCTAGTGAATGTCATACTGAGCACATTTACAGTGTGAGTTATGGAAAAGAGTGAAAAACTTTAAATCTTTATAGCATTTTTATGTTCTGTCTTCCTTTTGTGTAATCAGATCTTGATTAAGAGACAGAATTAACACCCAGTAGGACATCAAAATTTCATGGCTTGAATCCTCTGCATACCTTTTCTTTGTCTCTAGGGCAGTCAAGGACTGATTTATGGACTCTATGATTCTGAAATAGTAAAAAAGTATCTGACACACTTATTTATCGTTTCTACAAGCCAATTATTTCTTGTTTACATATGAAACAAGGCAGATCTAGAAAGAAAGATAAATAATTTGGTGCCTTTTTTTTCATATTGTTTTCTTACGTTTTACTTTAGTCTTCCTTTATAAGGCAGTCATTCCCATGCCTTGTCTTTGGGTGTCTATTCCTTTAGCTACTGACAGTTTGTCATTTCCCTCCCAGCAAATTTCCTCAGGTGAAGACTGTAGTGACTCCTCCTACACAAATAGAACATTTTTCCTTTTAGTACTTTCACACAATCTCTCTGCTTTAAAAAAAATAGTTTTATTGAAGTACATTTCATATCCATAAAATTCACCCACATAAAGTGTACAGTTCAGAGGTTTTTAGTATATTCACAGAGTTGTGCAACCATTACCGCAATCTCATTTTAGAGCATTTTCAATATCTCCCAAAGAACCCCCATACCCATTAGCAGTCATTCCCCATTTCTACTTCACCCTATCTCATCCCCAAGGAACCACTAATCTATTTTCTGTCTCTCTGGATTTACCTATTCTGCACATTTCACATAAATGGAATCACAGAATATGCAGTCTTTTGTGACTGGCTTCTTCACTTAGCATAATGTTTTCAAGGTTCGTCCAAGTTGTAACATGCGTCAATACTTCATTCTGTTTTATTGCCCAATAATATTCCATTATATGGTTGTGCTACATTTTATTTATCCATCAATTAGTTGATGAACATACAGGTTGCTTCCACTTTTTGGCCCTTGTGAATAATGCTACCATCAACACTAGCATAAAAGTTTTTGAATAGACATATGTTTTAATTTTTTTTCTTAAGAATGAGAAAAACCTAACTGAGTGCAAGAACCTAAGATTCCAATTTCCAATAAAGCATTCTTTCTACTTACTGTATTCCAGAAATTTTAGAAATACAAATTATTTATAAAACTTCAATATCACACCTTGCATCCACTTCTGGACTTGATTTGCATCCAAAATGCAGAAACATGTTTTGAGTTTGTTCTCAAATATTTTAAACGTCTTTGTCTCTGTCCATACATGTTTTCATATTCCAAACTGCAGATAGATGGTGACGCCATCCTTCTAGTAAGTATTTGAGGTCTGTTGCCCGTAATAGGATTCTTTACAATAATAGATAATTTGTGAAGGAATTCTCTGTAGAGTTCTTATGGAATGAGCCACCCACTATCATGGGTATTAGAATGCTGGGAAAGTAAATGCTGTGCTGACCAACGGGACTGTAATACATCAGCATAATGTAAATAGCGTTAGGTTAAAAGTGAGGGCCTCAGTGAGCTGTGATCACAAGTACAGAAACTGCATCCCGCCAGTGGGTAGCAGCCTTCCAGAAAGCCAGCCCTCTGACAGCTGAACCACAGCCGCTGGTTAGCAGTATTTTCATTTGCCTCCTTCTTTGGAGTCTGCTGGGATTCCTCCCTGGTTTCCTAGTCCCAACCCTGCAGTCTGCTTCGTATCAACCTTTAGATGGCTCTTTTGCAAATACCTGGCTGTTGGTTGATTATTAGACCCAAAGAGTATGAACATCAAAAGGCACCAGAGAAATGACCTAAATCAAATCCCTCCTTTACCCATTGATATTTGAAGATGAGAAAAATTAGATCTGCCAAGATTAAATAACCCATGCTATTCTGGGACCTTTAAATCTGAATCCAGGCTAATCCTAACCAAAGAGAGGCCCCAAACCTGGGAATTGTGGCTGTGATTATAAGATATGATATTTGTTCCTAAGTGGCCTGAATTTTTTGTCTTTGGCTTAGACTTCTGATGTGGGATTCTCAAGTGTGGCTTAGGAATCCTGAATCTTTCTGTTCTTATTCCTGGGGAGTTTAGTGTCCTAAACTACTGATTTTTCCATGTGCTTTAAGTCTAACTCTCCCATGGGGTTGGGGGAGGTGCTTCTGGTTTTTCCCTTGACCTGATCCTGTGTCATTTGCCTCCATCTGGATTTTGCCTCCATCCATCTTTTCCCACCTGATTGAGGTATGGGCAGTCAAGTCCTGCAAAAGTGGATCCAAGGAATAGTAGGTAAATACTAATGGAAAGAACACAGATATTTGGCACAATTAGAGGGAAATTTGAGGAAAGCTCATATTTTCAGGAAGAACTAAAAGTTTCCACCTCTATGAAGCAAATCCCTCTCCTTACCTCTCCATCTATGCCAACAGCACAAAATAAGTCCCTACTAAATGCTAAAATATGTTTTCATATCATCGCCTTCCTTGCCAACATCACATTCATTTTTTTCCTTGATTTCTTGACCACATGCTTTCTTTCTACTTACAATGCTCTTCTCCAGAACCAGAATTCTGTTTCTCATTCTTTTTCTGTAGATCTTGTTTCCATTTAAGACCTACTATGAGTGACTGGCTCTTTTTCACAAAGCTTTCTCTTCGAAGCACCACCCCTTAATAATATTGTATGCTTCTGTATTCCTGCAATATTTAGTTTACACTTTTAAATCCCAAGCTCTACTAAACGTTACTTATCTCCAGACATTTCATATGTTATATGTACTCTGTTTCTCTAAGGACAATGGACTGCCATGGGAAAGAACTATGCTTTCTGTATCTGTTAAATTTCCGCCATAGTAGTGGGACGGGGTCAGGAGTTAGTAAATATTAAATACTTTCATTTAAACTAATGTATAAACTGGATTTCAAGATCAGTTTTATTTCTATCCACTTTATGTGAGAGCATGCCTATTTTCATGATCAGTTACCCTGCAAGATAAGGGTCAAAAAAAGAAATGAATGCAAGATAGTATTGATTGGGGGCCCGTGGGTGGCTCAGTCATTAAGCGTCTGCCTTCGGCTCAAATCATGATCCCAGTATACTGGGATCAAGCCCCACATCTGGCTTCCTGCTCAGCAGAGAACCTACTTCTTACTCTCCCTCTGCTGCTCCCCCTACTTGTGCTCTCTCTCTCTGTCAAATAAGTAAATAAAATCTTTAAAAAAATAATTAAAAAAAAAACCTGTCTCAAGTTCTAAAATAATGATTATCATTGAGGGCATTTGGCAAACCTGTGGGTGTTTTTCCTTTGCCGGATTGGTTAAGGGCAATACACTGTTAAAAGGCAGGGCCCAGGGAGGTGAAATGTCCTGTTATACATGGAACATTCCTACAAAAGTAAAAATTTAAATTCTTCTAATGAACATTAATGTAGGTAAAAAATCTACTTATTATTATTGAACCCAGAATTTACTCTGTTTTATATATAAACACAAAACATTTCTATATGTTTTCAATAAACACTGATTTATCAAAGAAGGTAACTTCCATGTAAATTAAGAGGAGGACATACTTTGTATCATTCAAGAGTTAGTCACCGGGATGCCTGGGTAGCTCAGTGGGTTAAAGTCTCTGCCTTTGGCTCAGGTCATGATCTCAGGGTCCTGGGATTGAGCCCCGCATCAGGCTCTCTGCTCAGCAGGGAGCCTACGTCCCCCTCTCTCTCTGCCTGCCTCTATGCCTATTTGTGATCTCTGTCTGTCAAATAAATAAATAAAATCTTAAAAAAAAAAGAATGTCACCATTTCTGAAAATCAACACACAAATGTCAGTGCCACTAATAATATTTGAAACATTAATTAGTCTGTATTTGTAATGGATGCATTTATTGTGATTCTATATATAGGTGTGTCAGATTATTTCTTTGTCTTCAGTATAGATAGTCCCTGTGCATTTACACACAGAGTTATATATTATATCATTATAAATAGTTTTCCCTTTATTTCTCCTTTGCGTTATAGTTCAAGCTCTATATTGATTTTTTGGGAAATTATGTGGATAGGTAGATTATATTACCTATTAATATAATTTCAGAGTAGTAAAAGAACCATTACCAAATATTCATTCTACCATGCTGGTAGCACTCGTTTTAATAGGGTTAATTAAAGAGCCATTGTTTTAAACCAATGTGGTCCTTGTTCTCATTGTTTGCTATAATCTCTTAACCTGTCAGAGGACTGGACCTTTCTATGAAAATCACAAATTGTCACTTCTTATAGTACACTAATGTTCTCCTTCCTAAGGTGGGGCAATCTTTCTGAACTGGAAGGAAGAAGTACCTGGATAGCTGTTCAAGTGTGGACAGTGAATTTGTTTCTCCAGGAGCAATTCTTAGACCATGCTAGAACATTTAAACAAAGCCTTACTTCTATATAGAGAAAATTGAAATGCAAAAATGAGTATCATTAAACTAGATCAACCAGTTTATACAACACACTCTTCATCAATTTGGGGTTCCTGAGAGTATTTCCTCTTTTCTAGATCAAGTTTTGCAACCAGTGACAGTGCTTATCTTTAACCCCTACCTTAAAAACACCTTGAAGAGCTCGAAATCCAAACCAAAACAGGGGACACTGAGTGAGGTAAACATTTCCTCTTTTCTAATTATATAAGGCCTGCCTTGAATTATCTCCTTCCCTCCTTCTTCCTTCCTTTTAGCTTTTCCATTAATAATTAAGATCAAGAACATTCACTTCGTTTGAGGAAACCTCACCCCTATAGACATAAGGGCAGCAATCACCACAAGACCACCTTTACAAGATAATCCTAGGGGAGATGATATACTAGACCCAGCATCTCTTCAAGAGTGCCAGTTTTATATAAAAAGTGACGAACTTACCTACGATCACAGCTAGGAGGGTGTAGGGCATGAACCAGAACTTGATAGAGTTGCTGAATTCCATGCTGATAAATAGTACATTCATTTTAATAGACAGAGTATCACTTCTGGATGGGTGATAGCTGTGCTGTGCTGATGTAAAATGACTTTAGTACCACTTGGATTTGCTCATTACTCCATGATACCTGAAGTATCCCAAGTAATTGGAGATTGTCTTGGTGACCAAAGTGATAGCCTACATCCTTGGCAATTCTGCAGGGTAAGATGGCCAGGATGACTGATTTGTTTTGAAGTCTACTTGGTCTTTGAATGGCTTTTTATTTTTTATTTTTTTAAGATTTACTTATTTATTTGACAGACAGAGATCACAAGTAGGCAGAGAGGCCAGCAGAGAGAGAGGGTGAAGAAGGCTCCCCGCTGAGCAGAGAGCCTGATGCAGGGTTGGATCCCAGGACTCTGAGATCATGGCCTGAGCCAAAGGCAGAAGCTTAACCCACTGAGCCATCCAGGTGCCCTTGAATGGCTTTTTAAAGCTATAATCTGTGAAGCAAATCCTTGATCAGGGAATGAAGACATGAAGCTGAGGTGTCTGTATGTTAAAAGAAAAATTAAAGTTAAAAAGTAATTAAAAATGCCTAACACTGATCTGAAAATAAAATCTATTAATTTTTTAAAAAATAACTAAAATAAAAATTATTTTGAAACTTAAATTTTTGTCTTGTATGTAAACTAAGAACTAATATTATTTTCAGGAGTTAAATTTGCATTTGAATAATTTTCAAAAAATTAAGAAGTTTCCAAACATTTTTAAATGTTTTTCTTATCTAAGAAAATGTGAATTATGGGTTTTTTTTATGATGGAATATGCCAACATCTGTTTATCAATTTGTAATATTCAGACTACTTTCATATGCATTTAAAATTTTTTTCAGTTGAGAGATGCCTGGGTGGTCCAGGCAGTTAAGTGTCTGCCTTTGAGCTCAGGTCATGATCTCAGGGTCCTGGAACTGAGTCCTGCATCAGGCTCTTTGCTCAGTGGGGAAACTGCTTCACCCTCTGCCCACAGTTCCCCCTGCTTCTGTGCTCTCTTTCTCTCTCTCTGACAAATAAATAAATAAAATCTTTTTTTAAAAATTGTTTTCTGTTGGGACGCCTGGGTGGCTCAGTTGGTTGGACGACTGCCTTCGGCTCAGGTCATGATCCCGGAGACCCGGGATCGAGTCCCGCATCGGGCTCCCAGCTCCACAGGGAGTCTGCTTCTCCCTCTGACCTTCTCCTCGCTCATGCTCTCTCACTGCCTCTCTCTCAAATAAGTAAATAAAATCTTTAAAAAAAAAAAAATTGTTTTCTGTTTTCAGAAGGGCAGTGTAAACCCCATCTTCCTCAATTAGTAACTGTGTAATCTTAAATAAGTTACTTAACTTTTCTTGCTTTAATTTTCATCATCTTTCCCCATCTTATAATGGGGGCAACTATAGTACCTAATTCAGAGATTCAGAGTTGCTGTTGAATTTATACTATACTCAGAATTGTAGACACTCAGTGTTAGCTGTTATTATTATTATGTCATAAAATTCTAAGAACTAGTGACAAAATGTCTGAGGAGCTGAAGGGGTTAATGGTGAGGGGAAAAGTAAGGCATTGGAGCACACTGACTCCATACAAGATCACCTTTTTGTTGGACCCAGGTCTTTTTGACACCCAGGTCTTCAGGGCCCTTTTCAGTGCAGAGAAGACAAAGTCTGGGAGATTTCAGTGCTGAGCTGCACCCTCTTCAATAAGTGAATAAAGCAGGTTATTAAAACGCGCTTAAGGCTACAATATTATACATTCAATGTGCTCTCAACCATTAAAACAAAGCATAGTATAAAACCTGGAGAAAAAGACAGCAAGCACCTATGCCAAACATCGGGAGCATTGCCCCTGAAGGAGGGATTATGGGCCACTCTTGGAGTTTCTGTAGTTGTCTCTACTTTCCAAGTGTTCTGTATTGAGCATAGCACTGTTTTGATAACCAGGGAAGAAAAGTAGAAACCGAAAATGATTCCAGTAAAAACAGAAATTTATTTCTGCACCATTGAGTCAAATAAGGGAGCCTCAAGAACGGTAGGTGATGATATGAGGAAATGGAGATGCAACATGGGGGGTTGGGGGGGTAGGAAAAGAAGAAAAGAAACAAGATGGGATCGGGAGGGAGACAAACCATAGGTGACTCTTAATCTCACAAAACAAACTGAGGGGTGCTGGGGGGAGAGGGGTGGGGAGAGGGGGGTGGGGTAATGGACATTGGGGAGGGTATGTGCTATGGTGAGTGCTGTGAAGTGTGTAAACCTGGCGATTCACACACCCGTACCCCTGGGGATAAAAATACATTATATGTTTATAAAAAAGTAAAAAATTTAAAAAAAAGAAATTAGAAAAAAAAAGAACGGTAGGTGAGAAAGAAAGATTTAAAATCGTAAATGCTCACTTTAGAGAGCTTATGTTATTTGAGAAAACAAGAACTGTCAGACCCACACTTCATTTTACGAATTTGGCGTGTCAGATAAAGCCAAATAAGTGTTAATCCTCGAACACTGCAGTGAAACAAAGGCGGCCGCCTCCTCGAGATAACGAATCCTGCGCCGCACTTGGACAACGCGGGAGGCTCGTTTTCCCTCGACGGAATGAAACGCTGAGAAGTTTTCTTCCACAAGAGGGCGGTAACGGCTCAGGATTTTTTTTCAAAGGGCCTTCAGAAGGACCCAGACACCTGAAAACCCAGCAGCCACGCAGATGAAACAACTTTTTCTCCAGGAAGAGTAAGGAGCCGCACGTGTGAGGCACCGGAAGGACCCCTTCTGACACGCGCAGGCACACCCACGTCAGAAGCAACAACTCTAAGCAGGACACAAAGAAGAACTAATTACAGACTCGTTTAAAATGACCTAAATTACGTTCGGTGGACGTTATTGATACAGGTGTAAGTTTCCCATGGCCGTTCACACCAGACACTGTATAATCCGGTGGATCAAACCGGGCTAGCATTTTATTCCGTAAGGAAATGATAGTAACCCACAGACATTCCTTCAAGCGCAGGATTTCCACGCCGGAGCCCGTTTTTCAGAATATACTTGCAAGCAAGGGGTTTTCCTGGAAGCAAACGGGTCTCCGCAGAAAATTCTGGAGGGGAGAGGACTGTATATACGTCTACGTGCTTTGCCGAAGTTCACGACCAGTTTTCTCTCCAGCAAGGTATTTAGTGTTTTCTTGCATTTACTCACGTTCCTGAATTTGGGTTTTGATGTTGCAGACATTTTTGGATTTCAGTGTTCTCCATCTTCTGGGACATTTCCGAACCCTCCCTTCGGAATGCGCGTATCCCCTGCGAGAGCTCAGTACCTACCCTGAGACTGTGCAGCAGGAGGGCCCTGCTGCTACTTGGAGGATCCCTGAGGGATGTCCTGGCTTGGGGCTCGAGACCTTTTCGGTAGTGGATTCTACGTCTACACCAGTTGCTTCCCTCACATATTTTGTTGGCCTCCTTGGGATATCGCGGACCACAAGACCCTACAACACTCTTGGTCACCGGACCTTTGTTGACCTCTTTCTACTCCAGTACTTCCCAAATCCATCTCCTTAATTGCTGATCAGCAGAAGCAGCCACGGGTCCAGTTCCCCTTCAGAGCATTTGCAGGAGGCAAAGAGAGGGACAGACAGAAAAGCATCCCCTTTCCCCTGCTCTCCTTCTCCGAGACTGACTTGCTTCAAGATTCTGGACATTTCTTCTTTCTCCCTTGTGCCTGCTCGACCCCTCTTACAACACTAACGTAAACCCAGCCAGCCTCCGGGTTCAGCCCGCACAGGCCCCACTCGCTGGCGAAGTGGAATCATTAAAGAAGTCTTCTAGGCAATTCAAGCAAACACATTTCAGAGAGGTTTTTGGCCTGAAACGCACACCTAATTCCTTTCATACCCGCCCCCCGTCCCCGCCCGTGTTCCCCGCCTTTTGCGAGTGCAGAACAGACTTCTCGCGGCTACAACTGAGTATCCCGACATTGGATATTCATATATTGGGGGAAGAATAGTTACCATTCATTCCCGACTACTGCGTTTAAGTATATTTAGCTGAGTTTTCATTTGCATTCCTTTTGCGAGTTACCCTGAATTTAGTGGCAGTTCCATCAACTTAAAGCAGAAGTATCCAAACGCGCCGGGCGTTTCTGAGTCAAGGGTTAGACGGCGGGTGGGATGGTCAAGGGAATCGCGCAGGCTGCGCTAACAGTAGCAGCAGGCTCACAGCAGTAAACTTGAAAACTGCTTCCGTTGTTCACGGGCTCGAGAAAGTCAATAGAGGCGTGTAGCTTTCCTCATCCCTATCATTTTAGCTTTTTTTTTTTTTTTTTTTGCAACCTCAGAATTTGCCAACACTCTTTCATTTATTTTTCAATTAAAATGCAAATCGTTCGCTTTCAAACACAGCCCCCCCCCCATATATATTATTGCAGAGATGCGAGGGGGGTGTCGCAACCACGTGTTACACGTTCTACCCCTAGAGTGTACTCTTAGTCGGACTTAGCAAAGTCCGACTTTATTAGGTCGTGGGCAGAAAAGCGTGCTGGTCCTGGGGATTCCCTAAGGGAAAGTCCGGACCCTCTAGGGCGTCTGCAAGCCGCGTGCAGGACGGCCCCGACCAGAAACGGGCCTCCTTGGTCAGCATCGGGATCTGTTCTTCCGAGACTCTGCCCCTAAGGTGGTAAAAGTTCTGCGGGGGTAGGGCCATCTCTCCCCTCGAGTGACAGGAGCAGCCCACCTCCCACCCCCTCAAAACGTCCCTGGCTCTTCCCGCTTCCAGCTGGAGACAGAAGGAGCAGATCGATGACAACAAGCACCAGGCAGGCAGGAGGCACCCATCTTCCTTCAGCGCAGAGCAGTTTGTATCTGGAATACAAGCTGCCCCACGCAGGATTCAGGCACCCATGGTTCACCCCCGGGATCGAGGTACACAGACCCCAGTTTTATTGTCACAAGAAAAAAAATGCTGCTATTTTAATTCCTCGATGTGAATGATAAATAAAAGCAAACGATGGAGACGCCTTGCACCCAGCTTTGAAACTATTTACCAATATCAGTTAAGCCAGAGTTGGCTGGATGGAGTTGAACGTCTCTCTCATATTTCTCTGTCTCTTACTTCAGTTCTCTCCATATCAGATACTAAATTTATAAAAGGAGAATATCCAATTCTTTCTCGGGTCACAATATTTACATGAAATAAAGGGGGGATCGTTTTTTGGAAACTGGAATCTTTGGGGATCACTGGCCTCCTCTCCTCCCCCACCCCATTCCTACCTAGTCTTGAGAATGTGGTGTACAGGGGGAATGTAAGGAGGTCGCTGGTGGCCAGGAGCGGGGTTCAGGAGGTAGATTGTTTGCACTGTCAAGTGGGAGTCTGCAATGTAGGGAGAAGTTTCGTTTGTAATGAAGCGAGAGACAGAGGGGCCCCAGCAACTCCGCCCCGCTGGTCTCCCCACCTCCTCCTTCCCTCACAGTCTTTTGGCCAAAATGGCAGGGCACTGGGGTTTAGACCCATAGCCTAGCAGAGCATCCTCCCTGGTAGGAAAATGCAGATGGTCCCTGTATGAACTCTTTTCTTGCCCGACTCAGCATAATTCACGTGGAGGCAGGAATTCACCTTCCTTCCGGTCAGAGTCTAATGTCTGAGAAGTGATTGATTTAACCCAGTCTCGAAGTTAATGCAGGAGGCTGGAGAGGGAAGAGGGGGACCAAATAAAAACAAAATTACTTTTATCTCAGAAATGAACGATAAAAGTGGCAAAGGGTAAACAAACACATTAAAACAAAAAACAAAAACAAAACAATTCAAACTCTAGCTGACACCTTAAAAAGACCAAAGCTTTAGAAATGAGGGTTACCAAAGCAGAATAAGCCCTCCTGGCTTTTGGTACTTGGACCCGTATGAGTGCTTTGGCACTTGCAGTCAAACTCCATCAGGATGGTGCCGCTCAGACTTTATTCCTGAGTGATTTATGTCTAAGAATTAAGTTTGGACTTAATGATCTCATCCGAATTGCTCTAGAGAGTACCCCTCACTGGTGTGTTACTTCAACATCCTGAAATCTCAAAACTGTGCAAAGGTCTTCCTCCTCACTTGCACAGCTCAACCCTGCTAGCAATTTCAAGATCCCTTTACAAGGGAGCAGGGATGGAAGATAGAAAGGGAATAAAGGAAATCACTCTCCAACTCCTAAATCTTAGACATCCCATCACCACAGCCCAGAAACCTGGACATCTCCATCTCTCAAAACAACTCTGGTGTTGAGGGGAAAGGGCCAGAGTTTTGGAGATGGTTTTCAAAAACTTATAGTATAATGGGGGGAGAGGGGTACCCATATACTTCTTTATATAGATTTTCCTTTTGGTGGTTCTGCTCCAGTGTAAACTCAGAACAAATAACGACAATAATCAAAGGAAAGAAAAGTTAGGGGGAAAAAAGAAGAGTTCACTCCTCTCAGGTCTAAACATCACCTGAAAAACAAATATATTCCCATTAAGCTGATTCTGTTCTCTGAGTATCGAGTAATCCTATAAATGATAACATTGCGGAGAAACCTAGGAATGAAAAGAAAAGTAACGAAGAACGAACAGAGAGGGAAAGAGGGAGGCGGCAAAAATGGAAGAGGACGATCCTTGGGCCTACGAGGGGATTAAGGGCATCTATAGGCTCAAGGAGCAACAAATTAATTTACACAATTCTGGGAGAGCCCAGATGGCCTTTAATTAATCCCTTCAAAAGAAGGAGCTAGGCCGGAGCTGCGCCGGCTGCCCGCTCCATTAGCTCCATTTTACAAGGGACCAGACTGTTCGAGGTGAGGCGTCGCGAGCTGGTAGGCGAAAGGGGGGTGGATAGGGTGACGCGAGCAGGCGAGCGGGGAGGCGAGGGAAGAATATGAACTGCTTTTCCATAAAAGGTCTGGGTTTTCATTATTCTTCTCTTTAAAAAGTAATACCCTCTCCGTCTCTGCTCCCCCCTCCACTTTTCCATTTTATTTAACACAATTAATTGAGGCGTCCACTGGCCCCAAGGCGGAACCGCACCACTCTCCAGGCCCCACCCCCTGGCCCCACCCACAGAAGGGATGGATGAGGGAAGAGGCGGGAACCAAGCGGGCGCGGCCCTACGGCTCTCCCTCCTCAGCCAATCAGAGGGTGCGGCGCTCCGGAGTGGGCGTGCCCCAGAGGCGACGCGAGCCCCGAGACTGCGCGCAATTGGAGACAGTGGTTACGCCCCCGGCCTGCACCCCGCTCCTCGGCCCCGCCCCCCCGGCCGCCTCCGAGTGACGTCTCTCAAAGTTCTCATTTTGGACCCCCACTCCCCCCTCCTTTTCGTCCCCCAGCTAAAGAGGGGTAGGGAGTGATGCAAATGTTTTATTACCTTTGAGAGCTTCATCTGAACTGTCAGGCCCGGAGGGAGGAGAGGAGAGAGAGGGAGTGGAAAAGCCGGAGAGGGTCAGCTTGGCCAGAGGACAGGACTTAGAAGAACGAAGCCTGTAAAGCCGCGAAGGAAATGCGAGCGAGGAGAGGCAAAGGCGGAGAGTGAGAAGAAGAGAGGGTGCTGCGGGGGTGGGGCGGGGGTCGCCAGGCGCGTTTGCAGAAGTGGACAGACGAACGGAGCCGTAGCCGAAACCATCAGACTTTTCACACTTAAGTCTTTGTTTTTCTGTGTCTCTCTCTCTCCCTTTTTTTTTTTCTTCTCACCCTTTTTCCTTTTCAATATTGCAACTCCAGTGCCCCGTGGCCCAGAGGGGAAGGCGGGTTGGCGCGCCGAATCCGGGAACCGCGGGGATTGGTGGCACTGCCCTTTCTGGCGCCCCAGCCCCCCGCAGAGCCAGCGGAGGAAGCCCGCCCAGAGGCGAGATCCTCCTGCGGGCTGGATGCGCTGTCTCCCCGCGAGCAGCGAGCGCCGAGTGCGAATCAGCCTCGCGGCGAAAGATCAGGGCAGTCAAATAAGATTAGAGGACTGCGTCCGGCGGAACCTGGAGTCCTTTGAACGACCCCAAAGAAAGCGAGCCAGTCCCCTTACTCCAACATCGAAGTGGAGATTCGGTGACTCTTAACTTTGTTGCAAACTCTGGGGCCGGCCTGAGTTTTGCTTTGCTTATTTCTCCCGGGGAGAAGATGAGAAGTAGAGATCATTGAGAGGCGAGGAAAAGTGAAGAGAGAAGAGACCGAGACTGAGTCCACGACTCTAGGAGCGAAAGGACAGCCAAACTCGCCCGGACGCCCGCTGATCTCCGCGAGCCACCGCCTCTCCAGTGGCGTGTTTGGACATTTCTGCTGCGCAGCTTCTGGAGCAACTCTCGGCGGCGGCGTTCTCGGCCCCGTTGGCAGGTCGCCTCTGGGAGCGCGGAGCTACTCTTCGCTCGCGCCCTCGGCACTCCTCGCTCTCCTGAGCCCCACTGGGGCACCGGCCGGCGCCCTCGCTGAGTGGCTGCGGGCTCCGGCCTGGCCGTGGGATGTTAGCGGTGGGGGCTATGGAGGGCACCCGGCAGAGCGCGTTCCTGCTCAGCAGCCCTCCCCTGGCTGCCCTGCACAGCATGGCCGAAATGAAGACCCCTCTGTACCCCGCGGCGTACCCCCCATTGCCCGCCGGCCCCCCCTCTTCTTCCTCCTCCTCGTCCTCCTCGTCGTCGCCCTCTCCGCCTTTGGGTGCCCACAACCCAGGCAGCCTCAAGCCCCCGACCGCGGGGGGGCTCTCATCCCTGGGCAGCCCCCCACAGCAGCTCTCAGCCGCCACCCCCCACGGCATCAACGACATCCTGAGCCGGCCCTCCATGCCCGTGGCCTCAGGGGCCGCCCTGCCCTCCGCCTCGCCCTCGGGTTCCTCCTCCTCCTCCTCCTCGTCCACCTCCGCTTCCTCCGCTTCGGCAGCGGCAGCGGCGGCTGCAGCCGCTGCAGCCGCCGCCTCATCCCCAGCGGGGCTGCTGGCTGGCCTGCCCCGTTTCAGCAGCCTGAGTCCACCGCCGCCGCCGCCTGGGCTCTACTTCAGCCCCAGCGCAGCGGCCGTGGCCGCGGTGGGTCGGTACCCCAAGCCGCTGGCCGAGCTGCCCGGCCGGACGCCCATTTTCTGGCCAGGAGTTATGCAGAGCCCACCCTGGAGAGACGCCCGCCTGGCCTGCACCCCTCGTGAGTACGATCGCCTGAGTCCAGTTGTGCGCGTTCTACCCCTCTCGGGTCATGTCTTCTGATGTGCATGGGGATCCGTGCACCCTCTTGGCTCCCCAGTAGTTTGGCAGCGCCAGAATCGCACGATTTGGGCTCTGCCAGGGCATTCATTGAGGGACTCTGACTTCCCTGAGCTCGCTTCCAAGTGCCCCCCCCCATTCTTGGGCACTCCTCAAGGAGCGGGTGTGCAGGAGTCTGTGTTGAAAACACGGTGCTAGGCATGTGTCTCACCCGAGGCCCTGGCTACTTTGGAACAGCCTGACTGCAACCTCAGGCCCTGCTTGGTTTTAAGAGGTGGGAAGGGCAGGAGAGGCTATTGAGCCCCGGGCTACATCCCCTCTTTCCTGGCTCCCACCTGTCTGCCAGGGCCCCACTCCACCTACGGCAGCCGGCAGCCGAACTGGCCTCTCAGCGAACAGGTGGGGGACCACAGCAGCAAGCCTTCCACGGCCCCGGCTGGAGTGCGTGTACTTGCATGTACATCTCGGCCCAGGGTGTCCCTAACTAACCTCTTCGCCTTCGAGGAGCTCCCCCACCCCCACCCCAGTACAGTCGGACCTGGTGAGCTCTTTGAAGACAGGTCGGCGGCAGCCGAAGTAGGGAGCTCAGTCACTTCGGGCCACTCCCCTCTGCTGGGCTCTCACTTTCCCACCTGCCTCGGCCCTGGGAAGGTGGGGTGGGGGTGGCGAAGGGCCGGGATGTCTTGGGCCTGGGAATTTTGAGAGGCATCGTGGCCTTCAACATCCTAACATGAAAATGAATCAGAGGCTGAACAAGGTGGCGGCAGGACTGGGGAATATACACATCCCACCGAGATCTTGCTTGAAACCAACTAACTGTGTTGCCCCGAGATCAGTCCAATCTTCTGGGTAGTTGGCCACCGCCGAGGAGGCTCCTAGTCTTCCAGGTGTAGTTCGAGGCCCAGCCTAGGTTTTTCTCTTGTTCTGGTCTTTGCTCTTGACCCAGTCCCCAAAGTTTCCATTAAGTCTCCAGACCTCTTTCGTGTGGTTGAACGGCAGTAACTAAGGGAAGTTGCAGGAGCCAAGTAGAGGCTCCCTTGGGAATGGAGGGCGGCCGGGCTGGTGCGGGTGTCGGGGAGCCGCTATTGTATTCGTTTTGATGGCCGTGTAGGGACCGCCAACAAAGGCGGTACCCCCTCCCCCTCGGCCGCAGCGGCGTTTGACTTGGGGGCGATTTAGCTCTCTTGTGTGCAAAAAACAAGGCGCCCTTTGTTGTGCGGGCACAGGTTAGGAAAGCGCTCAAGGAAAAAAGGAAAGGAAGAAAGAAAGAAAGAAAGAAAGAAAGAAAGAAAGAAAGAAACTAAACAAAATAAAACAAAACTAGTCATCCTCAAGCAAGTCTCCGGGGCTGAGCAGTACTGACTGGACTGGGAGGCTAGATGGGCCTTTATCCCGCATTCTTCAATTTACTGGGGCCTGGTGATTTCGGCTCCGGCAAACTTTAGCAAGGCGCTCCCTCACTGTTTGACGTCTCTGTTCGGCAGGTTATTTACTGCTGCTCCAAACACACCCGGCTTTTTAAAACAGGTGGGCGTAAAAAGGCAAAGGGAGGCGCGCGGGGGGACTGGAAGCGCCAGACACTTCTGACGTCTGCCGCAGAATGAGCTTTCCAAAAAAAAAAAAAAAAAAAAAAAAAATCGTGTTTTGAGTTCTTCTCAGTGGAGCCGCTTGTAACCGATTGTTTTCTCCTTCCCTTGTTTATCTGTTCTCGAAGATCAAGGATCCATTTTGCTGGACAAAGACGGGAAGAGAAAACACACGAGACCCACGTTTTCTGGCCAGCAGATCTTCGCTCTGGAGAAGACTTTCGAACAAACGAAATACTTGGCGGGGCCCGAGAGGGCTCGCTTGGCCTATTCGCTGGGGATGACGGAGAGTCAGGTCAAGGTGAGTAGTAGACCTTACAAACCTCGAGGGATGATCTCCTAATCTCCAACTCGCGCGCGCGCGGATACACACACACACACACACACACACACAAGCGCGCGCGTACACACCCCTCTAACAAACAGCCACTTTGGGGGTGCGGATCTGAGGAGCCTGGGTAGAAGATGAAATCAGCGAAGGGGGTGGGAGTGGGGGTTACAAAGGCCCTGGGGTCTCCAGGCGGGCAAACTGTTGATGAACAAAAGGAATCAAGCCCCCGCCTTTGAAATTAGGTTAATCTAGATAGCAGCATGTGCTGGGGGAACTCGCCATTATTGGAGAATAAAAGCATGACTGAAATATCAGCCCTTAGAATAGATCACGCCAGTTAGATAGCTTCTATGTACTCTGTTTGTAAGGATATTCAAGCTTTTGTTTGTCAATTCAAGCTCCGCTAGTCATATAATTTTCTGATGTAGATCAGCCCTATAGTGCTACTATATTAACTTGCAGGTTTAAAAAAAAATCCACAGGATCCAACCATTTAGCAGAGGTGAATCTGCTTTTAGTTTAGCTGAGGACCATAACTTTGGAATAGTAATTTTCCAAATGAATTGACAAGATTATTATTGTATTATGAAAGAATTCTGTCTATCAATAGATGTATACTATTTTACTGTTTGTGACAACGATTTATAATTAAAATGTCACTTAGCTTATAATTGAGTTGTACAGTATATTTCCAGGGAATCAAATTTGAGAAATCTTTTCCTGAAAAATAAAAGGATTGAACGAGTAGGTAAATTAAATCTAGTGGTTTCCTATATTTCCCGTATTCTCTTTTGTGTCCCTTCTTCAATTTATTATATTTGGTATTTTTGGAGGGGAAGGAATATAAGTCTGTTTTCATTAGTAATCTTGTTGCTCCTTAAATTAAGTGGGAATAACTGTTAGCCACGTCTGCTGGTTAGAGTGTATTTCCCCTGGGGCAAGCATCATAAAATGCATTTCAGGAGAGATTTTGTACGTGACCATTAGAATACCATCACAGTTAAAATTGTTTTTGCAATGGTTGGTACAGAGCCTACCACAGTAATCTGGAAGTCTTCATTTGTCACCGTAAATATGTCTGTGTGGCTAGAAGTGAATTATTATAGCTGTATAAGGAAAATAAAAATCACTTTCTTAACAATTCTGATTCTCTAGATAAAATATATAACGGATGAGAAAATGGATGAGAAACATAAAAAGAGGATAGTATCTTTGGGAAATTGGTTGCTTATTGCTGATGCTTTAGGTTAAATTATGTATATCAAACATGGTGTCAAACATCATGAATAGCTTAAAATATTTGTTATATAAAATGTCTTGGAGAAGAATAATATTAAAATAATATTTGAAAGACTAGGCATGCTAATGGTGGAAAATATTGTAATAAGCCAAATTTCACTTTAAAAAATAACTAATGAAAATTCCAGCTTGATTTTTGGTTTTATGAAAAGCAAACCATAGAGAAAGACTCACACACAAACTACTGGTTTTAGCTAACCTATTCAATATTTTCAAGCATCTATGTTTATTATTACTAGTGATTTGAGGTTTCTGTTTTAGCAAATCTTTTTCTTTTTTCTTTTTTTTAACTTTACATGGTACATTACAAGTGTAAACGGGAAGGGGAGTGTTTACCTACCATGTTTGTGTGGATTCAGACTTGAGATCTGAGAAACAGACAAATATCCAAAAATGAAAAGGAGAACAGAAGTAATTGGGACAAATGCCATGCTTTCTCCCACAAATCACAGTAAAAAGCAAGCACACTTCAAGTTGTTTGCAAGTCTTAGTCTAAGAAAGTAAACAACAAGTAAAATCACAAAGTCTTTATGAGGCAAATTTAGGAAGGTAAGAAGTTTTCTACTTCAAACTACAAAGTAGGAAAGCGGACTCATTTTTAGGGAAACGTTAAGTTTCCAAGTTTTTTCTCTTCGGAGACAGCTCACTGACTACGTCTATACACTTGTGATACTATCGCTATGGCAACGGCGGTCACTCCGTGGGTGCCGATGCTCGGAGGAGGCCGGGGCGTTGGAGACTGACTTTGACGGCCGGAACCAGGGAGGTCTCTGAGGGAGGGTGGCGGCCGTCCGGGGCCCGCCCGCTGGAGCGACCCGGGGATCTGGGGGAGGCAGCCTTGCCTGAATCCGCTCGCCTTCAATTCCTGTCCTCCCCGCCCCGGTTCCCCTCTCCTCCCCTCTCCTGGCCCCCAGGTCTGGTTCCAGAACCGCCGGACCAAGTGGAGGAAGAAGCACGCGGCCGAGATGGCTACGGCCAAGAAGAAGCAGGATTCGGAGACCGAGCGGCTCAAGGGCGCCTCGGAGAACGAGGAGGAGGACGACGACTACAACAAGCCTCTGGACCCCAACTCGGACGACGAGAAGATCACGCAGCTGCTGAAGAAGCACAAGTCGAGCGGCGGCGGCGGCGGCGGCGGCCTCCTGCTGCACGCGTCGGAGAACGAGAGCTCGTCCTGAGCGCCCGCCGCCCCCCACCCAACCCCCGCCCCCACCGGCGCCTGCCGGGCCTCCGGCCTCCGCCCCGGGGACAGCGCGCGCCGCGCCTGCCCGCCCCTTGGGGCTCGGAGGACCCGGCCCCGCCCGCCGGGGCCCTTTGCTATTTTCTGAGATGTACATATCTATTTTTTTAACCTGGAAGTTGAGGGGGGCGGGGGAGAGCGAGAAAGAGAGAGAGAGAGACTCGGGGATTGATCAGAAGGCAGAAAAGACGTCGAAAATCACTGCATAGATAAGGCAACGGAAACTCGCGGCTGGGCCACTCTTCCAGCCCCGCTTGGTCCCCTAGGCCCGTCCCCCCGGCGGGAGCTGCAGGAGTCCCCGCACTGCCCCTTCCAGCCTGGGCCCCCGGCAGCCGGCCGGGGCGGGGCGCGGAGAGGTGTTCTTGAAGGCTCCACACCCGCCGCAGGGACCTCCGAGCCTCGCGGGCGGGCGGCCGCCACAGATGGGAGGAGAGAGGGAGGCTTCTCGCCCCCACAAACTGCTGTGCCGACTAAAGCAACCTGTTGAAGGCTCTTTGTAAATAAATCGTGAGTCACACTGACTAGAAGTTACTTTATTGTGAATATTTAAAATGTAAAATGCTTTTTTGAATTTGGTATAAGAAGATGGCCCTCCTTCTTCCTTCACCCTGCCCTCTTTTAAAAGCTACTCAAACCCTACGTCTCCCTTTTATTTTGATCTTAATTTGAGAAGCGAGACAAGAATGTTCTCCACCCCCCACTCCTCTCCCGGTTTGGATTTGTTCAATCTCACTTTTCCCTTTGTCCCTCGTTGCTCGTCCCTGACCACCCCCTGGCTCCGCGCCCCGCTCCCCGCTCCCGCCTCCAGGACTTGAAGTAGAAGATGTGGAACCAGGGAAGGCCTCAGACCCGCCTCTCCGTTCCTCTCTGAAATTGCACAGTCGTTTGTTGCTATTTATTAGTGATTTAAAGAAAGTATTGGGGAGGGAGGGGCTACAATAGCTTGTATTTAATTTAATTCCTTTCTGATAAAAATGCGTGTTAAAGTAGATGGTGGGAATTGTTACAACTGCTCTGGGTCAGAAACATAAAAATCCATTTAGTTGCTGTAATTGAATTTGAAGTGTTTTGTATCATAAGAATACTATAGACTATGTATATTGTTTTCTTTTATAAGCTAATAATGGTGATATATTAGCATCTTTAACCTTTATTAATTTATATAAGGAATTCAGTTTGTAAAGAGAAGAGACCCCCCCCCCTTTGCAAGACCAGTTAAATGTAATGCACTTTCTGTTTCAAAGGATAAATCAAATTAAAAAACAGTTTGAAGATGTTTGTTGCCTTGAATGGAAGGGTACAGATCATTTGATCTCACCAGAGATCTCAAAGTCAAGATCACAAAATTATTATATTGGTTCCTTGGGTAGAATAGCTGCTGTTTATTTATTTATTTGAGTGGGGTCACAACTTTCCTTCTCTTGGATTAGGAAGATAAAAGAAATGTAGCCCCACTTGTGGGGCTTCTTGAAGAGACTTGTTTAATGGGTTGCTTCTCAAGTCTGTGTTGTCTAATTTTTTCCTGATCGCTTTTTCCTTCTGGAAGAAGGCCCCAGAGGGGACTCATTTCCATATATCCGAAATAGCTCCTTGGTGGAGCCCTAGCTCCTGTAGCTGGGAGGAGGCAGAGGAGCTTACTGGCTCAGCAGCACTGCTGGTTTGATGCTAACATTTATCCACGCCTAGCAGCTTGTAAGAATGTAGAAGTTGTTGGAAAGACAGGGATCTTGATTTTGCTAACCATTATAATTAAGGATGAATTTAAAGAAAGCTTCTTCTAACTGATGCAAAAGTCTTTAGGGTTATGGAATCGATGTCAAAGCTTCTGCAGCTAAATTTGCAGGGGGAAAAAAAAGAGGAATCCTATCTAGGGAGAGGGCTGTATCACTGTCTTGGGATCTTTTTGTTTTCAGACACTCAGTTATAGGCCCGGTGAAATATAGTTATCCCCTTAGTGTTTCAGGTTAATGAGCTTGTGTTCAAAGAGAGAAAAATCAATAGAATTCAGTAGATTCTTCAGGCTAGCGTTAGGTAAAGAAAGTGTGGGTCTGTTTTGTTCCCTTGAACATAAAAAAAAAACAACAACTGTGAAAACTAGGAATGAGATTGCCTGAAGGAAATTATTATAGATTATATTCCTGATGGCATGATGTAATAGAAAGAAAGGATGCAAATCGGCTCTATTTCTTTTCTCTGGTTTGTCTGTGAAGTTCCCAATAACTTTTAAACTTCTGAATTTCTGCATTCTTAGCAAGACTGTGGTGTGTATCCTATCTTTCTTTCTCTCTCCCTCCCTCTCTCTTTTTATGAAAGAGCCTGGGAAGGGGTGTTGTGGAAAGTCTATTACCATAAACTGCACTTTATTATTTGTTAAATTGCAACAAATGCAAGTGTCTTATCTACTTTATTACTACTTTTTAACCTTTTTTTGCCTTGAAAAGCCAAGCAACTTTTTACTTATTCCTTCTTCCTAAGAAAACAAAAATTCACAAGATAATTACAAATGCTATTCTTGGAATTTAATGATAACAACTCTTATTATTGTTGTTAGTAGTAAGAGTAATATAGTAGTATCAATCATAGAAACGTGGAACCAAGACTGAAGCTTTCTCTCAAGAAGCAAATGAGGTTACAGTATTTATTCCAAATTAGAAATGTGGAAAGACCTCTTCTAATTCTTTTAGGAAGCATTCTCTCTGGGCACTTCACCTTTACATTGAGAGCATCTGAGAAATGCGAGTTGGTGACCTGGCCTCTGCCCTACAGGCAATTATATGGAAGGCAGACAGGGTCTTCCTGCTTATAGTAAAGTGCTCTGAGTTGTGTAGGCAGCAGCCAGAGTTGGGCTCTGGGGCCACGCTGCACTGGCATTCGTTCCCTTTTTTCGGTTGACTGCAGCAGTGACTTGATTTTTCCAGTTAATTTACTTCCACCCAGGATTCCAGCTGGCCACCAGTTGCAACTGGCCCCATAAAACTGGGAATGAAGGATAAGTGGATGGGGGGGGCACTTGACTTAGGTGTTCCTTTATACTGGTTGGTTTGAATTGGTTCTGTGTGGGTGCAACAAGAATTTTTTTTTAAAGAGTTAGCATGGTGGGGAAGCTGAGGAAACAGTTCAAGTAAGTCAGAGTAAGAATCATTTTCCATTTTGGCTCAAAATTTTTATGATGTTAACCAGCCATAAACATCTGATTAAGGCTTCCACCCAGTCATTACGCCTAAAGAGGTCATGATTTAAAAACAAAGTAACAGGAAGTGACCTGATGAACTACTTTTATTTTAAAACGTTCCTACTTTTATTGAGATATAATTGCTATATAACATTGTATCCATTTAAGTTATAATATAATAATTTGATATATTTATATATTGTGAAATGATCACCATAATAAGTCTAATTAACATCCATCACCTCACATAGTTACAATTTTCTTCTTTGTGATAAAAACTTTTAAGATCTGGGGTGCCTCGGTGGCTCAGTTGGTTAAGCGACTGCCTTCAGCTCAGGTCATGATCCTGGAGTTCCAGGATTGAGTCCCACATGAGGGGGGGGGGGTCCCTGCTCAGTAGGGAGTCTGCTTCTCCCTCTGACCCTCTCCCCTCTCATGCTCTCTCTCTCTCTCCACTCTCTCTCTTAAGTAAATAAATAAAATCTTTAAAAAAATTAAGATCTACTTTCTTAACAGCCTTGAAATATACAATAGTTAACTATAGTCACCATTATATCACCAGATGTTTGCTACCTTTGACCACCATCACCATTCTCTTCCCCACCCCCCCTCCCCACCCACCCCCTACCCCCCCATTCCCCTACCCCGCATTCAACCTCTACTTTTAAAAATGCTTGCAGGCAACAAAATGTCAACATGGAAACATGAGAAATGAGAAAAACAGGATTTTTGTGTATGTAGTGAAAGGAAGGGTAAACTTGCTTTTTCATTTTTGTTTTATAGTGTGTGTGTCTGTTTCTTTTTCTGAAAAGAGAGTCAGTGAGTTTGGTTGAGAGATAGAGAATGAAAGGGAAGGGCCCTATATGGGTCTTTCAGATGTCCCAACAGCGTTTATAATTCACAGTTTCTACAGAGTTACTTTCCTAGTCTCCAGAGTCTAAGCTCAGTTCTCCATTGGTGGCTAACCTCTTTAGTTCACATTCAGAGGATTTAGTAACTTGGAACTCTATACCTTCTTTCCCAGAAGTTGTGGTATGGTGAGTGGCTTTCCAAGTTCGCAAGCACTTTAATCCACTTTTCCTTTCACTCCTTGAGAGACAGTGGGAAGGGGGGAACAGAAAACCACTCTCATTCTTTTCCGGAAAGATGTGCATTTCGTCATTGCTTAGTGTGCAGGCCGTTTGGACTGGAGGCCTGCTCTTCTTGGAAATAATGTGCTAGGCAACAGAGTCTGAGGGTGTGTTTGAAACATTTTGGAGCTGAATGTCATGTACATGAGTACGTTATTAGACCAGCATCAACTTGGCTAGATCTGCACTGTTTTGTCCAGTATGCTGGTCATCAGTGGACACACACACACACACACACACACTGGAGAGGTGAAATTCCACTTGGGAACTCCTAGCACTGAATAGCTTAAAGAGACAGTGGCTCCTTTGTTAATCATTGACAATACGATAGTGTAATAACAACAGAGGTAAGCAGTTGATTTCATCTATAAACCTATTTTGACCTAGTTTGAACAGCTTTCTCCACACTAAATTTCCTTGCTCTTACCACACACACAGATACATGCCGAAATACTCTTCTCCCCTCCTCAGTATGACTGGTTTTTAAAAAAGCCAGTTCCTTAGTACACTTCCTTTTTTTGACAGGAAAGTCTGTATTTTGTTCTGCAGTATTTAGACTGCAAGCTTCACAGAGAAATACATTCTTCCTAACATAGCCTTTTTTCAGATTTGCAGAAAACACAGTTGTACTACCCCTCCCCACTGTTAATGTAAAGTCTGACTAGGGAGCAGAGCAACGGTGTGAGGGGATGACAAAGGGACAACAGGCTGTATTCCTGAATTCGGCCTTCAGCATTCCATAGATTGGCTTGGAGTTGCTCCACAAACTGGAAAGTTTTTCTGAGAGTCTCAGTTCTCTCTCTACTCTTCCTCTTTCATCCAGCAGATCATTCATGCCAAAGATGAAATGTCTACATATGCATCCTTTGTTTTCTGGCCCCGACAAAATGTGTTCATTGAACACTGCACTTGAAGACCTGGAAAAGTAGAGCATGATGTCTCTGTGGTGTTTCATATTTAGCGGAGCCTGGCCAGGAGTCTGAAGCAGAAGCCTCATCCAGAGCTTCTATTTTAGTGTATTTTGAATACTAATGGCTAGTTTGAATGAAGATACATTCAAAGATGGATCCCTTCTTCATCCTAAGGAAAGAAACAGTTTTTTCTACCTAATTGAAAATTAGCATTATTTTTATAGAGGAGCCCTACCACTTCTCTAATGCGATTGCCTCTATTTATCTTGGTAAAGCCAAAGGAAATGTTAAAATATAATTATCCCATATATTTGGTTATTGCAAGGGAGACATATAACAGATTGAGAAAGAAAACCAGCACACTTCTATAATATAGTTTTATTTTTGGATATGCAAAAATTATGAAAAAATTGTTAATTACCTATAAATTGTTTGGGATCTGTCTGCTTGTATAGATCACAGAAAGGCAAGGTTGCTGAAAATCTATTAACTTCATTACCAGATGGTCTAACCACCTGCAAATGAAGGCATCCAAGTTTTCATGCCTCAAATATGAGCCTTCTCCATAGGTGTATGGTTTGTAGTAATTCCTCTAGTCATCATGGGTAGCTGTGATTCTTATGCTTGAGGCTATGGCTCAGCTCTATTTTTTTTTTTTTTTTTTTTTTTTTTGGCTTAGCTCTTGAAAAGGACATTGTAAACCTTTTTCCCCTGCATACCACCCCCGCCCCCCACCATTGGATTTTTCTTTTTTCCTCTTTGAGCCCCTTACTTGGTTTGTAAGGATTTGTCTAATTTTCTCCCAAATCCAAATGGTCTCAAGTGAATTAGAGTGTCTGAGAAATGTTTTACCTTTGCCACAATCAGATCACATAGTGGTTGAGAGTTGGACTGGGAAGCCAGATTATCTGATCTGAATTGCGGTTCTATCACTGACTGGTTGTGTGATCTTGGTCAAATGACTCTACCTCCCTATGCCTCAGTTTTCTCATATGTAAGATGGAGATAACTGTATCTCATCCATAAGATTGTTAGGGGAATTAAGTGGATTAATATATAGAAGTTCTTAGGACCATGCCCAGCAAATAGTAAGCTATGGAATTCTTAGCCCTTATCATCACTATCATAACCATCATGAAAAGCCCCGTCTCCAGTTGCTCCTAGCTTGGACCCTGCTGTCTTGTGCAGGATAAATATTCAACTGAGGAAAGGTTCTGAAAAGTGAAAGTGGGAAGAGAAGTAAGCAAGGGACATATTCTTTTTATGTGAAACTTAAAGGCTAACTACTGGTAGTGGTTTTCAAATATTTTAAAAAATTGTTTGATATTCCTTCCTTTTAAAGGTGGAGCCTTGGGGCGCCTGGGTGGCTCAGTGGGTTAAAGCTTCTGGCTTAGGGTCAGGTCATGATCCCAGGGTCCTGGGATAGAGCCCCGCATCTGGCTTTCTGCTTGGTAAGGAGCCTGCTCCCCGCCCCCCATCTGCTTCTCTGCCTACTTGTGATCTCTGTCAAATAAATAAAATCTTAAAAAAAAAAAAAGGGTGGAGTCTAATCCCCCTCTTCTTGAGTGTGGCTGTATTTAGTGACTTTAACGAACAGAGTACAGCAGAAGCATTGGTGTATGACTGTATGACTGGGTCATAAAAGGCCTTATGGCTCCCTCCTCTCTCTCTCTCTCTCTCTAACACTCACTCTGGGGGAAGTCAGCTGCCACGCTGTGAGGACACTCAAGCAGCCCCATGGAGAACTCCATTTGGTAAGGGAGTGAGGCCTCTGCCACAATTCAGTCCTAATCTGCAAGGAGTGTGAACATGCTGGCTCTCCAGCCCAGTCAAACCTTCACATGACTACAGACTTGGCCCACATCTTGACTGCAGCTTTATGAACCCCAAGGCAGAATCATCCATGATTCCTTACACAGTTTCCTTACCCATGATGTGAGATAATCAGTGCTTATTGTTTTAAACCATTACATTTGAGGATAAGTTGTTATGTAGCATAAATAATACAGTATTTAACAGACCTTTCTCTGTTCTCTGAATAAAGAGTAGTGTATTGAAGACAGACTCTTGAGGAAGGCATCTTTCATGATTACTTCAAGTCATTTGAAAATGTCGCCAGAATGACCCCATGTGGTATGAAAGAAGCCTTTGGGTAACTTCAGCAGGGTCTAAAAACTTGAGCCCTATTGCTGGTTTCTATTTCTTGGTGGTAATTTGACCCCCAAAAAGTCACTTAACTTAGATAAGCTTTCATTTCCTTATCTATAAAGTCATCTTAATAATAATTACTACTCACAAAAAAATGAAACAAGAAGAAACCAGAGAGGGAGACAAACCATAAGAGACTCTTAATCTCAGGAAACAAACTGAGGGTTGCTGGAGGGAAGGGGGGTGGGAGGGATGGGTTGGCCAGATGATGGACATTGGGGAGGGTATGGTATGTGTTATGGTGAGTGCTGTGATTTGTGTAAGACTGATGAATCACAAACCTGTAACCCTGAAACAAAGAATACATTATATGTTAATTAAAAAAAGTAAAAAAAATAATTACTACCTCACAAAGCTGCAAAAGCAAAAGGGCTTCATAAAGTATAAAGTAGCACATAAATGTAAGAGTGGATGACTATCCTGTAATATAGTTGTATAGTTTGGTTAAACGTGTCATACTGTTGTTTCCCATAAAGGAATCTCAGACATGGAAAAAGCCTGAATCCGGCTTTGCAAGGCCATATTATTTCTCTCTCCATGGACCATGTCCCAGATACACTTCCAGCTTTACTCAGACTGGTTGGGTGCTGGGAAACCTAGAGGGGGGAAAACTCAGGAAAAGAAAAAAAAAAAGGTGCAAAGGGACCCTGGATTTCAAGTTAGGACTGAGAATTTGGAATTGTTCCCTTTATACTTTGAGAACTAGGGACATGACTCTGTTTCCAAGATAGTCCAGTTGGCAAGAAGGCAGGAAAAGGAAGAAGTGAGTGATAGATGCTGTAGCTGCTGCTGGTTCTTTGGGATTAAGGAAGAGAGGCAGCAAGCCCCTAGAAAAACAAAAGGACCTTCCCCCACAATGCCTGACCCCAAAGTCAGGAGAGCTCTTAATTCAGAAGAAAGCTCCTGTAGACCTGGCTCCTTCCAGGGAGCTTGGACATTATTTGCCAACTGAAGTTAATGGGCACAAAGTTCCTTTTCCCTGCCTGCCTGCCTACTTGACTCTTGCACACGCATTCCAACAGAACAGCACAGAGAAGTCAGTGCACCAGGGGAACAATAAAAGCTGAAAATACAGCTGAAGAATTGGACTTCATTGCCTCTGGTGTAAGAAACCATCCTGGTGCCTGTCTAGGTAGTCTGTTAAAAGCAATTACAGTGACTGCAAAGGCAAATATGAAATCAGCACATTGTCATTAACTTCCATGAGATAGAGAGTAAGGCAGAAGTGGATTACTTCGGGGGCCTTGCTTTTAGCACCCTTAAGATGACTATATGGGCCAAGGACCCATGTTATACCTGGAGATCATGATGGCTTCCAGGTAAACAGTCTGACCACCTCCCTCCCTCCCTGCTTCAGTCTTACCTTCTCTCTCCCCTTTTCTTCTTCCTCTTCCTCCTCTGCTCTCCCTTCTTCTCCGCCTATCCCCCTTCTCTTTCTGTATAGTGCTGTGTCATTTCACCCAGGGGAAGAATGTGCCTCAGGGAGATGTGAAAGACCAGAGTGGGTGACAGTCTGGAAAAGCTGTAACTGTATTACCTCTCGGAAAACTGAAACCCAGAACAGCTGGACTGCAAGGGCACAGGACTATACAGTCCTTGCCTACTGTTGTATCCCCAGGATGTTGTACAGTGCCTGGCATGAAGAGAGTATTCAAGGAACATTTCTTGAGTGTCTCCACTCCTGTTGGAGCACACACACACCCACACAATGAAGCCACGGAGAACTTTGCATTCTTTTGCGGGAGAGGGGGGATTATTTTGTTTTTCTCTTGAAGATTTAAAAAAAAAAAAAAAAAAAAAAAAGACCTGTAGTGTAACCCTTTCTCTTCTCCCAGCCTGGAAGCAGAGAAATTATCTCCAAACTATCAGGAGTCTCTTTTAATTGTGAGTATATATGTAAATATCTGACAAATTGCTGTAAAAATAAGCACACACAGCTTAAGTAGCAATGCAAAGGTTTTCCTTGGGAAAAATGGAAGATCAAGTAAGGGTATTATAATACATTCATTTATCAGCCACAAAAGCTACTTTAAAATAAAATCTTCAGTACAGTCATCATTTGTAGAAACAGTACAATCATCATTTGTAGAAATGTATGTTACTTTCCAAGGCACATGAGTGAAAATAATGCATAAAGCAATAAATAAGAGGAGGACTTATTGGCCATTTAAAACACTCTTTGCAGTTGAGATTCATGTCTCTTTAACTGATCCCATCAGAGAGTAGATACCAAACTTAGATCTCTAGCAATATTTTCCCTGAGACAAAAATTTAGGATGATATAAATTAATACAACTAACTTGTACATATTTTAACTAGGCTTCCCTCTAAGACTTGGAAACATTTCTCTTGACCACCATCCATCTGCCTGTCTGTCTCATGCCCGGTTCAGTATCTGAAAAGACTGGAGGCACTGTGGAGACCTTTGCACCTTTAGATCTCCCTTTGTGGGGAACTGATTTTTAGAGGCTCTGTGAGGCTAAGAAGCCTGAAGTAGAACCTGGGGCAGTTAGGTGGTGGTGGGGCTGGAGTCAACTTTCTCTTACCCTGTAGGCCAAGGTTACAATTAAGGCTGTTTTCTTTAGCCCACTCCTTCTCCTTTCCCCTAGAAAATGGGAATTAGGAGCTCCTGGTTTTTTTGTTTATTCTTCCCAGTTAGCCACTGTATTGAAAGCCAACTGCCAATGACCATTTCTGTTTCCAAGGGGAAGGTTTAAAAAAAAAATGTTTTCCCCCTGAAGGTAATGAACACATATAGGATCAAGGAGAAGGAGAAATGAGTAAGTGTAGACCTAGGGTCTTTTAAGTAAGACCATTCCTTATCCCCACTCCCTCCCCAAAGGGGTTCGCATTCTTCCACCGGTAAGGGCTTCCTTGGCTTCATCCTTCAACTCCTTTTCTTCAGTACTTTTTCTATGTAGCTTTATTAGAACAACAGCCCCCTCACTGTCCAGTTGAGGCCCGGGCAGCCTAGAAAAGCCCTGTGTGTGTGGTGCCTTCACTCCCTTGAAATCTGGGGGTCCTTTACCCTGAGAGCGGTAGGTTTGGGGATCTCAGTTCTACAGCTGAATTCTGGGCTCTCTTACTTTACCTGACTTTATGCGGCTGGGCAGAAATTTTGCTTCCCTTTCAAGGAGCTGTTTCCCAGATTCCACCTCTCACCTGATACTGGCCCAAAGAAGGCTCTCTTTAAAGAGCTGGGTCTGTAAAGGAGCAGAGAATGAGGACACTTGGCTTTCCTAGGGAGAAAAAGACCATATTTGGAGAGGAAAGATTTCCCAGGCTGGGACATCTCTTCCTAAGGGTAAAGTCTGGAATGTGTTCAGTGCTCCCATCTATGGGCTGGGGCTGAAGTAATCTCCCAGAATGTCTGGCCGGGGCCTCCCACCACTTACCCTTCAGGTGAGGGGAGAAGGGAGGTGCCCTAGGGCCTAAAGGCCTGGACCTCCCAGGGTCCATCCTGTTCAAAAAGCCCTGGAAAGAAAAGATGCGGAGTTTGAGGGGCTGAGGCTCCCTTTGAATCACAGGCAGAGAGATCAGAAGGAGACAAATCAGAATTCGTCTTGATTACATGGGAAGACAGTTTTAAAAACGCTGTTTGCCTGTGTCATGCCAGTTGCTCTGAAAGCAGCTCCCCACAAGGGTATCCTATACACAGGCTCAAGCTGGGTCATCTCCCATCGTTCTAATTTGCACACTCTGGGTTCCCGAGTCTACCATTGGAAATGGGGGCATGAGGGCAAGAGGGCAAGAGCTGTCTGCAGGGTGGAGCTTAATGGTGGTACTTCTACATGGGTGATGCCAGGACTTTGGCAGTTAGGGCCCACTGAATGGGTTTGCTTATGGATACCTTTAAGCCCAGAGGGTGGTCTCTCTCTGCCTGCCTCTCTGCTGACTTGTGATCTCTGTCTGTCAAATAAATAAATAAAATCTTTAAAAAAAAAAAAAAAAGCCCAGAGGGTGGTGCCTCTGAGGACACTTGCCCACCCCACTTGCCCAGGAAGCGCATGCCTACACACAGAGGAACAGGTGCTGCAGGATCTGGATCCTTCCGGGAGATCCCCCTAGAGCCAGAAAGAGCCCGGGTGGCCGCTGCCTTCTGCCATCCAACTGCCCTTGTTTTAGACGCCCTTCTTCTCGTGTTCTCTGTGGTTTGGATTGAGCTAAACTCCAGTCACTGGACAGCGGGAACTCATTTCCACAGAGCTGCAGACACTTCCTACCACATTCTCTCTTTGGGGGATCTCGGACGTGGCAGGCACCGTATTTCCCTTTCTGGTCCCGGTTCTGCCTTTGGCAAATTCCTTATGGAGCCCAGCTGGACGAAGGCCTTTTTTGATTCAGGACCCTGACCGCCACGCCTGGCCCCAGTTCACTTGTAACTGGGGCAGGGTCGACCTCGGACTCCTCAGCCCTGGTAGCTGGACACGCGCCTGTGGGGCCTGTGGGCTCCACCTGCCTTTGCCAGGTGTGCTCGATCAGTTGGGGACCCTCCCCTATGAAGGTCTCCCGCTAAGTAGAGAGGGTTTGAGCAGCACCCCCTCCCCCGGGAGTCCGTAAAAGTTCTCTGGCACTATCTGTCCTTGATAGCGCCTTCCTCAGGACGGACTCCATTCCTGCCAAGGCACCTGCCATTCCGGCTTCAGAGCGGAACAAGATCAGGGCGTCCGGGGCAGAGCTGATCACAGGCAGCTCCCTCGTTCGTTTCCACCTCGTTTTTTAGCCCGAGCTTGGAGGAGGGCGCTGAGCCTCGGAAGCCTGACCTTGGAAGCCAGCAGGTTGGCCCACCCGGCCCCGGGCGCGACCCCCTCATTCCGCTCGTTCCCGCGCTTCGGATCCCGGCCCGGGCTATCCCCACAGAGGCCAGCGCGCCCCCTGCAGGCCGGGCGGGCCTCAGACGCCCGCGAGCGCCCCAGGGGGCAGCCCCCAGTGCCGCCTGCACCTTTCCTGCCCCGCACCTGCAGGAACGGTCGGTTTTGGGGGCCTCCTGGGGTCACGGAGCCCCGGGCGGCGGTTGCCGGGTCCTGCAATCTGCAGACGAGTGTGGGCCTTCTTCCCCGAGCTCCTGGGCACCCAGACGCCCCGCTCTCGCTTCCGCGGAGTAGTTCTCCGTCTTCTCGCCCCCTTGCTTGGCTTGACGATGAAACCACAAAGGCCGCCGCAGCTACGCAGGACCTCACCTTAAAAAAAAAAGCTACCAAACGCCGTGTTGAGAGAAGTGTGTGCCCACGTGTGTACATGTATTTTCACACACACATCCCCGATTCCTCCCCTCATTCCTGCCTCTACCTCCCTCCCCTCCCAGCTCCCACTAGGTATGTTCTAGAACAGATACAGGTTGCCTGCGCCGTCCACCAGCTGTCTCGAACATCCGTTACAAATCTCCTCGAGGGACGAAAACAGCTGTTCGGGCAGAGGCTGGAAGCCGTGGCGGCGGGTGCGGCGCTGCGGGGCGCACCCCACCCCAGCGCGGCGCCCGCGGAGAGGGTCCCTGCCGGTCGCACGTGATTTTCGAGACCGCAGGTACCTCGGGCAGAAGAGCGCGGCGACGCGGCCCGAAATGCGCGAGGTGGGGGTGTTCCGCGGTTTCTCAGGTCCTGCGTTACCCACCTTGGCCCTTTGTTCTTATTCCACCACCCACTAGGCTCGGGGTGGGGGCCTCTCCTCCTCCGCTGTCCTCGTCCGCTGGAGGTGAAGGTTTGCACCGGTGCCCCTGGTCGCGAGCGCGCCGAGCCGGGGCGGGTGGAAGGGCGCGGCGCGGTGGCGGGGCGCGGCGGGCGCAGAGCTGGGGCGCTGCCCGGTGCCGGGCTCGGAAACCCCGCGAGCCAGCGCGTTCGAGCTGTCCCTTCAAAGACAAGGAGGAAGGCAGGGCCGCCTTCAGTTACAAATAAGTTTTTTATTGTTTGCTTATATTTTACTAGAAATACACGCACGTGATTAAAACAAATTTAAACAGGACAAAAGGACGCACATGCAAGCAGGCATTTGAATATATTCTGTTGGGTGCCTTATCTAAAGAGTCTGAACTCTTGGATCTCTGGGCTCAGAAAGACTCTCAGGGGTCCATGGCCCACAGAACTGGGAGGATCATTTCCTGAACCATCCGCATCCACCGACAGTTTCTCACTTGGTGGTTTCTCATCGCCTCAGTTCAGCCGTAGTTCGCCTTGCGGTTCCGGTGAGAGCCGCCACTTTTCCTGCCCTTTTCTAGTGGAGCGTAGCCAGCCCTCGGTAACTTCCGAAGTCAGGGCTCCCGGTATCAAACTTGCATTATTGACTACCCCGATGGCTAACGTGGGCGAGGGGCGTATGGGGAAAGAAGCGGCTTCGTTTTTCTTTTTTCATTTCCCCCGATTCCATTCACATTGAACATTACGAATGGTTAATAAAATGTAGTTTGCGACCGTAATATGGGGACGGATTGGTCCCAATAAATGTCACAGGATATAAGACAGAAAAGTACCCTGCGACTGTATGCGGGACTGTATCGCTCTCATTTTTGGCTACGGATGCACTGAAATAACCTGTTAACACACACCAAAGTGCATCCCTATAATAACCTCCTCAATCATTTATTAAAAGTCGTGTCAACCAGGCCCGTATAATTCATTTCTATGCAAATATATCAATGTCAGGCCATTAGTGTATTGCTCAGGTTTTTATTAAAGTGCATTCTTTTTAATTCAGCCCCGTAAAATACGAGGCCCATTGCTCAAGAATTATAGCAACTATTAGAGTAACATATGGGCAACATGCACTCAGAAAATAAAAACCAACAGATAAAGTGGCAGGGTCACATCGCAGGAGCAAACACTTAACAAAATGGCAGTGGGGTAATAGATTTTTTCTCCCAGGGCTTTTGGCGAAAGGTGTCATGGGCACCCTTATCTCGGAAAAGGCAAGAGGCTCGAGGTTACTCTGCTCTGTCCCAACCCCAGAACCGGCCCCGGATAAGATATCCTTAGAGCTGGGAAAGGGAAGGCTTCCAGAACTCCTCCATATCTGACCTCCATCTTTTGGCACAAGGATTTCAACATTCACCAGAAAGAAATGTCCATGTAGATAGAGTTTATGGCTGAAACCATTCTCTCCCTCCCCAAATCTCTCGCGCTTTCTCTCTCTCTTTCCCTCTCTCGCTCTCTCCATCGCCCCCAACAAAGCTACTTCTTGGTGTACACTAACCGCACTGGGAGCCCCGCGCCACCTCCAGTACTTTCTGAGATGCTCTTTCCTCCCTGTCACAAGATTGAGAAGGAGCAAAGGAGGCCCAAGAAGGCCCCGGGACTTGCTGTCAAATTTCCCCCTCGTGTATGGAAGACTGGGGAAAAAACTTTCCACTGAAATCAATTTCTGGCTAAATTATAAGAACATCTTTCAGTCAGTTTCTACTCGGAAGAAATGTAGATGCCCTCTGCCGGCTCCACCTCTTTCTCTCCCTCCCTCTCCCCATCCCTCCCTCCCCACCCTCCCCTGTCGCGTCTTTCCTGGTTAGAATGCTTTGCTATAAATTTTGCTAAATCTGAGAAAGCCCTAGGCTGATCCCGGAGGGACTTTGCTGTTTTACGTACCAAGGACAGAGTGGGGGATGTAGTGGTGCCCCGAACCCCTTCAGCCAATGCCCAGGTTTGAGGTGGAAAAGGGCAAGGTGGGCGGACACGGATCTGAAACAGCCGCTGACAAATCCACTGGAGAAGTCAGCAGGATCAAAATCAGTTTTTTTTAAAAAAATTTTAATTGCTATTGCAATAATCAATTTCCAGAGGCCTAAAAATAAACCTCAAATCCAAAACACAACACAACCCTCACAGAAAAAATAGAGAGAAAGGGGGAAAAAACTAAGAACAATCTCCCGGTTTTAATGAGAGAGTCGCCCACATCCTCATCACCCCAGCATGGTAATTGAGCAGATCTATTAACTTGTTACACTAGATTTGTTTAAAGAGACTATTACACAGTCATTTAATCAATTTGTTACACTGGAGGTCCTGACTTATGAGACACTTGCCTTATGATTCCTTAATGACTGAATTAATTTGTTTTAATAAAACCAACATTGTGTACAAGTACATTTCTAGAAATGTAATTTTGGAGACAGAACAGTCCAATGCTTCATCTGATTAGGTCCTTTCTATGGTTTATCAAAGTCTGTAGTTTCTGACATAGCTGCTTGTATGGAGTATTTTTCTTTTTTATAGCGCCATTAATTTAATATGGATCATTAGTTCTTTATACACATGCATGTTCTGACAAATGTACCCAATGAATAATGCAGCTAATGTGCTTGGGCCCAAATGCATCACATCATAAACAGAGACCTCTGCAAAATAACGACAATGAAATAAAACACCACCTCTGGTCTCCTTGGTCATCATTAGAATAACATTGTGAGTCATACTTAAGTCTTGTTTTGCAGAGCAAGACATGTTTGGCCCCCCAATTGTATCAATGTAGCCAACTGGGTCTAACTACATCCTGAACACAAATAGATTTATGGTGAATTAAGGTTGTCTTGAGAGCAGATGCAGGACAAGAAAATCGGTTTTGCTCTTGATGGAAACTGACGTGTGTAGAATAAAATGTAAATAAACAGAAAGTCCCCAAGAAAAGGGACTTGATGTTATTGATTATGTAAAATAATTAGAACATTACAAATGATAATGCACTACAAATAGTTGGCATTTATGTCTAGATTTTTTTGCAGGAAGAAATGATTTAGGCTCTGAAACACCACTTGAAAAATGGGGCATGATCTGAGGGGCAATAAAAAAATTAATAATGGAGGGATTGGAATGATCAGTTTGTAACCAATAACTGATATAAATGATAACTTAATGAGCCTGCTGCTGAGCTAAACATTGGAGCTTAGAGGAATACAAGGCCAGTGATGGCCCTACACGATCACTGGAGGCATAAGTGCTTCTGCATAATCTGAGTAACTATGCACAGATGCCAGATATTGACTAAGTAGCTTAACAATTATTACAGGGCAGAGGGACAAGCTGGATATATTTCCAATAAGGTGATGCTTTCTTTACAAATCTTTCTTAACAATGCTGGACAGGCAGGCATTTGAACTTGATTTCATTTTGAAAAAGACTCTAGACTGCACACGTATTAACAGTATATTTGAATGCTTTCATGTTCTCCTTTTGGTGTCCTTTTGAAATGTAAATGGACATTAAGGTGTTGAATGGAATTTGTAAATAAAAAGATATGGCTACTTGTGCTGTATCAAGAGTAATTACAATTATTACATAGGATGAAACTCCACCCGGGGTTTGATGAGTAGAAAGAAACCTGCTCTGCGAATAGTGTGGGAAAAAAACCCCATCAAGGTTTCAAGAAGAGGTACAAAAATCAGATGTGGTTGTATTTACTGGCTTTGGTTAAGCAATGTATGTAATATTATTCATGGTTGGGATTCTCTTTTGAAACTAATTTTCCCAATGTGGTTCTGTTGATCAAAGAGGCTATTTTTGAGTCATTCACCCTAAGCTTTAGATAACATGGAGGATGCCACTAGAGTTTTGGTTTTTGAAGCATAAACATTTGTAAAACAAGAAAGAGTTTTAGAAATCATTTAGTTCTACAGTTCTGACATTTTCACAAGCTACATTTATCTTTTCCCTTTCATCATAGCTCAGTGATTTCTCTGCCCGAGACAGGAATGTTTATGATGATAAATCAGTGTTGTTTAATTAGATGCATCTTTACTTCATTTTAATGTTAGCTAGAAATGTATTTCTTTAGTTTATAAAAATGAATAATTTAATCACTTCCTGGTATAAAATAAGTGGCGTGAGACCAAAAATCAATGTTGGATCCTTCTGGATTTTTAAAAAAATTTATTTCTAGATTTCTTATATAATATCTTACTTGCTTTGACAAATGAATTTTATGCATTTCTTCCTATTTGTGAGCAGCTAATGCAAAATGTATTTGCTATTTATTACAAAGTAAATGAATATGACCTTTTGCCCATTTCACCAGATGCTATTTCTGACCATCCCAAAAAAGCCTGTTCAAAGTCAACAATATGAAGCATTCGAGGTCACAAGACCAATTCAAGGTCATTTTAATACTGGCAAAAGGTTAATTAGATCAGTGCATTAAAACAGGAATAGACTTTTACTCAACTTGATCTAAATAAGCATAGACAATCTTGCCTTACCTTTTAAGGTTTCCTCAGAGATTCTAGCTCATTTCTTAGTATGGTAAAGTAACTTTTTGTAAATATAATTTTTAAGTTTTCTTTTCCCAAATTTTAGCAATATTTGTCGTTTATTGAACACTCACTACATACCAGGCACTAAGGAACAAACTGTACACATCTTCACATATTTTATATCATCTCATGTAATCCTGTCAATAGCCTAATGAGGTAGGTATTACTATTATGATTCCCATTTTACAGATGAGGATACTGAGCCTCAGAGACCTTACTTACTTGAAGGAGATTAACAGAGGTATTAATCTGGAATCAAATTTAGTCTCTAAAGCAGTTAAAATGCTTTATGCTACCTTATGAAACACATTACACCTCATTTAAAATGCTTTCATTTGCAAACTCTTTCTCACCATTTTAGGCTCTTTCTTATCTTAATTGGCAGCTGTTGGCTTTCATATAGTTTAACATGATAGAAGGAAAAGGCCTAAGAAATGTATATAGCTACTTTGGTTCTAAGAAAAATAAGCTTTTGTACTTAACTCAGACAACGCTTTCATAAACAAGTATTGAGTAGGATGATAAACAGTGTTGTCCCATAGAGTTGGGGCACCTGGGTGGCTCAGTCAGTTGAGCCTCAGACTGGTGGTTTCAGCTTAGGTTATGATCTCATGGGTAGTGAGATTGAGCCCCCTGTGGGGAATCTGTGCTCAGTGGGGAGTCTGTTTGAAGATTCTCTCCTCCTTCTCCTCCCCTAATTTGCACCCGTGTGCCTTCTCTCAAATCAATGAATCAATCTTAAAAATAACAATAACAACTATTCCATAGTGAGTATGACAGTCAACACCACCAAATGTAAATGGCCTGCCTGATCTCTGCAGTTAGGAAGTTCTTTGAGGTAACTAAGTGAGATGTAAGAGCAGAGCGCTGGAAACCCTTTACTTCCATGGTAAAGTAATTTGCTTTACGATTCCTTGTGGCTCCTGAAGAAAAAAGATATGTACTTGCCAAGGGACAGTTTCTCACGGGACTCTGTCACTCCTAGAAACTTCTTTCATAGTAAATGGACTGGCAGACTGTTAATTAGATCAGATTGGTTCACATGGGTGCCCCCAAAACAAAAAACAAATTAAGGTAACTTTCAATGTAATTTAGAAAGTTTCGGATAAGCAGCCTACTTCAGAGTTACTTTTCCTGGCGATTGGGAGAGTTTGTTATTCAAACTCCATACGTCAGCACTGTATTGTTTTCTGTTTGTCTCACCTGCTTATTAAACTGCTTTTCCCATGTAGGCTAGACGAAATCTTTTGAAGGGAAAAGATACATATTTTGTTCTAGTCTTTCTTCATTCAGACTATTTTTCTACCTGGCCTCTGAAATGCAACCTTCTGGGACACTTCTAGGTCACAAAATGCAGGGACACTCTGCTCATAAGCTTATATTTAGAATGAATTAGAAATATATTTGGAAAGAGTTAAAAAAGAGAACTATTTCTATTTCCAGATGCTCAATATTCATTATACACCGTGGAAGATTTTTTAGTGGGATGAATTTGGGCTCAGAGCCATGGAAGTTTCCTGTTCTGCTTTCCAAACAGCCTTTACCTTCTTTTAGTGCTTCTGAAATTGGACACAACAGTGTTAAAAGTAAAGAAAACCTAAGAGGAGACAAGCACGGTCAGTTAGACACATAACTTAGTTTCAGGGCCCCAGCATAGAATTTTCTCTTTTCCTTGATGAATGACAAAATTAAGGTAATGCAATGAATATACCCATCACTCAGATTCTGCAATTATCCTGATTTCTAACATAAAACTTAATTCTCATATATTAAGTATGACAAAATCTAAAATCTGCTCTAAGGGCTGGCATATAAAATTTATGATCTCCCAATTGCTATTGACAGCTAAATATTTCATCTCCATCATGATGGGCCACAGAGGCAGCAAATCCTATTTCGAAAATCCATGTGTTCAGACTCCATCTAAGTGGCTCTTGGTTAGTACTTCTCAGCTCTTGGCCACCACTGGCAGACTACTTGTCCTTGTTTTAGGCGAGCTCTAAGTCAAGATGCTCCATAAAATTACAAGGCAAAACTTGTACCGAAGAGTGAATCTGGATTCTTAGGTTTTTTTCCTGGTTCTACTTTGAGATCTGGATCTACTCTTTTGCCTTTCCTTTTGGAGGTTCTTAGGAGCCATAATGTCCCAACTTACAATTTTTAGACTGGACTGAGCCTCCAGATTGCATGTTAAAGTGACCCATCTTCTTGCTTTATGACTAATGGCATAACTAAATTAAGTGAGGTAATATGGGACAATATGTAATTAAGTCTATTACTAAGTAATGCTTGGTACAATGTAAGGATGCAAAAATTGGTAGCTGTTATTATTACTATTATTTTTAAATATTTTATTTATTTGTCACAGAGAGAGAGGAGAGCGTGCACAAGTAGGGGGAGCAGCAGACAGAGGCAGAGAGAGAAGCAGACTCCCCACTGAGAAGGGAGCCTGATATGGGGATTGATCCTAGGAACCTGGGATCATGACCTGAGCTGAAGGCAGCTGCTTAACCTACTAAGCTACCCAGGTGCCCTGGTAGCTGTTATTATTATTGATACTATTACTATGACTATCACTGTTACTATTTTTTTCTCCACCTTTATTATTGAGATATAACTGACACATAACAGTATGTAAATTTAAGGTGTAAGATGTGATGATTTCATACACATATAACAATAAGATTAATTAATACATCTTTCACTTTACATAATTACCATTTTTTGTTGTTATTGTGAGAACATTTAAGAGTTACTGTCTTAGCAACTTTCGAGTATATAGTTCAGTATAGTTAATTATAGTCACAATGCTGTACAGTAGATCCCCAGAATTTATTCATCCTACAACTGAAAGTTTGTACCATTCAACCAATATCTCCCTGTTTCCCCAGCAGCCCTTGGCAACCACCAATTTACTCTTTGTTTCTATGAGTTCGGCTTTTTTAGATTCCACTTATAAGTGAGATCATATAGTAATTGTCTTTCTCTTTCTAACTTATTTTACTTAGCGTAATGCCTTCCAGGTCCATGTACGTTATTGAAAATGACAGGATTTCCTTCCTTTTTATGGCTGAATAATATTCCATTATAAAGCAAAAGTATTTCACATTCATATATCTATAAATATGTATTTATAGATACAATTTATGGCACATTTATAACTCTTCTTTATTTATTCGTCCATTGATGGACACTTATGTTGTTTCCATGTTTTTGCTATTGTGAATAATGCTACAGTGAATACAGGACTACAGGTATTGTTTGAGATCTTATTTTAATTTCCTTTGGATATATACCTGGAAGTGAAATTGCTGGATCATATGGTAGCTCTATTTTTAATTTTTTGAGGTACCTTCAAACTGTTTTCCATAGTGGTTGTACCAATTTACATTCTAACAGTGCACAGTGTCCCCTTTTCTCTACATCTTCACCAACACTTGTTCTCTCTTGTCTTTTTGATGATAGCCATTCTAATAGGTATGAGGTGATATCTCGTTGTGATTTTGATTTACAATTCCCTGATGACTAGTGATGTTGACCACCTTTTCATATTCCTCTGTATGTCTTATTTGGAAAAATGTCTATTCAGATCCACTGTTTATTTTTAAAATGGATTATTTATATTTTTACTACTGAGGTGTAGGAGTTTGCTGTTATTTTTAGTAAGGCCAGGTTATAATAAGAACAACAATGATTATTAGGATCCTAATCGACTTCAACTCTTGGGAGTGGCTTCTGCACTCTGGAGCGCCTTCCCCTGAGTACAGTGCAATGGCTGACATTTTATTTTTGGCACTCCACAGAAGCGAGAGTCAGTTTGAAGATGGGTCTCCCCCCAACCCAGTTTTATAGGATGGCAATAAACATGGCTGTATCTTATTAAATTTAATGAGTCTTCATAAAATAACCATTACATTCTGAAGGTAATGAAAAAATAGCTTTGATGGCTAGTAAATAAACTACTAAAGGCAGTTTCATCACATTCTAGGGCTGCATAAGATACAGGCAACATCAGGAAGAAGCTGTGATGTTTTTGTGGTAAGACCAAGCCAGGCTATGCCTGGCTTCACTGTGTGAGAGCCCATGGAGCAATCTTCTGTTTCAGTCGGGTGTTTCTAGCTATGCTATGATTGTGAGATGTGATTAAATGGATTGGTTTAAAAATCTGCTAAAGGATTTTATGTATATCATGTCACTGATATTGAATTTGAATACTATTGTAGTAGGTTAGACTAAATAATTTATATTATAAACATAGAGGTAGAGCAGATTGAATAGAGTATGCAAATTTATGTAAATAGTCCTACAAATTCAGACTCTTCTGATCCGAGAGCCCTGGTACTTTATAAACAGAGCTATAACATTGTAAATCAAGAGTTATTAACCTGTGGTCCATGGCCCAGTAGGGTCCTGAATTTATATGCAAAATTGCATGCCTGTGTGTTTTTCTAGAGAGAGGGTCCATATCTTTCATTATATTCTCAAAGAGGTTCAGCACCCAAAGAGTCTAAGAACCATAATGTGGTATAAATGTTCTAGTTGGTTCTATTAAATCAAATCACATTCACACACACTGCTTTTCAGAAAGTGTTAACTTAATTAGAATAAATATCTGCTACTTATTTATGATCCAGCTAGAACTAACATTTCTTGACTTTTTAAAGAAATCCTTTAGTTTCCTTTATAAGCATATGAATTTAAGAAATCCTACTGATTTATATACCTGCATTTTTCTACATTGCTTTCTATCCCACATGACTCTTTTACCATAAGTAGTTTCATAGTATTAATTTTCAATCTTTATTTCTTGAAGTCATTTTTGATACCAAGCCACCCAAGGTTTTGGTCAAAAGAAATGGGTCTGAAAAGAGACTAAACAGTAACAAAGAAAAATGAATCTCTATATAAATGATCCTTTCTGGTACTCTGTGTTTTGTTCTTCTTAATATTTTATCCATATTATAAGCTTCCCAAATTAATTTAATTACCCAAGTATTTCAGATTGACAAATGTAGCAGAAACACTTATGTCCCTAAATTATCCCTGTGAGATAAAGCACATATAAAATGGTTTTACAGTTGTGCCAGATGAGATCCAAGGAAATGTAGGGATGTGTTTAGGACCATTGGAGCCAGGTCTCTATAGGTAGAGCAAAAGCAGAGGGTCAGTCTCTTGTAGTTGGAAGAGATCTTGATATGATTGAGTCATTCTTGACCAAATTAGAAGACTTTGAGCTACAACTCGACACTGTATCACCAAAAGCAATTAGGTGTGTGTTTGGAATCAAAGTAAGCGCAGAACTCACAATGCATAGTGAGTTCGAAGATAGTTTCCAATTTGGTTGTTACTTTTTTCCTCTACAATTGTGTGTGTGTGTGTATGTGATGTGTACCCATATACATCCATATGTATACAAATATAAGTACGTTAAGCCCCAAATGTGTACAGTGCTACTTATGTACAGTTAGAGTCAATTATTTCCATTTGTTGTATCCCAACAAACTTCTCTATAAGCAAAATCATTTTCTTTATTTGAGATAACTTGTATAAAAGTATTTAGCGCCTGCATGTCTCTTAAACATGGGTTGTTATTAATCTGAAAAAAAATTTTCTCTTGATTAAACAAATGTAAAAGAAACCCTAGTATTTATTATTTTATAAAGTGCCTGTGAAACATGGTGAGAAAATCAGCAGCTTTCCCCCTAGTTTATGGAACTAGCAACATCCTCATCTTTTAGGGATCAGAGAGCATTCCAAATCCTGGAGCCTATGGTTTTGTTTTTGTTTTTGTCTTTGTTTTTTTAAAAGATTTTATTTATTTGCCAGAGAGAGAGAGAGAGACAGTGAGAGAGGGAACACAAACAAAGGGAGTGGGGGAGGGAGAAGCAGGCCCTCCACTGAGCAAGGAGCCCGATGTGGAATTCAATCTCAGGACCCTGAGATCATGACCTGAGACGAAGGCAGACGCTTAACCACTGAGCCACCACTGCCTATGGATTTTTATTCCGTATATTTTGTCTTACCTCTTGTAGCTCCTAATGAGAACATCTACTGGGAAGTTGAAGACTGAGAATAATTCCTGGTATTGCTGGGGGTCAGCTCAGATGAAGGATCCTATTTTAAGGCATTCTGAATGCCATGTGGAGAAAATGCTCAGATGCTTCCTTGTGGCTTGGGTTGCCTAATGAAGTTGTTGGAGATATTTCATTTAATCTTTAATGTTTTTGTCTCTAAGTAGTTCCCTCCCTGTCAAATAGTTTACTACCTCAAGACAGTGCATTCATAAACTGTGAAGTAAGCTTGAATTGTGGGACATAGAGTCCCAGGATATAGTTTGACTATTATGTAAGAAGTTGGAATATAAAGGTAAGAATAGCTTTTTCTTACTCCTTCTGCTCTTGGAACCCTAATTAATGATAAAAAAAAAGGTGCCAAATGCTTATAAAGAGGAGATTCCTCTCTTGCCAATAAAATTTTTTCCACCAGTATTTCCATTTTTTGTCTCTTTTCTATCTTTGGAAGAAGGCATAGAAATGTGTGAACCCATTCACAAATATAGACTCACAGTAACACCAGGAAGCAAGCAGAAACATGAATAGCAGTGAATGACTTTAATGGTAAACTATTGTGTGTGTGTGTGTATGTGTGTGTGTGTGCGTGCTGCAAACTATTACTTACATATGAAATAATTATCATTATTTTATTGTAGCATGGTTATAATTTTTGTTGCATTATAAATATCACAGGTCCCATTTTTTTTTCCTACTACCACAGCAGTTTCTGAAGACATGTAAACCCATAGTGTTATTACTCTCTAATCTAGTTGAGGTGATGAAATAGTGCCAAAACTCTCATTGCAATTTCATTAGCATATTCATGAGTCGCACTTTTGCAGTGTTGCAGAAACAACACAAATTGGTTTGTGGATTGTGAACTCCCCCTTCTTCTCCTCTCCAGAAGCACAGACTGTAGATTAGCAAATCAAGTTGGCCCACAAACTTCTGTGCACTAAATTGCATTAAGTTTTCTGCTCTGCCCTTTATTTCCTTATTTTATGATTCTTGTGTTATTGAATGCCATATGAATGGACATACCACCCAATAGAAGAACAAACATGGGGGCTCAAATGGCTTGGAAAAATGGAAGTTCTGGAAAAGCCAGACACTAAATTTCCCTGCTACGAGAAAACATTTCTTTTTCTCTTTTTATTGTTCTTGATGTTTGTTTTCTTTTTTCTTGTGAATGGGGGTTAAGAGACCATTTGTAGTTTGGTTGAAATTGGCTTGCAGTCTACCAAGCCAATTTTCTTCCCTCTTCAGCACACAGATAGACCACGTTTTCCAGCCTCCCTTGCATTTAGATGTGAACACAGCACTGAGTTCAGGCCAATGGAATGTGGACGTGAGTGATACCTATCACTTCTAGGAGTGACACAGAAGCACTTTCTCTATGATGTTCCATCCTCCCTCCTGCTGCAACTACTGGCTAGATGTTTATTCTTAGGGCAGCACTGACAGTTAATAGTGGAAGATGACAGCCTTCATCAGCCTGGGTCCCTGAATGACTCCATGGAGTTTCTGCTCTCCCTTCCTCCCTGACCCTTAATGAGAAAGAAATATCCTTTGTGACAAGCCATTGAGATTTCAGATATTAAATGTTATGTCAGTTAGCATTATCTTGACTGATTGAATGGTATCTTTATTATCCAGATTTTGTGCTATTTAAAAAACTCAGTTGCTGTTATTTAAATATTTATTTGACATGAGAAATAGAACTTTGAGGATTAAAACATATGGTTCATTTCTGCTGTTTGCTGTATTTTCTTCCTATGGTTGTGTCTTTTGGCTTCTTTGTAACCCATTTTTACTAATTACATGCCCTAAGGGGATATTATGCAATTAAATAAACCCAGTTCCTCAATCTCTTATAATAAATTAAGTGTCAAGGGACGTATTTGTGAACATGTTCAAGTACTAGATAGAACACAGGATCTCACCTATTAACTAGAAAACTCAAAAACCCAATTTAGCTCAGCATCCAACATATTTCAGAAGTTAAACACTTGGAATATTGATAACTTAAAAAATTTCTGTAGCACTTTTGGCCTTTCAAAGCACTTCCACATATAATGTATAGAATAATGTGTGTTTGATCAGCTCTTTGAAAGATTTGGATAAGAAGATTTTTCTGAAGCTGAATCATGCATTTTTAAGTGAAAAATCTCTCTCATAGTAACAACAATCACACACTGCTAACGCACTGAAAAATGGATCTTACTCCTAACCTTATTAGGCAGCTAGGGAAAGTTACTCAAGGTGACCAGCTCTTCTTTGCTAACACTTACATTGTTTTGATTTATGTGTTCTGTTGTTGTGGCACTTTCAAAAAATGCCAAGCCATCTAGGCTTTGTGTGGGTAAAGATGGGAGATAACAAGGCATAATGAGAAATGTATTATTCAAACTACAAGAGTAGGGGCGCCTGGGTGGCTCTGTTGGTTAAGCGGCTGCCTTGGGCTCAGGTCATGCCCTAGGGTCCTGGGATTGAACCCTACATCTGGCTCCCTGCTTCATGGGGAGCCTGCTTCTCCCTCTCCCTCTACCCCTCCCCGTTTGTGTTCCCTGTCTCTTTCATAAAACAAACAAATAAACAAACAACACTATAAGAGTAGATTTTATCAGGGTAGGAGCTGGTACTGACAAAACCCCCCAGTTTCTGGACTTTTTCTAGCTTATTTGAAAAGGCTGTGTAGACATCCAATGAAGTTTAAATATATTATAAAATCTCTTTGGTATCTCTCACCCTGGGCAAGAATCCGTTATATTTAGAATTTAGAGGTTTTTTTGGAACAGACAACAGACAGTGTATGAGATAGCCCAACCATGTTTATGCACATTTGAATTATAAATATGCTTTATTTAATTTTTCCATGGAAAGATTGCTGTGGACGCACATTGTTCACATGATATAATGCAACATAACTGATTTAATTAAAGCCTGTTTTCTTGGTCTCCAGTCTCTCTATATTGGAGGGATTGCTTTTTCCATAGGAAAAAACTATCAGTGGGTAACACGATTTGAGAGACAACTGCAGAATACATTCCCTTTGCTTTTTTTTCAGGCTTCAATCCATTACTCAATTTAAGTATGGAGATACTGCTTGTCAAATACTTCTTGACACATGAATTTTACAACAAAATATCAGCACACCTACTGCTTGGATTTCTAACTCATTTATTGTACAATATACAGCTAATCCAATCTACTGTGTTGCAAACATGGTTTGTGCAGTTATGCTTGGCTACAGCACGATGGTTTTCTTTAAACTGGCAGGTTTCTTGAGGTTTTATTTTCCTTCCTTGGGCAAAAAAAAATAGATGAGACCTGGCTTACTTGATAAAAGTGATGGTGTTGAGTCCATAGTGTGGGCGAGTGGGGTTTGCAGAATGGAGAAGCTCTTGTTGCCTTTGGGACCATGAAGGCAGAGCCTTCTGAACCTTAAGTGGAGAATCTAGGGAAGTGTGCAGCAAGATTAGAAATGATTTGTAAGGAAATGTCTGTAAAACTCTGTGAGAGAGATGCTGTAAAGGAGAAGAAATTATTTTACTTGATCTGCAGCATTACTGGTGAGCTGAGTTAAAGTAGCAGAGAAACAAGTGTTTGGAATTTACATTGAAGTGTAAAGGGAAAGGGTCAGTTTTTATCTCCTCTTTTCATTATTTTTAATTGTAAGGATACTCTACGCTTATTGTGAGAAACTTATTTTCATTCCCCAGGGATAACCACTGTGAACTGTTTAGTGTGTAGCCTGTCAGACCCTCTTCTTGCATATTTAAACACGTAAATTAAAACATAAAAGATCACCTTAGACATATGTTCTCTCACCTGCTTTTAAAACATACACCAGTGTATTTACGACAGTCCATCTTTGTTCATACAATATAGTATATGTGGTAGCAGAATTCTAAGAAAAATCCACGATGATCCTGCCCTTTTCGTAAACCCCTTCCCTTTAAGTGTGGGTGGAATCTCTGATTATGATCAGCTCTCAGTCCCTTGTGTAGGTTACAACCTGCAGCAAAAGGGAGATGATCTGGGTTTTCCTTTCAAGCTAGAGTTTTTCTCTAGCCGATGAGCAGAAGTTGGAGAGATTCAAAGCATGTGGGGGATTCACGGTGGGAAGGATCCTTCTGCTGGCCATGAAGGGTTCTGCTGAGGAGATACTGGGAACTGCTTATGGAGGGGCCTTGTGGGAAGGAATAGGGGCAGCCTCAGGAGTTGAGAGCAGCTCAATGAAGACCAGCAAGGACATGTGACTCTCAGTTCTGCCATCATAAAGAACTGAAATCTGTCACAATCCTAATGGGCTTGGAAGACTTCCCTTGTGGAGCCTCCAGAGAAAAATACAGCCTGTCTGATAGCTTGATGTCAATCCCATGAGCCCCTGAGCAGAGGACCCAGCTACATGGGGCCAGACTTCTGCCTTACAGAACCATGAGCACACCAGTGGTGGGTGGTTGTTATAATTTGTTACACAGCTGCAGAAAATGAATGCAGTCTATGTGACTGCTCTCGGGGCTTCAGATCATCATTTGTACTGATTTCAGAGACATAAAAGGCCAAACAAAATGACCTTCAGGGTTACAGAAACTTGATTTTCATTTATTCATTCAATCATTTTTAATGACCACTGCTATGTGCCAATCACTGTCCTAAGTGCTGGGACACATCTGTGAACAAAACCAGACAAAAATACAGGCAGCAGGCCTCTTTAGAAGGGTTGCAGGAATCATTATTCTAGCAAGAACCCACACATGTTTGCCACTTTCTATATTACAAGGCATTTTTTCGTACATGTTCTTATTCTGCTTCCTACTGGAATTTTCACTGGATAAGGCAAATACTATTATTGTCTTTGTGACAATATGTGTCACATATTGATACGTGACAATATGTGTCACGTATGTGAAGCCATGCTCTTGTCTTAGAGATGAAGGGACTCCACAAACTCAACTAGCTGTTAATGGAACAGCTGGGACTCTTTGCTCTTTATAGTACATGGATCTGTTGTTAGTAACAGCTACTGTTTTAAGGAGTGTTTGCCACGTGCCCATTATGGTGTTGAGTTCTTTACATGGATTACCTGATTTCATCTTCACAGCCACTCTGTAAGGTTGACCCAATATCTACCCTCATTTTATAGATGAGGAAATTGGGAATCATGAAGGCTTAACAACTTTTCCATGCTGAAGCTAAGATATGGACCCTGGGGGGCTTGACTCCATGATCCATATTCTTCATCACTAAGCTAACTGCCTTCCCAAGCCAACATTACCATGGCCAGCCTGGCCATACCCTCCAGGCCAACGTGGCCAAACATGGCCAAACAGGGCCATGTTCCCTTCTGGCCCAGTCAGGAAAACTGACACTTTCGCTTTGCTGCGTATCGCTTTAGGGCCTAGTTATGGCCTCAGTTTTTATGACTTTTTGTGTTTCCTATTTTCTTGTAGGTTATTTTTTCAACTTATGAAATGGAGAGTCATAGGTGAACAGAAAATTATGGATTGCGTTTTTTATAGTGAACAGAAAATTATAGATTGTGTTTTTTATAGTTTTCATTAAGAATGTGTGACATAAGGGGACGCCTGGGTGGCTCAGTTGGTTAAGCGGCTGCTTTCGGCTCAGGTCATGATCCCAGCGTCCTGGGATCGAGTCCCACATCGGGCTCCTTGCTCGGCAGGGAGCCTGCTTCTCCCTCTGCCTCTGCCTGCCACTCTTTCTGCCTGTGCTCACTCTCTTTCTCTCCCTCTCTCTCTGACAAATAAATAAATTTAAAGAAAAAAAAAAGAATGTGTGACACGAGGAACAGTATCATAGGGTCAAGCATCATCTGCTTCTCAGATCTTCGTCTCTAACCATGCCATCAAAAAAGTTTAGGAGGTTAGATTTATACCCCAACGTAACTCTGTTCTCTTAGCTGCCTACTCTGAATTATTAATCCATGAATGTACAGACAGATTATAAATCTTGAAGAGAAGGTCCATGTTTTAAACATTTCTGTCCTACCTAGTATTGTTCTGGACACAGTAACAGGTACATCTTCACTAAATTAAATCTTATTTCAAATTGCACTGAAATTACACATACATGCACACATACATTTCCCCCAGCCTGTCTCATTTCTTGAAAATAAGGATTTCCATGTTAGCTATCTTCCTTTCTTTGCTCTATAAAAACCTCTTTCCAATTTCAGTTGGTACTCTGGTGTTCCAGGGTTTGATTAATGAGTTCATGTTTAAGCTGTCCATTTCATTTAAAACGATAATAACTTTGATTGTATCCCCTTCACCCTTTGTCACTAAAACTAAACAGTCTTACTTTAAAAAAGTTTAACCTCAGAGAGTATGGCCTCAGCCATCCCATTCATTTTTATTGAAATAGTCTTGCCCCAAGGCTTGCTTTTCTGTGCTGTGGGGTCCAGAATTTTACACATAGCTTATAATTTTGTTTGCAAGTAAGCTACTGATTCTTAATTTTATTTACCCTGACTCTTGGGTTGATGTTTAATATTTTTGTACTCTTGACTGCAGCAGAATCCTGGAAAGGCTCACAATGACTTGTAGGTCCATGAACTGGATAGTCCACTTTGCCCAGTATCTTTTATGTATATTTTGAAATTTTCTTTCTTTCTTTTTTTTTTAAGATTTTATTTATTTCTTTGAGAGAGAGACAGTGAGAGAGCATGGGAGGGGAAAAGGTCACAGGGAGAAGCAGACTCCCCTTGGAGCTGGGAGCCCATTGTGGGACTCGATTCTGGGACTCTGGGATCATGACCTGAGCCGAAGGCAGTTGCTTAACCAACTGAGCCACCCAGGTGCCCGGAAATTTTCTTAACATTGTATTGTGATCCTATTATTTTATGTCTGTTTAAAAACTACGTTAAATTTATATAAGTACTATTTGAAAGTGCTTTTTTACTAGAAGAGGTATAGCCTTTTTAGCGAACAATTTCCAGTGTAAACTGATATTTTTGGAAAGCCAAATCAAATTTTGCCTTAGGTTGCAATTTTATAGAATTTGACTGAATGATAGAATCTCAGAGGTAATTCAATTAAAATTCCTCCTTTAATAGATGAAACAGGCTTAGAAAAGGCAAGTGACAGGGTGCAGGTGGGCCAGTTTCTTGAGCAGTGAAAATTGGGTAAGGAAACTTAAATCCACTAAATGAAAGAAGAGACAATTGGGTTAAATATAGTAACTTACATTACACTGCTTTGATTTTTAAAATTTTTGTCTCCTTTCCTTATAAAGTAGGAGAACTAAGAGTCAAAGGACCACCATTTTAATTATCTTTAAAAGTCAAGTGTATGGGGAGCCTGGGTGGCTCACTTAAGTGTCTGACTCTTGATTTCCGCCCTGGTCATGATCTCAGGATTATAGGATTGAGCCCCACACTGGGCTCCAAGCCATTGGGGACTCTACTTGAGATTCTCTGTCTCCCTCTCCCTTTGCCCCTCTCCTCCTCCTCCCACTCACACGCTCACTCTTTTTTCTCAAATAAATAAATCTTAAAAAAAAAAAGTCAAGTGTAAATAACTTTTTAAAAAATTTCTTTTGGAAAGGAAAAACCAATGAGTGTCAAAGAAAAAGTCACAAACATTTGTTATCAAAGTAGGTTGAAGTTTTAGAGCATACAGACTTGGCCCTGAAAAGGACTTGATTCCCAGATAATGACCTGAAATTAGAAAGGAATGGTCTTCTCAATTAATGCATAAAACTAGGTAGTTGACCGCAGTTAAGAGTTAATGTGTAAATGCTAAATTGTATTTATATATTTAATCTATCCAAATTTTGGGTATTATATATAGCTTTCAAAATATTCTTCAGTATTGTTATATTAACATTTTGGTAAATAATCACTTTTCTATTTAAAGGAGACAAAAAATGTGATAATGTCCTCTGGTTACCTGATCATTGAAAGCTTGTCTTCTATGCATAAAACTGCTGCTACTCTTCTAGATCAGGTTAACTCTAACTGCAAACAGAGTATTTAATGAAAATAAGCAGCCTGTTGCTTATTTTAGTTTCTACACCTAAACACGTGAAGTGATGATAGCAAATGTCTCACCACAGAGAAGTTTATCTTCCACTCTCACACTTTGGATTCATGCACTGATGATCTCTTTCTAAAGTTTCTACACTTTCTATAGTTATTTATTTTACTATTTTATAATGCATAGTGCCTCAACAACTTGGATATTTCATCTTGTAGGAGCTTACCTCTATTAAATTTTTTTGAACTATTCCACTAAAGGCATATTCATTTAACCTCCACCCAATTTTTCCTTTTTTCTTGTAAGTTTTTTTTTTTTTTAAGATTTTATTTATTTATTTGACAGACTGAAGTCACAAGCAGGCAAAGAGGCAGGCAGAGAGAGAGAGAGAAAGGGAGAAGCAGGCTCCTTGCTGAGCAGAGAGCCCAATACGGGGCTTGATCCCAGGACCCTGGGATCATGACCTGAGCTGAAGGCTTTAACCCACTGACCCACCCAGGCACCCCATCTTCTAAGTTTTTTAATCCTTCCCTATTAATCTCAGAGTGACTCAATTTTAATAACAATTTTCATGGGAATATAAGATTTCCAGGCACTTAATGTCAAGATAACTCTTATGAACATTCCTTCCCCACAAAATGTATTAGCTTCTTATTTTAGATATCTTGTGATCATTTACATGGTGGTCTCAGCCTCTATTGAACCTTCTCTATAATGCATTGGTTTTGCTCCTAACTGTTGATGTTGTCTGGAATGTTTGATTTTAGGAGTGGAAAAGGAGCAGTAGAGTGTAGTGGTGGCCAGTAGGTTTAGAATATTTTAAAATTTTGAATTAATTTCCAAAATTCATATGTTGGAGGATTTCATACAAAATATTTACATTTCTGAGATTTGTATCTTCTCTCGAACAATTAGAAGAGCTGAAAACATTTGCTTTGCATCCCACATGTCAGTAGTCTGTCAGAACTCTTCAGGTGGGCCATGTGTTACACAGTTTGCCCCAGTCTGCACCTTGTCCCTTCAACCTTCTAGGTTACCTGTTTGACCCAGGTGGAAGCAAATATAAAAGGCTTAACTTCATATTAAGTAATTCTAAAATTCTCATCTCTTTATGTGTATATACCTTTAAAATCAATTTTAGTTCCTTCAGTCTCTGTTACCAATAAAATGGACACAGAAAGCTAACCGGTAACCAAGAAAGGTGATGAGAGTTCAGAGTTTTTGAATCTCCAGGTAAGGAGAGCCAATAACTCTCCTTTGCAGTCAAGAGAGGATACTGTTATAAAAATTGCCATGACCTTCTTTTTGCATTCATGACTGTGATAGGAAAACCATATTGAATCCATGAGCTTATACAAATCTTTGTTTTTGTTTTTAAATGCCTCTTTCTTTTATGCACATATTTATCTAAAGATGTACTAAGAATATTAAACATTTTGGAAAAGATATACCAGTCAAGGAAAGGACCGAGTTCTTCAGATTAAATAGAGGAAAAACTTTTATACATGTGCTCTGGCCATGATAGGATTTCCCATGGTATGGAACTTGCCCTCCCACCATGAATAATCAAAAAATTACAAAATTGAGATAGCAGGCAATCCAGGACGGTGATCCCTTAGAAAAATATGAGCCCAATGAATGCTCTGTGTCTAGAGACAGTTTTTCAAACAGTGGCAGAGGGAGAAGGAACTCAACCCTAGCACATGATAACTTACTGATTTGAGGAGATAGAGACTGGGGGGCTGAAGCAGCTTGAATTCGAAAACAGAGTAGAAGAGAAGAAAAAGCTATGGAGAGCAACAGAGTTTCATGAACCTGCATAGGGGGTCCCTAAAGTCTTTGAATGAACACCTATCAGTGCATTTGTTTATGAAGCTAGAAAAAGAACATGTGTCATAAGAGGGCTATAAAATTAGAAAATTCAATAGCTCACACAAGGCAGAGAGATGACCAAATTCCATCTAGCCAGATTAAAGAGATCTCATTGAACACTTGGGGCAATTAGTAGAAACCTCAGAGGGGTCATGCCTCAATAACAAGGCTAAATTATTCTGAGAGTAAAGTTCCTAAACCTGCCTTAACAAAATTGAAACAAAAAATCTTAAAAGGAATAAGCTATAATTTCTGATTATTAAGACAAATTTCAAAACCCAAATCACCCACCACTTAACAGTATAATATTCATAATGTTTAGCATCAAAATTAGTAGATATGCGAAAAAACATGTGTGACCATAACCATGACTAGAAGATCAATCAACAGAAGCAGAGCCAGAAATGATAGAGATAATAGAACTAGTAGACAAGGACCTTAACATAGCTAGTATAAATATTTTTTAAGAATATAATAAAAGACATGAACACAATGAGGTCAGAAATGGAAGATATAAAAAAACAAAATGGAACTTTTGTACATTAAAAATATGTCGGCCCTTGAAAAACAAGGTTTTGAACTGTGTGGTTCTGCGTATATGTGTTTGTTTTTTTTTTCAATAAATTCAATAGAATACTGAAAATGTGCTTTCTCTTCCTTATGATTTTCTTTCTTTCTTTTTTAATATTTTATTTATTTATTTGACAGAGAGAGAGAGAGAGATCACAAGTAGGCAGAGAGGCAGGCAGAGAGAGAGAGAGGGGGAAGCAGGGTCCCTGCTGAGCAGAGAGCCCAATGTGGGGCTCAATCCCAGGACCCTGAGATCATGACCTGAGCCAAAGGCAGAGGCTTAACCCACTGAGCCACCCAGGAACCCTTCCTCATGATTTTCTTAATAACATTTTCTTTTCTCTAGCCACTTTATTGTAAGAATACAGTATACAATACATATGAGATACAAAACATGTGTTATTCGACTATGTTATTGGTAAGGCTTCTGGTCAACAGTGGGCTATTACAGTTAAGGTTTTTGGAAGTTAAAAGTTACATATGGATTTTCAGCTGTGTAGGAGATTGGTACTCCTCAACCCCTGCATTGTTCAATGGTCAACTGTAGATTTGAAATAAAAAATCTGCAGGATAGGTTTAATAGGATCTTAGGTGCTGTACTGCATATGAAAAATTAGTGACCTTGAGAACTTGGAAATATAAAATATTCAAGTTGAAAAACGGAGAGAAGAAAATATGGAAAAAATACTAAATAGAGTTACAGTGAGCTATAGAACAATATTGAGAAATCTAACATGCAGGGTGCCTGGGCGGCTCAGTCAGTTGAGCAGGTACCTTCCACTTGGGTCATGATCTTGGGGTCTTGGGATAGAGCCCCGCATTGGGCTCCCTGCTCGGTGGGGAGCCTACTTCTCCCTCTGCCTGTCTCTCTGCCTACTTTACTCTCTCTCTGTCAAATAAATAAAATATTTAAAAAAAAATCCTCCTCCTTCCCTCCCACAGAAAAGAAATCTAACATGCATGTAATTGGAGTCCAAGAAGAGAATGGGACAGAAGAAATATTTGGAGAAATGATGATAAAGAATTTGAGGAAATTTGAGGAATTTCAAATTTGAGGAAATGTACGGACCCACAGATATAACATAGTTAACAAATGGTAAGTAAAATAAACATTAAGAAAATAATATCAAGGCATATTATAGTTAAAATGCTGAAAACTGGGGCACCTAGGTGGCATAGTTGGTTGATTTTCTGACTCTTGGTCTTGACTCAGGTAGCGATCTCAGGGTTGTGAGATGGAGACCCGTGTCAGGCTCCATGCTCAGCACAGTCTGCTTGTGATTCTCTTTATCTCTTTCTCTGCCCCTCCTGCTTGTGCTCTCTCTTTCTCTCTCTCTAAAATAAAATAGAATATGGGATGCCTCAGTGGCTCAGTTGGTTAGGCATCTGCCTTCAGCTCAGGTCATGATCCTGGGACTGAGTTCCACATCAGGCTCCTTGCTCAGCAGGAAGCCCGCTTCTCTCTCTGCCTGTCGCTCCCCCTGCTTGTGCTTGTTCTTTCTCTGACAAATAAATAACATCTTAGTAAAACAAAATAAAATAAAATGTTGCAAACCAGTGTCAAAAGGCAAACTTTAAGAGAAACTAGAGAGCTAGATCGCATTATATGTAGCAAAACAAATATAAAAAAGACTATAGATATACAGCATAACCAAATGGGATCAATCCCAGGTATACAAGGCTGATTCAACATTCAAAACCAATTAATGTCATCTATCACATCAGGAGACTAAAAAAGAAAAACTGCATGATCACATCAATGGCTACAGAAAAAGCATCTGACAAAATACAATACTCATTCATGATAAAAACTCTCAGAAACCTGGGAAGAGAAAGGAACTTCCTCAACTCGATAAAGAATACAACAAATCTACAGCTCACAACATACTTAGCAATGAGAAACTAGAAGTTTTCCCACTAAGATCAGGTACAAAGAAAGGATGTTTCCTCCCACCACTCCTTTTCTTTTCTATTTTTTTTTAAAAGATTGTATTTATGTATTTTAGAAAGAGAGAGAGTGCATAAGCAGGAGGGAGGGGCAGAGGGAGAAGCAGTCTCCCTGCTGAGCAAGGAGCCTGAGAGAGTCTGGGATTGATGCCAGGACAATGAGATGGTGACCTGAGCTGAAGGTGGATGCTTAACCCACTGAGCTAGCCAGGCACCTCCCACCACCGCTGGAAGTTCTAGATAATTCAATAAGACAAAAAAAGGAAATAAAAGATACACTGATTCAGTAGGAAGAAATAATTCTGTCTTCATAGATCACATGATTATCTGTTTAGAAAATTTGAAAGAATTGACAAAAACCCCTGGAATAAGTGGTTATAGCAAGTGGCTATATAGCAAGGTTACACAGTATAAGGTTAATATGCAAAAGTGAATTGCTTCCCATACACTAGCAATGAACAAAAGGAATTTGAAATTAAAAGTATAATGCCACTTACTTTAGCACCCAAAGAATGAAATACATCAGTATTAATCTAACAAACTATGTACAAGATTTTATGTGGAAAATTACAGAACTCTGATGAACAAAATCAGAGAACTAAATAAATGAAGATACATTTTCATGTTCGTGGACAGCAAGATCAATATTGTGATGGTATCAGTTTAACCCAACTTGATCTATAGATTCGCTGGAACTCCAGGCAGATTCCCAGCAAGTTATTTTGTGGATACTGACAAACTGATTCTAACATTTATATGGAGAAGCAAAAAACCCAGACATCCAACACAATAATGAAGGAGAAGAAGAAAGTCAAAGGACTGACACTACCTAACTTCAAAACTTACTAGAGCTCTTCCAACTGTGCTTGTCAGTAGGCTACCACCATGAGCCACAGAATTCTGGGGGTAGAGAAAAGGTACCAGCTCAATGTTCTACATCCACAGGAAGCTCTGCCTGTCTGCGCACTGTGGACTTTGCAGAGTGGTCAAGCTACATCAAGGGCATCATGAAGAACATCATTCATGATCCAGGCTGGGGTGTGCCCACTCACCAAGGTAGTTTTCTGAGATCCATACTGGTTTAAGAAGTGGAGGGAGCTGTTCATGGTCGCCAAGGTCATCCACACCAGCCAGTTCATTTACTGTGGCAAGATGAAGCAGCTCAACACAGGCAATGTACTCCTGGTGGGCAAATATGCCTGAGGGCATCATTCTGTGTTGCTGGAGGAGAAGACTGGTGACTGGGGCAAGTTGGCCTGAGCTTCTGGAAGAAACACCACTGTCATTTCTCACAACCCTGAGACGAAGAAGACCCATGTGAAGCTGCCCTTTTGGTTCAAAGGAGGTTTTTTCTTCAGCCAAGAGAGCTATGGTTGGTGTGGTGGCTGGAAGTGGCTGCACTGACAAGGCCATTCTGAAGGCTAGCTGAGAGGAATTGCTGGCCACACATGTGGGCCATGGCTATGAAACCTGTGGAGCATCCTTTCAGAGGGGGCAACCATCAGCACATTGGTAAACCCTCTACTACCCACAGAGATGCCCCTGCTGGCCACAAAGTGGGTCTTATTGCTGCCTGCCAGAACAGGGGTCTCTGGGAAACCAAGACTGTGCAGGAGAAAGAAAATGAGGGGTAAAGGACTCAATAAAGCCTGTCTTTCTGCCACTAAACAAAAACAAAAACAAAAACAAACTACAACAACAACAAAACCAACTTACCACAAAGCTATAGTAATCAAGACAGTATGGTATTGATAAAAGAATGGACAAATAGACCACTACAACAAAATACAGAGCTTAGAAATAGACCCACATAAACAGAGTCAACATCTTTGACAAAGGAGCAAGGCTGTACAATGGAGCAAAGACAGTCTTTTCAACAAATGGTGCTAGAACAACTGGACACCCACATGGAAAAAAAAAAAAAAAGAATCCAGACACTGACCTTACACCCTTCACAAAAATAAACTCAGAATGGATCATATATAAAATGCAAATGTAAAATGTAAAATGCAAAACTACAAAACTTCTAGAAGATAGCGTTAGAAAAAACCTAGATGACTTTGGGTATGATGATGACTTTTTAGATGCAACACCAAAGGCATGATCTGTGTAAGAAATAATTGATAAGGGGTGCCTGGGTGGCTCAGTGGGTTAAAGCCTCTGCCTTCAGCTCGGGTCATGATTCCAGGGTCCTGGGATCGAGCCCCACATTGGGCTCTCTGCTCAGCAGGGAGCCTGCTTCCTCCTTTTTCTCTCTGCCTGCCTCTCTGCCTACTTGTGATCTGTATTTGTCAAATAAATAAATAATAAAATCTTTTTTTAAAAAAGAAATAATTGATAAGCTGGGCTCCATTAAAATTAAAAATTTCTGCTCTGTGAAAGACAATGTCAAGAGAATGAGAAGATGAGTAATAGACTGGGAGAAAATACTTGCAAAGAATCCATCTGATAAAAGACCATTATCAAAAATATACAAAGAATTCTTAAAACTCAATAATAAGAAAACAAAGAACTTGACTAAAAAATGGGGCAAAATCCTTAACAGACACTCACTAAAGAAGATGTACAGATGTTAAATAAGCATATGAAAAGATGCTCATATCATAGGTCATCAGTGAAATTGAAATTTAGACAATAATGACATACAATTACACATCTATGAGAATGGCCAAAATCCAGGATACTGACAACACCAAATGCTAATAAAGATGTGTAGCAATAGAAACTCTTCTTCTTCTTTTTTTTTTTTTTTTAATATTTTATTTATTTGTCAGAGAGAGAAATAGAGAACACAAGCAGGGGGAGTAGCAGGCAGAGGGAGAAGCATGTTCCCCGCTGAACAAGGAGCCCCATGTGGGACTCTATCCCAGGACCTTGGGATCATGGCCTGAGCCAAAGGTAGATGCTTAACCAACTGAGCCACCAGGTGTCCCACAATAGAAACTCTTAATTCATTCTTGGTGGGAATGCAAAATGGTACAGCCACTTTGGAAGACAGTTTGACAGTTTCTTACAAGATTAAACATACTCTTACCATTAGATCCAGCAATTATACCTTTTGGTATTTGTCCAAAGGAGTTGAAAACTTATGTTCACACAAAAACCTGAACATGATGTTTATAGCAGCTTTATTCATTAATGCCAAAATGTGGAAGCAAACAAAATGTCTTTTAGTAGGTGAAAGTATAAATGAACTATGGTATATCCAGACAATGGAATATCATTCAGTGCCAAAAAAATGAGCTATCGAGCCATGAAAAGACGTGGAGGGAACTTCAGTGCCTATTATTAAGTGAAAGAATTCAATCTGAAAAGTCTGTATACTGGATGGTTGCAGTTATGTCATTGCAGAAAAAAACAAAACTGTGGAGACAGTAGAAAGATGAGCGGTTTCTAGAAGTGGGGATGGAGGGAAGGATGAGTAGATAGAGCATGGTGGGGACTTCTAGGGCATTAAAAACATTCTGTAGGGGCGCCTGGGTGGCTCAGTGGGTTAAAGCCTCTGCTTTCAGCTCAGGTCATGATCCCAGAGTCCTGGGATTGAGCCCCACATCGGGCTCTCTGCTCCGCGGAGAGCCTGCTTCCTCCTCTCTTTCCCTGCCTGCCTCTCTTGCCTACTTGTAAGCTCTTGTCTGTCAAATAAATAAATAAAATCTTAAAAAAAAATTCTGTATAATACTACATAATAATGGATACATGTCATTATGCAGTTGTCTAAATGCATAGAATGTATACTATCAGGTTAGAATGTGAAGGCTCATCAGTCATAACAAATATACTACTTTTGATAACAAAGGAGACTATGCATTTGTATGGGCAGAGGACATATATGAAATCTCTGTACCTCCCTCTCAATTTTGCTATGAACCTGAAACTACTCTTTTTTTTTTATAGACAGCATTTTTTTTATTAACATATATTATTTGTTTCAGGGATACAGGTCTGTGAATCATCAGTCTTACATAATTCACTGCACTCACCATAGCACATACCCTCCCCAGTGTCCATAACCCAGCCACCCCATTCCCCCCCCCAGCAACCCTCAGTTTGTTTCGTGAAATTAAGCGTATCTTATGGTTTGTCTCTCTCTCTGGTCCCATCTTGTTTCATTTTTTCCCTCCCTCCCGTGACGCAACCCTCCCTCCCCTCCCCAATTCCTCATTTCAGAAAGATCATATGATAATTGTCTTTCTCTGATTGACTAATTTGAATCTGAACCTACTCTTAAAAAAGAAGTCATAGGGATGCTTGGGTGGCTCAGTCTTTAGGCATCTTCCTTTCTCTGGGGTGGTGATGGGATTGAGCTCCAACTCCGACTGGGCTCCCTGCTCAGTGGGAAGCCTGCTTCTCCCTCTCCCATTCCCCCTGCTTGTGTGGTTGCTCTCACTGTCTTCTCTTGCTCTCTCTCTGTCAAATAAACAAATAAAATCTTAAAAAAAAGGTCACAAAAAAATGAAAAGGGGGCACCTGGGTGGCTCAGCCAGTTAAATGGCTGTCTGCAGCTTGGGTCCTGGTCCCTGGGTCCTGGGATTAAGCCCTGGGGTCATCAGGGCTCCCTGCTCAGCGGGGAGTCTGCTTCTGGCTCTCCTCCCTGATTGAGCTCTCCAGTACTACCCTGTTGCCATCTCTGTCTCTCTCTCTCAAATTAAAAAAAATCTTAAAAAAAGAGAAATTTTAGAGTGGACATGTGTGATATTACAATTTAAAATAATAATGTATTTGGTCTTCTATCTTTTCAGTCACAGAACTCCTACAACCTTTGGAATTTCCTAAGTGTGGAAAGAGACAAGGTGTCTTTTGTTATGTTAATTGACTTTTGGAAAGCCCCTAAGAATGGGGTTGGCAGCCAGTGGGGGCAACCATGTGATTAGAGGGTTGGACCTTTCAGTCTCTTACTCTTAACCTTCTGAGAGGGGAGTGGGGCTGCAGGTTGAATAACCAATGGCCAATCAGTTAATCGGTCACACTTTGTAAGGAAGCTTCTATTAACACTCAAAAGACAGGAGCCCAAAGAGCTTCGGGTTGGTGAATTCAAGGAGGTGTTGGGAGAGCTGCCTGCTTGAAAGGGTTTTGGAGCCAGGCCATAACCCACACCTTGCCCTAGGCATCTGTTCCATCTGCTGTTCCTGAGTTACATCCTGTTTTAACAGATCAGTGATCTAGCAAGTAAATTGTTTCTCTCAGATCTGTGAAATGCTTTAGCAGATTAGTTGAACACAAAGAGGAGGTCCTGGGAAACTTTGATTTATAGCCAGTTGGTCAGAAGCCCAGGTAATAACCTGGGCTTGCAACTGGCATCTAAAGTTGGGGGAGTGGTGGGCAGTCTTGTTAGGACTGAACTCTCAACCTATAGAATCTGATGCTATCTCCAGGTAGTAGTATCAGAATTGAGTTAAATTGTAGGACAGCCAACTGGTATCTGAGAATTGCTCATTGGTGTAGCATCTATCCCCTGCCCCCATATCGAAATTGGTACCAGAACCAATTTAACATGGTTCAGAACAGCTGTGTTAGGAGTTAGTAAAAGATGAATTAATATACTATATCCCCAACTTGTTTCATAGTATAGAGAGATATGGTTGTACTGTGAAAAAGTGGTTCCTTAGGCAAAAATTTTGAGAAATGGTTCATATGTAATCCCTACCTGGAAATCCCCACTGTATGTCTGGGTCTACTAAGTTCTGCAGAAAAGAGCTTAGCTTCATTTAAACCAGTGGTTTTCAAGCTTAAATGACTGTGGAATCTACCACTCACACCAAAGACTCATCAACATGTTCTGAGAGTGCTTTATAGAAGTCACTTTGCAAAACATGCACTTAAGTATTGCTGAACCGTATAAAGGGCCTATCAAAGTTAGACAAGGTAGGCAGTATGATAGACTGTGTAGGTGGGTGTGTGACAGACTCTGTCAGCATCATGTTCTTCTACTTCCTGGTAATACTCTGCCATCCAGGATTCAGAGATGAGGAACACTGGCATGGTCAAGTGTAAGCAATTCCCAAAGTGGGAATGGTCAACTGTAAAATGAAAATGTCACTACCCCTTAGTGTTCATGGAATTGAAACAGGGTAGAGAGACAAACTAGATAGTAACGGGAAGCAGGAAAGCAGGGAGACTGGTGGCTTTTATGAAAATGGAGGAGGTTTGGTAGAAAGGAGGGAGTGGGAAAGGTAGAAGGACATGGATAGAGAGGGAATTTTGAGAGTTTGAGATCAGAAAGTAGTGACACCCTGAATCCCATTCTTTATAGTCCACTGGGATTTTTAAAAGCATTGAAGTTGTTTATTTCAATATGCTATCAAAAATCATTTCTGTTGTCATTTTTATAGGGATGACTAGAAGTTTGCTGCAGAGACAGATTAGGCGGTTTTCAATGTGTGTTTGTTGTTGCTGTATCTTTAGCAAAGACCAAATGACATCTAGTCTGAGGAGGCTGACAGCAAACCTTAAATTATTTTGCAATGTAGGATCTGTGTATCTATAGACTGAGGACAATTGCTCATTACTCATATTGATTTATATCAGGCAGTGCAGTGAACATACAATTAATAGTTGACTTCATTGGCAGCCAGCTGTTAGTGCCATAATTTACTATGAGAATGGTTCGGTCCGGGGATGAACAAGAATTATACTGGGAACTGTATTTTTTAGCATTTTAAAGGTCAAACTCAACTCTTATTAATTTAGTCAGAGGTTTTGGATGATTAAAAAAAAATTTTTGCTGATGCAGGTTCTCTCACATGCTAATGTGAGACTAAGCTTAGGAAAAGTCTCTTATTCTTTGATTAAAAGTTGCCTTTGATTTTAATGGCTAATGAAAGCAAGATTTGGAGTAGGTGCAAAATATCTGTACACACTCATGTAGAAGCTTTCAGAGTCTCAGAAATTCTGAAGTCCTATCATAGCAGTCATTTGGCAGCAGTAAATATTTTTTGTTTCGTTTAAGAAACACTTAAAGCTACATCAAGGAAATGATCATAGCACAGGTGTGGCTAAAGTTAAAAATCACAAGCAGAGGTTTTCTGTGACCATCCTAATACTTAAAAGAAAATCATATTTATTGTGTGCCTACTACGTGTCAAGTTGCCAAACCAAGTGCTCTACCTGCATGGACCCTTTCAATTCTTAAAAACAATTCTGTGAAGTGTTCTTATTACTGCTTCTGTTTTAGATGGAAAGAAACTGAAGCTTGTGGAAGGCAAAATCATACTACTTGTGAATGGAAGAACATGAATTAGAATCTAGGCAGCCTCACTCTAGTTTCTGTGCAGAAGGAAGTTTAAGGAAGCAGCCATTTGAGTGTTTATCAAGTAGGGTTTCTGCCCACTCTTTAAGAATCTAAGACTTAAGCATGGTTCAGACGATAAAGTCTCTGGAAGCAGATGACCTGGGTTCAAACCCCAGTTTTCCCATTTCTTGGCTGTTTAACCTTTGGGAGGTTTCCCCAGTTGTAAAATAGGCATTATAAAAATAATATATGTTTTATGGGTTTATTTTTTAAAGATTAAATGGACAGTGCTTAGTAATATGCCCAGAACACAGAAAATTTATTGATAAATAAATAAATAAATCTTAATAAATTAAAATTAATTAAGATAAATTTAGCCTAAAATTTATTATTAATTTTGTGAATGCACACCAATGACATATATAAGAAAGAACACCAGATATATAGTCCACACAGTAAGTTTTTTCAAAGCTGGGATTGGACAGGGCATTTAATGAGGGGTCACATATTATACCATTTTTGGGGATTTATTATTGTATAAAAGTACTATATGGCTCCTTCTGGGACAATCTGAGCATTTTAATGATCATAATGACTTTTACCCCTTGAATTAAACAGGTATTCATGAGACCACACTGATACAAACAAATGGGAAAAAGGAAAAACTTCATTATAGTAGAATGCCAAATGACACATACAAAAGGAATAATGGAGTTAGAAAATCACCATTTGCCCAATGTCATGGTAATATTGATTCCTGCAAGAACCTTCAATACATGTTATAACTAGTTGGCAAAACTTTGATGATGAACAGGATATTTATGTAGCCTCATAGTATCTTTCAACAAAGTAACAAATTAGTAACAAAGTAGTTACTAATCTTGAAGAAAAAGTAGCTATTTGTAGTGGGGAAACCAAGTGATGAAAGTTAATGTCACAGTAATGGTGCAGACAAACATAGTATACTGCTTAATATGATGCACTGAAGGGAATACAACACTACTTCGATATTAATACTGCGACATAATACAGCTTTAATCTAATCACGAGGAATTCTTGGATAAAACCGAATTGAGAGGGCTTCTTCAAATTAATTTGCCAGCTTCATTAAAAATAGACTGGTAAAGAAAAAAAAATAGATGGAGGAACTATTTCAGATTAATGAGACTAAAGACATGGCAGCTAAATGTAATTTGTGATACCTGATCAGAGATTTTTTTTCTCTATAAAGAGCATTATTGGGATGATTGGTAAAATATGAATAACTTCCGCAGACTACATATTAGCATTGGATTAATATTATTTCCTGGGTTCTGATACTTGGTTACACCAGAGAATTTCTTTGTTCTTAGGAAACACACACCAAATTATTTATCTGAAAGGGACAATAAGTTACATTTAAGACCTGTGTCTAAGTTACAATGTTCCATGGGAATTGGATAAGCAGATCTTAACTTAGGAGGATGTTCCACCATAGACTTTGGAGTCATTGGGATACAGATGTTTTGAAACCATAGAAATGGGTGAGATTTCCTGGGTAGCAAGAATATTGGGTAAAGAAAGTAAAACTGGGAATTTCATTGCTCCAAAGTCTTGTTAACTAGATATATTTTGTGCTTCTATTCTTCCTTTTCTCCATTTTAGGCTCTGAGAATTATTTAACAGGAGAAACAGGTTGTGGGAGTGGAGGAAGTCCAGCCTCTCAAATTGGAGTTGTGTCTGCTGATTTTGGTTTTAGAAACAGTAGTAGTTACTATGAAGACATCCAGAATGGTATTGTTTCCTGATTTCAGATTGGAGGGTGCCATAATCAGGAAAGAAAAGATCAGAGCTTTTAAAATTTTACTATACTGAGAAGAGACAATCTATTTTTATTGAGTAGGTGGAAGAATCACATGAGAAAACTGAATGATTCACACTGTGGTCTAAAAATCATTATAACCAAGAGCCTAACAACAGTCTGGCTTTGCAAGAACAGAACGGGGCCAAGACAAATACCACCATCCCCCTGCCTTCTCTTCCAAGTGTAGGAGGACTCAGGAAAAGAAGGTGAATATGTGCAGAAAGGAAAACTCTGTTTTTACTTATCCAGAAATAGTTATGATACCAGGCAACAGTAAGATATTTCAAACTCCAATTCCAAATGCCTTCATTGTTCGACTGAGACTGCCTTTCCATTACACTGCCCCTTAGGCACTACCTGGCTAAAGGGAAGTTGATTCGGGAAATCATTTAGTTTGGATTTAATGGGATACATGTTGAGATTCGGAGTAACTTCCATGCATAGCTGAGTTATTCCTAGCAGTCCTGGGATAGGAAAGGATTCCAGGGATACTTCTACAGTCTATTACATGGGTATATACTTGGTGATGGGACGGTACAAGGCCAGGGATCATACGTCAGTTTGACCCATCCTACAGACCCTGCCTCGGGAAATATGTGGGTAACGAGGGAGAGAGAAGAGTTAAAACGTACAGAACCAGAAGCCAGTTTATGGAAATTCTTCAACTCATCAGTTATGTAAAAGTCTAAGTGGGAATCTGGTTCTCATCAATGCCCAATCAGAATGGAAGTTCTTCCTTGTCACAACTGTATCCAGTAATACAGTGCTTACAATTATAAACACACCATGACATATATTTTTTCTTTTTGATGGGACTTGTGAAAAATAGTTTTTCACAGAACTCTTGTGTTACTCAGATATAAACTGTAGCAGAACTTCAGGCAGCAGGTACCTATCTGTGTGAAGTAGCATGTTTTATGCACCTGCCATTGATTGGATCATGTCTTAGCATATGTCATGCATCTTGTTCTGACAAAGTCTCTTGGTTCCAGATTAAATGGCACACAAAACAACTATCAGTGAAATACTCTGATGCTTTTAAAGTATTGCCTCAAAAAATATATTGTCTCAATAAAAGTATACAGTTAAAAAAAAAGAGGTCCAGCAGTTTTTATTAGTGTGATTCCTAGATATTTTATACTTTGGGTTCCTGGGTATGTGTTGGTTTGTAAACTGGTCCCCCTCTACAGAAGGCAAGGGGAGAGGAAAGAGGCGGACCAGTCCAGTTTGGTAGGTGGCAGGTTTAATGTGGAGGGAACTTACCAGGCTTGTTTGGGGTGGCGGCAAGACGAACAGATCTCCCCGCCCGCCTGCCGGAGTCGTAAACGTTTATACAGAGGCCTGGAGCAGGGGTTCAGTCACGTATACCGTACAGATGGTCTGAGCAACACATTACTCTCTCAAGGCTGCATCCTTGGAAACGATCCCCCCTGTGGGAATGGTGGGCAGAACATCCATTCCAAGGACAGGGGATGCGGTGAGGAGACTCTGACTGCCCAGGTCCAGCTTGAGGTTCAGCCAACGGTTACGTCTTCTCTGAGACCTCCTCAATCAGTACGATGGATGTCTTGTCTTCCTCTAAACGGTAGTCTCCTCCTAGGCATGGTTTCAGCTCTGCCTTCCGCACTTTCGGTGACCCGCTGTCGACATGGGAGGAAGCGGATGATTCTGACGAATCGGCTGAAAGCCAATAGTAGCCTAACTCTGCGTCAGGATGCAACGTCATTCCCCTCACTTCATCTTATCAGGTAGGCGTTTTTTTCTTCTCAGGGGAGCCCAATAAGTGTGAGCCCCACGAGTTATTTTGAGAGAACACATTCATATAACTTTTATTACAGTACATTGTTATAATTATCCTATTTTATTATTAGTTGTTGTTAAGCTCTTCCTGTGCCTCCTTTATCAATTAAACTTTATCATAGGTATGCGGTACAGAAAAAAAAAACACATTTATTTGCTCAGCTCTCTGGTTTCAGGCATGCACTGGGGATCTTGGAATGCCTCCTCTGTGGATAAGGGGGACTACTATAATCACCAGCTGTTTATTGTTAGTATATAGGCAATACTAATGTTAAAAATATCTAGCTACTTTAGCAAACTCTCATACTGATGTATCATTCTTTTCAATTGATTTTCTTAGGTTTTGGAAGTATTCACACTGTTGTTAAATTTGTAAATAGTAGTAATTTTGCTTTCCACTCCTGACTTTAAAATAGTTATAATATTTAGCTCTCTTTCACACACAACTCAATTATTGGTGATGACAAGGATAGATTTACTTAAAACTTAAAAGTAATTTTAGCCTAATTTGTAAAGTTTTCTGCCAAAATCTTTTATAACAAGTAAATAAGCAATTGATCATTTTGTCTTTCACCTCATTTTTTTTTTTCCTAAAGATAGGTTTCTTTCTTTCTTTCTTTCTTTCTTTCTTTCCTTTAGAATTTTGTACAGAAGAGATAGAAAGTTGGGATCAAAATCATAGAGAGAGAGACAGAGTCAGCAGTAAAATGTGGCACTGTGCTTTTATCTCATAGTGCATTATTTTCTTTGTTGTATTGAGTTATTCATGAATATGTCTTCTTTTTCTTACCAGACTGTGAGATTTTCAGACTCGTTTCATATGTTTCTCTCCTGTTCCTGCTGTGTCCTGCAAAACATTTTGCACAAATAATGGGTTTATTGAATGAACTTTGTTTTCTTTCAACTGCTGCCATTCACCGTGGTTTTCCTTCCTTGTCCCTTGCCATCTTGGGTAGATTGCATAGCTTTTTAAAAAATGTTTCCAATTTTTAACTAATCAATTAATTAATATTATTATTTTAGTATTGTTCAATTATAAGAACACTGATTTTTAGTAAACCTAGTCTGGTATACACTAGAACTTTCATTTTACATCCAGTCCCAAACTTGCCCATTTCTTCTTGCTTAGGACTGGTTTGTGGCATAGGTACTTGAGTGAGAAGAGAGACTGGCATATTATTTCACTGTTCGTCCTGGCCCTGTCACTCCAACTCTAATCCTGGTGCTGCCACTGCTGCTTCTGTGGTTGGATGGAGAGAAAAGAAGAAAGATAAAAGGAGCACAGGCAGGAGTAAGGGTTTGGTGGTATAATTTTGTCATGGTGTCCTGGAGTACCTAGACCCACATGCTGGGTCTCTCCTGGGGTGCGTTATGGGCTCTTTGGAAGCCTTCTGTGGGTTATCTACCCATTTCTCTGATGGGAACTAAGTATTTCCAGGCATTGTTCATGTAGCCTTCCCTTCAATTCTTGCTCCCAAGTTTAACTCCTGCAGGAACCTCTTCTGGAATCTGCTCACCCAAAGAGGCCACAAATAAACCCAGCTTCCTTTGATGCCATCCACTTGGATTATAGGAACTATAAAACTTTTCTCATGTAAATCCCTAAGAGTGTAGTTGTCCAATTGCTGATTCCCTTCCTTTCTTTGCTGTGGTTGCATGTGTTGATTACTTTCTCCCTTCCGAATTTGCCAGATAAGAAACAGATACCAGTCTAAATGTGCAATTCCTTAAATATGCTGATTTCTCTTAGAATTTTCTCAGTGGGCTTTCTTTTACCCCTGTGTCACGGCTGAAGCTAAAAATATTGTACCTGGTAAAGGTCTCTCTGAGTGAGAGTAGGTTGTCCTAGTGATAGGGGTTGATAGTACTTGTTGATAGCAGCCTTTTAGTAAGGCTGGCCATGTTATGATTGTTTCCTCTTTTTAGATTATGAGGGTACTTGTTGCCTGTTCTTTTTAACTTTGGGGCTTCAGTTAAATTTTATGACTACAGAGATTAACCTCTTGAATGTTCTATGTACAGTATTCATTGAATCACTATTAAAGTTTAATTATTGGTTGATTATGAATCAAAAGGTAAAATCTGTAGACAAATTTTGGTAGTAACTAAATTAAAACTGAAGTTTTGGTATGGAATTGGATTTTTCTTGAGTAATAAGTTCATGTCTTTGTACTCCTTATTTTTATTAGAAAGCTTTAAGTGACTTTAGGGGACTTCAGTTCTGTATTGAGGATACTAAAAGGTAAATCAAGGCATATTAACTTTCCTTTTTTTTTTTTTTTTTTTTAGTTTATTTGAATATACATCAATTCAAATTGGGTAGTACCAAACCAAGGGTGGTTAGGAGCACTTCACTAAGAGGAGCTAGGGGAAGCAAAGCAAGAAAATTACTTCATTGGCTATAGCTTAAGTGATCATTTTATTTGGGAAAGTCTGGTTGGCTGTTTGTGACTGGTTGTTCTTAGGTTTCATTTTCTTGAATTGGAGTACTTTGATTCTGGCTTAAGTTTTGGTTTGCTTATGTAGACTACCAAAGCATCAGAGCCATCTCAGGCCAATGGCTTCCTTGTTCAATTACATTAACAGAAATCTGCACATGTGAAAACAAGCTGAGAATAAAGCTCAGCTTATGAGACTCACACTGAGTCTCATGGTCTACACAAGCTAAGTGAGTTGCTGCACCTTACTCCCTCAAAAAAGTTTGATTCAAGTGCTTGCTTTAGCAAAACTTTAAATCATTGTAGCTCTTAGACTGGTGACAGTTCTATAAAAATAGTCAGAACCACGACTGTCGAAGTCACTAATGTTAAAGTGAATTTATTTTGTGAGTCTACTTTTTATTAACCTTATATTATAAAAACACAGGAGACATTTAATCTTAATTTATAATTTTTTCCAAAAGACAGCATAGTGTACCACTTATTACAATGTAATTTGAAGTGTTTAGAAAACATAGTTTTGCCACAATTAAACTCCTCTTCAAACAATCCTGTGTTTTATCTTAGTATGAATAGCCAGTTGGCTGAAAATTATAAGGAAAATGCAGATGATTTTGAAAGGTTGTTAGTAATGAATCTGATGAAATGTTAGAACAGTCCTGGAGGGAATTTTTTTTTTTAAGATTTTATTTATTTATTTATTTATTTAGGGAGTGTGAGCAGTGGGGAGGGGGAGAGGGAGAGGGAGAGAGAGAATTTCAAGGAGACACCACATGGAGACTGGTACGGGGCTTGATCTCAAGATCCTGAGATCATGACTTAGGCTGAAATCAAGACTTGGATGCTCCACCGTCTGAGCCACCCAGGTGCCCATGGGAGGAAATACTTAGGTATGTCTTTTTAACACTCTTCAAATCATATTAAGTTGTCATGGGCTGTACGGGTTTTGCGGTTCCTTGAGGCCTTCAGCCAAGAGACTATATTTTTGTGCTTAAAACTATTTTTTTTAAAAGATTTATTTATTTATTTTAGGGAGAGGGGTCAAGGGGAGAGGGAGAGGGAGAATCTCAAGCAGGAGCCCCGTTGAGTATGGAGCTCAACATGGGGATTGATCCCATGACTCTGAGATCATGACCTGAGTCAAAATCAAGAAGCAAATGCTTAACCAACTGTGGCACACAGATGCCCCCCAAACCGTTGTTTTTAAAAGTAGCTCAAAATTCAGTTGTTTTCTCCATTGGAATTTTGCCCATGGATAATGCCTGATTGTTATTAGGGCAAGAGAACTCCAAATACAATAGAAAATAAAGATCTTATGAATCAAATCTAATTTCTTAAGGAGGTTTGGCTCTTTAGGCCCTTTATTCAACAAATTAAACAAATATATTTATTGAATGCTTATAAATATTAGTATTTTTATCAATTCCTGGGACAAAGAATGGATATCACCTTGATTCACTCCTAAGATTATCGTATTTTATAACTTGGGAAGAAGGCTTTTCAACCTTACATGCTGATTTTCCAAAATTATCCACTTGGCCTGACTGATATTTTCCCCATTTGTTCCTGCAAAAAGAGAAGAACCATTGCCTTCTTCAATCATTCTCTCATTCCTTTTTACATTTTCAGCCCTTAAATTTCATTGCCCTTCAAATATTTCTAAGTTAACAAGTGAAAACAGAAAAATTAGGATTTTAGTTTTGAACCTGATGGTCAGGTACTCCAACCACTAGGAGGAGCTCCATATTCCCAACAGTTTATACACACACACACACACCCACACACACCCCGTCAAAAGAAATGTAGTTGGCAGTTAGTTGGAATTTTTAGTAGGAAGGATAAAAGTATTATAAATAAAATTAAAAGCAGGCTGTACCTTCTCCTTAGACCTCTCTTTGAAATTTTCTTTTCTTTTAGCCCAGTGAAACTTGTGGGTTAAGGTAGAGCTTCCAGGCATCTTTTACTTGGGCAATGCCTCCACTCTTGGAAGGCTAAGCTAGGCCAGTCTGGGGTTCAGAGAGAAGAGCACATTGAGAAGAAACTTTGGCATTTTCCATTCTAGACCTTTGGAAGAAGGGATGGTGCTGTCTTGTACACCTGCCTTCTTATAATGTTACAGGTAGGTGGCCAAGATAAGCTATATGTGCATGGGTGAAACTGGGCAAGAAGATGATTCTTTGTTCTGTTTCTGGGCTAGATCTTAAGCTAAAGTAACTGACTAAATCTGCAGGCTCCTACATGGTCCAGCCTAGTTCATCATAATAGGAACCCCAAAGGCTTTGGTCTAAGGTTCTACCTAGTAATAAATATCATGCACATACTTAGATGACTTTTTGTGGTTTACATCTCTCCTCAGCCTACTGTAGTGGAAGACTACTGTTCAGTTTTGGAGTGTTCTATCCTAGCATCTCTTTTTGTTAGGACACCCAAATAATAGACCTCTGTGCATTCGATTGAGCAATGATGTTCAATCATACAGGTGTCTATGGATAGGTAGTCTACTTTATGTTAGCAGTATGATATCAGGATATAAAGAGCATAAAAAATATATAATAAGTAATAATAAATGCCCAATAAGCACATAATGGTTAAATCCTGGGGCTTACTCCTTTATAATTTATTCTAGCTGCAAAGGTAAATATGCTGCTGTAAATAATTTAGACAATTTAGAAATGTTATAAAAAAGTAAATGACCTCCATAATTTTAATTTTCACATTTTGGTATATGTGATATATATATAATATATTACCTATATGAAATAAATAACAGTGTTAAAAATAAATCTTGGACATCTTTTCATATCAGTTCACATGGACCTGCATCATTCTTTCTAATAACTGCAAAGTATTCCATGATATGTAATTAATTTTCTATTCATTATTTTAAAAACATTTTTATTGTGAATTTTCCTATATTATCATTATGTGTATATTTATACACAAATATTTAAGTATATTTGTACGATTAACTACTAGAAGTAAAATCACTGGGAGGCCGAAGGGTTAGCATACTTAAAATTTTAATAAATTTAAACAAATTTCTTTCCAAAAGGAAATGTAAAAAGTTTAATTTTTCTAACCCACAACTACATGGTCAGTTTATTTTTGACAAAGCAGGACAGAATACAATGGGATAAAAATAGTCTCTTCAACAAATGGTGTTGGGAAAACTGGACAGCAACATGCAAAAGAATGAAACTGGACCACTTTCTTACATCATACACAAAACAAATTCAAAATTGATTAAAGACCTAAATGTGAGACCTGAACCCATAAAAATCCTAGAGGAGAACACAGGCAGTAACATTGGTGACATTGGCCATAGCAACTTCCTTCTAGATATGTCTCCTGAGGCAAGGGAAACAAAAGCAAAAATAAACTATCGGGACTAGAAAGCTTCTGCACAGCAAAGGGAACAATCAACAAAACTAAAAGGTGACCTATTGAATGGGAGAAGATATTTGCAAATGACATATCTGATAAAGAGTTAGTATGGAAAATACATAAAGAACTTTTCAAACTCAACACCCCAAAACCAAATAATCCAATTAAAAATGGGCACCCCCCCAAAAAAAAGCAAATAGGGCAGAAGACATGACCAGACATTTCTCCAAAGAAGATGTGAAGATGGTAAACAGACACATGAGAAGATGGTGGGAATTTAAACTGATGCAGCCACTGTGGAAAAGAGTATGGAAGTTCATCAAGAAGTTAAAAATAGAACTACCTTACAGTCCAGCAATTGTACTACTAGGTGTTTACCCAAAGAATACAAAATTACTAATTCAACAGGATCATGTGCCCTGATCTTTAGAATAGCATTATCTACAATAGCCAAATTATGGAAATAGACAAGTGTCCATCAATTTATGAATGGATAAAGAAGAGGTGGTGTTTACACAATGGAATATTACTCATCCATAAAAAGAATGAAATCTTGCTCTTTGCAATGACATGGATGAAGTTAGGGAGTATTATGCTGAGTGAAATAAGTCGGAGAAACACAAATACCATGTGATGTCACTCATAAAGAATTTAAGAAACAAAACACATGAACAAAGGGAAAAAAGAGAGGCAAACCGAGAAACAGATTCTTAACTATAGCGAACAAACTGATGGTTACCAGAGGGGAGGTAGGTGGGAGGTTGGGTTGAATAGGTGATGAGGGGGCACCTGGGTGGCTCAGTGGGTTAAAGCCTCTGCTTTTGGCTCAGGTCATGATCCCAGGGTCCAGGGATCGAGCCCCACATCAGGCTCTCTGCTCTGCGGAGAGCCTGCTTCCTCCTCTTTCTCCCTGCCTGCCTCTCTTGCCACTTGTAATCTCTGTCTGTCAAATAAATACATAAAATCTTAAAAAAAAAATAGGTGATGAGGATTAAGGAGGGCGCTTGTGATGAGCTCCGGGTGTTGTATGGACAAGTGTTCAATCACTATATTATGTACCTGAATATGACATCTGAATATGGCACTGGATGTTAACTAACTGGAATTTAAATAAAAACTTAAACAAAACCAAAAATGTATTTTTTTTCTGATAGCAAATGAACATTTTCTCATACCTTTAGACATTTTAAAGGTTTAAAAATTTAAAAATATTTTAAATAAAAACTCAAGTATTTGTTTTAATTTACATTTTAAGTAAGGTTGAGCCATTTAATTGACTGTAGGTCTTTCTCTGACTTTTCTGGTGATGTCCTTTGCCAGTTTATCCATTTTATTTTATCTTATTTTTGTTGCTTTGTATTAGGAAGTTTACTCTTTGATGTATGTGTTAAATATTTTTCTCCCAATTGTCATTTATCTTTTGGCTTTGTTTATTTTGTCATTGTCATTGTTGTTATGTTGTTATTAAAGAATTTTACTTTGTTCTTAAGTCTATCAGTCTTTTATCATTTTATGATAAATATGTCAGTCTTTTATTATTTTTAGCTTTCATGAAATGTATATAAAAAGGCTTTCCTTATCACCTTAAGATTATAAAAGAGCTTACTCACATTCTGTCCTATTATTTTTATGATTTCATTTTTTGCATTTCAATCTTTGATTCAGTCCAGAGAGCAAGTTCCAGAAGAGCAGGACTCTTGTTTCTTTTGTTTACCTCTGTATCTAGAGTGCCTAGTTGTCAAGTGATGCATGAATGAGTTTAGTGGAAAAACAAATTAAATTGGCTTTTGGAAAATAAACTTTATGGAGATGTGAAAGGTTTAGGAAAGTTCTACTTCTGTATTTCTGAGAAATATTTTTTTATGTGATCAAAAAATGTAGTCTTTAAGGAGTACAGAAAATAGGATAAATTATTGGTGGCTTGAGAAGGAGGGACATCAATATAGACATTGTACTTCTCCACTGAGGGGCTATGTACAGGTTCTGAAATGTTATGATTTCTTAATCACAGGACTCAAAACTATTCCTGAGGTATTCTTTGCTGGTGGTGTAAATGGTGAGGATATCACCACTGGTTTGAAACTAGGGCTGCTATTCTTTTTTTTCTTTTTTCCAAAGTTTGTGGCTCATTCTTTAGATGTGTATTAATGTGAAGTATCTGTGTAGAGAAATAGGAATCAAAAGTTGAAGTTTGACTACTCATGTTTTAGTCTTTCATACAGGAGATTAGGTCACTTCTGTGGGAATTAGCCTGTTTCTGTCTGTGGATAATGCTGACTTTGAGGAATTTAGGCGTAGTTGTATGCCTCCAGGGGAAAATGTGGGCCACTCAGTTTCCTAGTGAGAGCTGGATATCTGTATTCTGTCATACAAATGGATTTTAGAACTTGGGATATTACTTAGTGTGTATATTTATATTTACTTTTTAACACACTTGAGTTTTTTACTACTGTTGGAGGAGGTAATCAAGAGGACATGACTGCCAGTTGACCTGTGAGCTGGACCCAGGCAGAGGCTCCTCCCTCCCTCCTCTTTTCTTGGAATGTGTGTACTACGTGTCTTCCCCATGCCAGAAGCTGCCCCAAGGACACTGTCTTGAGAGAGCAATATGTTGTTGAGACCATCTGGACAATATATGTGACTAAACACTAGTAAGGCCCCTATATAAACTTTTAAGATTCTGGCAGTTGGGTGCAGAAATCTACTTGTCTTGCAGCTACCTAAGGAAAACCTTGTAAGTAAGTTCCCTTGCCTACTAATGTGCTACCTACAGATCTGGAGTGGTATGCCTCTTTCTTTGGTCTCCCTGATTTCCATGGTTGGGGGCCAGTTTAAGAACCAACAATTACATATATAGATTTTTAACCTTATTGCTTCTAGAAGTATTATGTTATTACCACTTCTTGATGTTGTTAAGTGTTCTTCGAACAGAATCATTTTTAATGCCTGCATAATATTTCACCACACAAACCTACCATGATCTATTTAGGCAGTCCCCTATTTTGGGGGATTTAAGTTTTCAATATTTAACTTTTTCAATAAGACTTCAGTATACAGCCTGTACATAAATATCTTAGCTATTTCTAATTATTTCCTTAGGATAAATTGTGAAATTACTAGGCAAAGGTAATAGACATTTTAAATTCAATCCATAGTTTTTCTCCATAATATCTTCAGCTGAAAATAAAGGATAACAATAACTGTCCTGTTGACTTAACTGATGTTGCCAGATGGTTTAAACTAATGTATATAAAAGTGCTTTGTAAAACATATGGTGCTGTGCAAATACCAAGTATGTTTTTTTATTGTAATGTATATAGGTGTTGCTCTCAGAAGTACCATAAAACACTTCTTTGGAGGCTAGGCATATTTGGATTATGTAGAGAAAAAGAGTATTATTTTCATTTAGGTATGTAACTGTGAAATAGTCAGGAAAGTATGGATATTTTATTCGTGTCAAAATGTTGATAGTGTGTTACGTGATGATATTCTAAAGTGCACACCTTGTCCAGAATTCTTTATCCCACTTCCTCTTTTTAGTGCATCTATACAGATTGTAGACTTCCCTAAAGGTCTTAATGAGTGAATCACTATCTATTTGGCAGGCATTTTGAAAGCTCTGGAATAAAGGGGTGTGGAATTGCCAAAAGGAACTAATTGTAATCAGTGTTCTGTAATTAATGCAGGGACATGTTCCTCCATTCTTTTTGGTATTGATGGGGGTCATGCTTAGTAATTGGAGAGATGGATGAACCTCTTTAGGTGGTTCTGTTGGTGGTGTCATAGATATTTCTGATTTCTGGTTATGCCCCTGTCTTTATATAGCAACACATCTCTAAAGTTTTCATCATCAGGTGACTAAGCAAAAGTGACAGCAAAATTCTTCACTTTGCTAGATTGCACCACCACTATCTCATGACAGTACTTAAGAGCCCCCCTTAGTCTCTCGATTTCATGCACTCATACTATATATCTCCAGTTGTTACCAGCTCTATCCCCCAAACCTAGACTCCATCTACTTTTTTTAACTGTACTGCTCTCACCCTAGTCAAAATAGCCTCATTTCTCACCTGGGCATTGCTGTATCCTTGTCTTGTCTTCCTGATTCTACACTCATTCCTTTATAATCCATTCTCTACTCATTTGTGACTGATCTTTTAAAAACATAAAACAGATCACTTCATCCTCCTGCTTAAAGCCTTCAGTGATTTTCTATCATTCTTCAAATGAAACCAAACCTTATAAAATGGCCTGCAACATCATGAATGCTCTGGGTCTAGTTTCCCTCTGTAACCTCATTTTATACCTTTTTGCCTTTCTCACTGCACCCCAGCCTCACTGGCCTCTCTTCTGGTATTCTGATCCAACTTGCTCTTTTGTGCCATGAGACTTTCTGCATGCTATTCCCTCAGCCTGGAACACTGTTTTCCAGCTTGTTGTATGTTTGCTTATCTTCACATGCACTTCAGTTTGAAGATACATACTTAGTTTTCTCTGGCCACCCAATGTAAACTGCTTTCTCCTAGGGACTCTCTGACTTTACAACACTTGCCTTCATAGCACTTATTATAATGTGTAGTTCTACTTAAGACTTTTGTTTACTTGCTAATTACTCATAGTGATGACCCAAATGCTCAACTGAGTGCATGGCATGTAGGAAGTGCTCAATGACTGAATGAATTAAATTCAAATGTCTTTTATTCAATCATCTAAATTTATTGAATAGGAAGGTAGAAGCAATAGTAAGTTATAATTAGCTAGAATTGGTGAGAAAACAACATGGAGGAGTAGAAAGGTTTGTGGATAGATTTGAACTCTTGTTTGTAGTCTTGGCTCTGTCACTAATAAATTTCGTGACTTCCATAAGCCCAACTTTTCACCTGTGGAAAAACAGTTTCAAGCTCTCGTATTTATAAGTTTTTTTTTTTAAGAATCTTTAAAAAAAAAAGATTTTATTTATTTGAGAGAGAGACACAAGAGAGCATGAACTGGGGGAGGGCCAGAAGGAGGGGGACAAGCAAACTCCTAGCTGAGTAGGGAGCCCGATGTGGGGCTTGATCCCTGGATCCTGAGATCATGACCCCGGCCCAAGTCAGATACTTAACCAACTGAGCCATCCAGATGCCCCTAAGGTTTTTTAGATGCCTTAGGGGAGATCCATCTGATTTAGATACCTGAGGGGAGAGTCTTAAAGCTCTTAAGCTTTTGCAAAGAGGATACCTTTAGAATTTTATGGTGACCATTCTGTGACCTTTAGAGGGGGAAATCCTTTTCAAAAATCAAGAGGTATAGTACAAAGGCTGGGATGGGGGATTTCTAAATATTATTTCCAACTTCAATCTTTTAGTGATTGTGAGGAAGAGATAATATCTCCGTGAATTATCCTTGGCTGTCCACCCTGGTATTTGGGATCTGCCGGTGCACAGGGTTAAGGGCCAGGCTCTGCTGTGACATTCTGGGCCTCTGGGGCTTCCGGCCCCTTTTCATTGCCCCTGCCCAGCCCTTTCTGTGGATCTTGCCCGCCCCCCCCCCCAACATCCCCAGGCACCTTTGCAGAAGGGGGTGCTCCTCCTGTTGTTCCTCTTTGACCTCTCCTCCCAAGTGTCTGTCTGTAGTTTCCTTTCATTGATATGGCCAATGCCACCTCCTCCCTGAAGCCCTCCCTGATTGCTCCCCAACCGGCTGTGAAAGGATAGTTTCCTTTCTGAGGAATTCTGAGGGATTCTGAGGAATGAGAGTTACACATGCTAAATGGGAATGGAGGGATTGCCTGGAAATTTGGTTATCTTTTTGGGGGCTTTCTTAGGGTATGTATAGAGAATTTTGAACAAATTTCTTAAGAGAACTGCTCTCTGAAAGAATTTAAAACCATTTTTGTTTGTGAAGTGTGGAATTTGAGTGTGAGGAAGAGAGACATCCTCTTCTGGCATTCTTGATAGAGACACATCTTAGATGATGAATTTCAGGAAAAAAGTTGAAATATGCTATAATAGTATTCTGAGAATATCTCTAAAGTGTGTATCAGAGTAAGATTTTAGGAATACTTGAACGTTCTTGCTTTGCCAATGTTGCTCTCTCATTAGAAATGTAGATATTTCTCTACATTCTAGTTTAGATTTAACAAACTCTTTGAAAACAACCCAAACTGATGGCAAATAATTTCATACAGCTCCTGTGGTATTCTTACATAACTAGACATTTTATGGTGACTTTATGATGATTGGTAAGGAATCGGTACATTATATACAAAACCAAGTTCCAAATATTTAATTGCCCATTCTTTGATAGATCTTTCATTATCTCCTATCTATTAATGTTTCCCCTGGGCTAATAAATTCTTAGATTATTAGCATTAGCTTTAATCTTAAACATCTTAGAGTCTCAAAGCAAGCTTTAGTCTCCAGATTAGATCTCAACATAATCAGTGATTTAATTCTGTTGCTCCCACTCTATGAAAGAAGAAATTGAGGCAAAGAGAAGGACAATGACTTTGTCATGCCCTTGAAAGTGTCAGAAGTTAGGTGACTTTAGGTGACTGAGTTGCTCTTGTCAGATTCCAGATATTTTACACTCATACAGTGAGGAATTAATTATTTCACCAGGGAAGACTATTGATTTAGATTTGTGGTCAGGACCAGGAGATGAAGTAGGAGAAGGTATGGGCAATGGTATGCTCCTTCAAACAGCCATGATTAATCTTGGAGACAGAAGAGTCCAGAGGGAATTGTTAAAGAAGAAGTAGAAGAATATGAAGTAAGGCTTGAGGGGTGCAATGAGAGTCCTTCTTAATAACAGCTTTGCAATTTCTGAGTTATAATGTAAAAGGCTATATATGCATGTGCCCGCTCAAATGCACATACTCCCTTCTGAACTCTTCAGGGGTTTCTTTCTCTGTTCTATACTCATTTCGTTATGGTTTTGCCTCCTTAGCTAGTTGATGTGTACCCCGGGGGTGTCTATGCTTGTCACAATGCAGATGTCAAATACATGGTGTATTGTAGAAAGGATAAAAGTTCCTCAACAGGCCCAAGACTAAAGTAGTTTTTCCTGGGTCCTTTGGTGATAACACAGCCAGATTAAATAACTTGATCTGTTTAAGAAAAACCTACCTCATACCCATTACCGTGGCTATTAATAAAACAAAACAAAACAAAACAAAACAAACAGAAAATAACAAGTGTTGGTGCTGATGTGGAGAAATTGGAACCCTTGTGCACTGCCATGGGAAAGTAAAATGGTGTAGAGGCTATGGAAAATGGTGTGGTGGTTCCTAAAAAAATTAGAAATGGCATTGCCTTATGACCTAACAATTCCACTTCTGGGTATAAGACTCAAAGAACTGAAAACAGGGAATTTAACCAAGAGATAAAAAAATGTGTATACTGGGACGTCTGGGTGGCTCAGTTGGTTAAGCGGCTGCCTTCGGCTCAGGTCATGATCCTAGCGTCCTGGGATCGAGTCCCACATCGGGCTCCTTGCTCGGCAGGGAGCCTGCTTCTCCCTCTGCCTCTGCCTGCCACTCTGTCTGCCTGTGCTCGCGCTCTCTCTCTCCCTCTCTCTCTGACAAATTAAAAAAAAAAATTATAAAAAAATGTGTATACTGAAAATTGTAAAACATTGATTAGAGATATTGAAGAAGACATAAATAAAAAGATATTCTGTGTTCATGGATTGGAAGAATTAATATTGTTGCAATACTACTCAAAGTGATCCACAGATTCAATGCAATGGCATTTTTAAAAAATAGAAATAGAAAAATAATCCTAAAATTTATATGGAACCACAAAATACCATGAGTAGCCAGATCAGTCTGGAGAAAGAACAAATTTATATGCATCACATTTCCTGATTTTAAACTATATCATGAAACTACAGTAATCAAAACCAGTATGATATTGTATAAAAACAGAAACATAGATCAATAGAACAAAATAGAGAGCCCAGAAATAAACTCATGCGTATATGGTCAATTAATTTAAGACAGAGGAGCCCACAATATACAATGGGGAAAGATAGTCTCTTCAGTAAATTGTGTCAGGATAACTGGACAGCAAAAGAATGAAACTGGGCTACTATCTTATACCAAAAATTAATTGAAAATGGATAAAAAATGAATGTAATACTTGAAAATGCATGAAACTTGTAGAAGAAAACATAGAGGTTAAATTCCTTGATATCTGTCTTGACAATGATTTTTTTGATTTCATGGAAGAAGTAAAGGCAACAAAAGCAAAAATAAACAAGTGAGACTACATCAAAAACTTCTGCACAGTGAAGGAAACCGTCAACAAAATTAGAAGGCAATCTGTGGAATGGGAGAAAATGTTTGCAAACCACATACCTAATAAAGAGTTAATACCCAAAGTATACAAGGAATTCATGCAAATCAGTAACAAAACACCCAAAGGACCTGAAGAGACCTTTATCCAAAGAAAATATGCAAATGGCCAACAGGTATATGAAAAGGTGCTCAACATTACTAATTATGAGTGAAATGCAAATCAAACACAATGAGATATCACCTCATACATGTTAGGATGTCTGTTTTCAAAAAGGCAAGAAATTACAAATGCTGGCAAGGATGTGGAGAAAAGGAAACTCTTGTGCATTGTTGATGGGAATGTAAATTGCTGTAGCCACTGTGGAAACGGTATGGGGGTTCCTCAAGAAATTAAAAATAGAACTACCATATGATCTAGAAACCCCACTTCTGGGTATAAATCCCAAAGAAACAAAAGTCATCTTGAAGAGAGATCTGTATTTCAATGTTTGTTGTAGCATTATTCATAATAGGCAAGATATGGAAACAACCTAAGTATCTGTTGATGGATGAATCGAAAAAGAAAATATGATTATATATATATATATAATAAAATATTATTAAGCCTTGAAAAAAAGAAATTCCTGTTATTTGTGACAACATGTTGATCACGGAGGACATTATGCTGAGTGAAATAACCCAGACAGAGAAAGGCAAATAAATACTACTTGGTATCACTTATATGTGGAATTTTAAAAAAAGAAAAAAAAATTGTTGAACTCAGAAACAGAGAGTGGAAAAGTAGTTGCCGGAAGCAGGAGGGTAGGGGAAACAGAGGTTAGTTATAATATGAGTGGGGTCTGAGGTTCTAATGTATAACATGGTGACTAGAGTTGATAATGCTTTATTGGATGACTGAAATTTGTTAAGAGAGTAGTTGTTAAAATTCTCCACCAGACCAACCCCTGCTGCCTAAAGGGTAACTATGTGAGGTGATTGATGTGTTAATTAACTTGATGAGGGGAATCCTTTCACAATGTATATGTATATTAAATTGTCACATTGTACACTTTAGATATCTTTCAGCTTTGTCAGTTAATCAAGTTGAAAAAAAGAATTGAAAGAAGGGATTTGAATAGATATTTGTATGTACTTATCATCAGAGCAGCATTATTCACAGTAGTCAATAAGTGAAAGTAACCCAACTGTCTATCAGTGATGAATGGATAAAAATGTGGTATATACATACAACGGAATATTATTGTTCAGCCTTAAAATAGGAAGGAAATTCTGACACATGCAATGACATGGATGAACCATTATGCTAAGTAAAAAGGAAAAATATTGAATGATTACACTAATGTGAGTTCCCTAGAGGTCAAATTCATAGAGACAAAAGTAAAATGGTTTCCCAGAGATGAGGGTAGAAGGGGAACGAGGCATTGTTCAATGGGTATAGGCTTTCAATTTTGAAGGATGAAAAGTTCTAGAAATGAATTGTGGTAATGGTTGCATGACAATATGAATGTACTTAATGCCACTGAACGGTACACCTAAAATGGTTGAAATGGTGAATTTTATGTTATGTGCATTTTGCCTAATTAAAAATAGAGAAATTTAAAAAGAAAAAATTAAAAAGAGCTGGTGTGAGAGTGGCTGTTTACCTCTCCTTTTTAGGCTCTACATCTGATTACTTTTGTAATAGCAAAAGACTGGTGCACCTAGACGGGTAATGGTAAGTGTGTAAGGGGAGCCACACTTTGAGAACTGGTGTTTGTTTTTGTTTCTGAAGAGGGATCCTGCTCTGGGTAATCAATTGTCATCCACGTTATGGTAAAAATCTCTCCCCAGCATGGTTAAAATTGATCATAGCACTCAAACCCATCATGATATCTATCACCCTTGCTCTGACAAAATCTGCCTTTACACTATTATTACAGAAAGTACTGATTTTTAGATCTTTTGTTTCTTTTTTTTCCTCTTTCATTTGCCAACAAAAGAGTTGTCAAAAGTAATGTTTATAATAATTTAACGGATTATTTGCTTATTAGATATTAATCATTCTGCTATGCCTAGGGCCCATGCTGGTGCTTTGCTGCTAGAACAGTGATTCTGATCTCAATTAGATTATGTCTCTCTCCTTTACCTCCCCATAAATCATTCCGGCAAACTGAAATTAACAGCTACTGGAGCGCATTAATAATCTGCCTCACACATTGGAAAATGCATTAGCCGGAACCCTCCCATCGCTCTGACTGTTAAGCACATCATTTTGTTTATGAAATATAAACATTTCATGGAAGAGCTCTCCCACATTTCTCTGGGCCTGTGACAGCTAAAATGATTGCACACAATTGCCAGTCAGTCATGCGCCCAAATAAAGTTTGTTTAAAGTCATGGTTCTGTGACTGCCCCATTTTCTCAAGCATTTAAAACCTACATTAAAAAAAAAAATCCCCTGTGATCATGAAAATAATAATAAAAATACTTTAAAATTGATACCTCACATGTGTACGGTCCTTTGCATAGTTTACAAAGCGCTTTCACTTTGTTTTGTTTGTGATCTAGCAGGATGCTATCATTATTCACATTTTATTTTCTCCTATAGGGAAACTAAGGCTGAGAGGTGATTTGATCAAGGTCACACAGCAAGTGTTGGATGGAGGTCTAGAGTCCAGGATTTCAATGTAAGTCTCATGTTCTCTTCAATGTTCTACGTACTTTACTGTATTTTACTATAAGCCACACTCTTCGTATATCTATGTTTACTCTATTTCTGTATGTTAAATACGTAATGCAGCTGTGTGTCCTTTCTAGAGAGATAAGTGATCTGCCTCTGTTCTTACAGATTAAAGAGCAGAATGAAGAAAAAGCAGAGGTAAATGGACCATTTTCTTTATTTTAATTTGCTGCTGCAATTATGTATTTCTTCAGTTCTATCCTGCTGTATAATTTAGTGACGATGTACACAGGCACAGTAACATGGAGATTAGACACATTTTAAAGAGAAGATTTTACTCCTATAAATATCCTCTCTGGGTGATTCAAGCACTCAAATACCCTCTTTGTCTCAAGAGCAGATATCATGGTCTTAATTTACTTTGGTGGCAGGAAAAGGCAGATGGCAGTAAAGTTGATCTGTACTTTTTGTTGTTGTAATGCCCAAGCAGTCTTACTGTGAAGTTAAACTGATTACTATTCAACCAGTATCTAAGATCATCAGAAATACTGACTGCAGTATGTTTTGGCTGATTTAATTGTGGCTGGTGAATGACAGTCTCAGGTACTGAATGGAAGAAACAAAAATATAAATTTATTGGAATGGTAAAAAGATTTGTTGGCAATCCAAACTTCAGAGAGATTTGCATTTAAGCCCCATTATTACTATTTCTTACTGTTTTTATACTTCTTACTAGTCCCAGAATTGTCACTTACTAACTGTGTGGTTAACCTCTCCAAACTTCTGTTTCTTTATCTAAAAATAAGGATAGTACACACCCTCCCTATCTCAGACATAATGTGAAGATCGAATGGGGGAAAAGTATGTGAAAATGCATTGTAATCAGAAAATTCTTCAGGATTATATATAATTTTTAGCAGTTATGTTATGGTCAAGCAGTTGAACGGATACTCACAGATGTATTTTTTCTTTTCCTGAGGAGTTCAGATAGCTGAGGAAACATAGAGTCTCTTGACTGGTTATTGACTGACGCTACATGCACCTTTCTCCCTTTGTTCAAACCCTCCCAAAGATACACATTCAATTGTTTGTTGAGCAGAAACAAGAACTGAAATGTCTTTTGTCTAAATTTTGTAGTTTCATGAGTACATGTTACAGGCATATGATTAAATTTGAATATTAACTTAAAAGAATAAAAATGTATCAATTGTAGGTGATAAAATCTTTGAGAACATGACTGGTATCTTTGTGATCCCCACACCCAGCACAGTATTTGGCCTGTCGTAGGCATGGAATATTTATTTCATGAGTTGAAAAAAGTCACACATTCCCATCATGGTTCCATTCCAAAAAACATTTTTCCATTTCCATTTTTTTAAAAATTTTTTTTTCAGCTTGGGCTTAAGGGCCACAGGAAAAAAGAATAAACCCCCAAACCAAGGCAGTTTTATTAGTTTATGGCTGAAACCAAGCTCGTATGCTAGCCTTATTTACATTTCAAAAGAGTTTGTCTAAAATGGTCCCTACACTTGTGGGGAGCATAGCATAGCATAATGTATAGAGTAGAATTACTAATTGTACACCTGAAACTAATATAACTTTGTCTGTCAAGTATATTCAAATAAAAAAATTAAAAAAATATTTTGTCTACTCCTAAAAGGATTTGGATTTGTCATAGAGGTGATATTCAGATGACTTTGAAAAAGCTTTTTGATCACACATTCTAAACACATTTTGTTTAAATGTGTGTTTTTACCAGTGTATTTTTACCACCATTTTTGTTAACGGAAAGAAATACCATGTAGGTGAGAGTCAGAATGAATTAAGTTTTATTTTTAAAAATGAGCCTATTTAGACTTCATTGAAATCTGTATGTTTTTAAATATGTTGTAGAGCATGTGGAATATAATGTCTTCTTTGAATGAAACTATAATGGCTCATTCCTTGAGTGCTTATTAGACATTATCCTAATCCTAATTATTTTCTTTTATGCCTCTGGACCCTGTGAAGAGTCACCATTGTGGTTTTCCAAAAGTCTTCAGTGGCAGGGTATTTAAGGTCTTTCATTTAATATTAATTTGTAAGTAAATAATTACTTTTAAAATGGTGCATGAAATTCAGTAATTTTTGCCTAATCTATGCTACTCTCAGTCAGTCTTTAATGAGTACAATATAATAAAACAATAATTGAATTGGTAATTTATTTGTCATTCCTGTTAAAAGCTATTTCCTCCTCCCAGCAATAGGAGAGGGTCATTTGGAAAGTGGGCATTAAGTATGAGCGATACATACAATATTGCACAGTACTGCCAAGTATCTTTTGGAGAAGCAGCTTCTATGCATGTGTAATAACCAATCTTTAAATGTCAAAGTTGCAGCCATTTTAAGAAAGAAATCCATATTTTGGACTAAATGTCATTTCAGATAACCAAGCTATTTGAAAGCTCCACGAGGGTTTTTAAAAAAGGGGGGGGAAGAGCCAGATCCCTGTAAGCTTTGACTTATTTATTTTTGCATTTCCATAACTTGATAATGACCAAGCCAAACTTCCTAGAAAACTGAAAGCAAAATTGTGCTTTGAGCTGAGACCTGGTGATTCTTGTTTCACCTTGAAGGAAATCTTCAGTTTAGTTATAAATCCCTGAAAATCAGGTTTTATAATGGAAATGCTGAGAGGCTTTCTGCCATTTTAACAGCCAGAGCTAGGATTGCTTTAAAAGAATGTATATGCATATAATATGCATATATCCGGAGGTTGTACCTATTCTACCAGCGATAAAACATAATAACAGTCATAGAAATTAGTTTCATATAGTACATGTAGAATAAATTTAAACCGTTTCTCTTTAGACTGATTTACCTACCAACGGGAGGGAAACAAACACTATTTTCTTTTGCACCCAGGACTAGAACTCTATGAGCAGAGTCTGTGGCTTTCCTGCCTTATTTTTGTTTCATAGAGCACTTTATTAGACACCTGCAAATATCGATGCAGACTAGGACCCAGCCTCTTTTTTTCTTTATTAAACAATAATTGCTTGGTATTTTATGAGGGAAATCTTACATAATTTTTTCTTAGAGTACATTTAGTGCAAATCCATATACAGTATGTCTCATATGTGTGGCAGATTTATGCACACTACATTTAAAGAGGAGGGCAGTCTAGTGACAGGGACTATTGACAGTGTGGAAAGAAAACTTCACATAGGGAGAGGATTTGACTTTTAAATGTATCACCTACCATAGCCCTACAACATGACTGCTGTTTGCTTCTGTCTTCAAATTTTATTTAATTTTATAGAAAAAGATTCACTGTATTTTGGGACCAAAAAGAATTAAGAATCTAGTCAAGTAATGCTTTTCTATAAAGATGGGCAATGGGAAAGAAAAAACCCTATTGATTCTTATTTGTAGTGCATCCCTTGTCCTGATTTCAGGAGAGGCAATAAATCTTTGCTCCCCAAATGAACACAAAGAAGAAAAAATAATGTTAGGAGTACCTATAACTTGTCAAATCATATGTTAGTGAATCATATTTTGGAGGAAAGGATTTGCTAGAGAAGCGCTTCCTTCCTTCCTTCCTTCCTTTCTCCCTTCCTTCCTTCCCTTTCTTCCTCCCTTCCCTCTCTCCCTCCTTTCCTCCTTCCTTCCTCTCTCCTTTCTCCTTCTCTCCCCTTCCTTTCTTCCTCCCTCCCTCCCTTTCTCTCTCTCTTTCTTTCCTTCCTTCTTCCTCCTTCTCCTCCCTCCCTTCCTCTCTCATTCCCTCCCTCCGCCTTCCTTCCTCCCTACGCCCCTGCCTCCCTTCTTCCCTCCCTCCTCCCCCTCCTCCCCCCTCCTTCCTTTTTCTATTCTTCTTGTTTTAAGGGACTTCAGAATAACAGTCATCATTGTCATGTTGTTTATGAATTTCATATTTCTCCCCTTCCCCTGTTTTCCACCACATAGACAATACTTGGGGATTGTAGATAAGTGGCTTCTTCGGGGAGTTAGGAACAGGCATAATGACTGTACCTACTCTGTGATGCTGACTGTGTGCCATGTATCTTTTTTTTTTTTTTTTTCAGAGAGAGAGGGAGAGAGAGAGAGCACAGGCAGACAGAGTGGCAGGCAGAGGGAGAGGGAGAAGCAGGCTCCCTGCCGAGCAAGGAGCCCAATGTGGGACTCGATCCCAGGACGCTGGGACCATGACCTGAGCTGTGCCATGTATCTTTATGATGTCTTCAAAATCTTGCAGCTGGAATCTTGTGCCCTTGAGCAGAAAACAAAGTCATGATGGGACTTGGTATTTTTTCCCATTTATTACTTCACGAGCATTATCTTCATTAACTAAATAGCATAACCCATTACTTCAAATGGTCAAGATATGGGGACTTACATGATTTGAAATTCAATTTTTCCATTTCCTTGCAATGCAGACAGCCCATTTTATTTTTTCATAAAGAAAGGAATGCCTGAAGGTGAATGATGGATGAATGTTAAATGGGTGGTGTCCAGTTTGAAAAAGCACCTGGAAGTTGGGCTGTTTTGCTGCATTCATGTAGATCTTTATTATTACTTAGGATTCATACAGCATTTGGTATTTGCAAAGGGTTTCGCACTCATTTTTATAAGCTATTCTTCATACCAATCCTGAGAGGCAGGTTCATTTTCCTCAATATGTGGCTGAGGAGACTTGGCAGAGGAATAATTAGCCTCTGTGTTAGGCATATGCCACCCTAAACACTGCAGGGTTTAAGACTGAGTACTCTATGCCATTGTATTATTAGGGCATATTGGCAAGTGCTTATTTTCATAGCTGAATTTACTCATAAAGGACATTTTAATTTTACTAAGGCACAGCTTCCAGGGATGGAAAGGTTGATAAATTGGATATTGTACTATGACAAAGTAAAGCATCATTTCCTTGGAATATTCAAGGATCTCAGATATTTGCTGCTATGCCTAGGGCTTAAAGAATACTGGGATACAATGTAGGTGAAATAGGTTTTAGAGGACATCATCCTTTTATAACCCCCCTTTTCACCTCTTTTCTTCTTTCCCCGTTTCTCTCTCATTCTTTTCCATTCCTTACCTTTCGGCCTGAACCCAACCATTAATTCCTCATTTCTAAAATGTTGCTGTAAAGCCCTGCCTGAGGTAACCCTGGTGAAATGCCTTGTAGATTTATCGGCACACAGTCAATTGGTGTATCTCATTATATTGGTGATATTGTGTGTTCTGAGATCAGTGTTATTTTCAAATCTCTGGTCCAAATGAGGCTTTAAGCAAAAATAGGTATCCAAGATTTGCACAGAAATAAAGGGGAAGACAGGGTGACTATCTTGGTAGCTTAGGTATATTGCTTCGTTTTCAGTTGTCTAGGTGATTTAGGCAAAAATCACTGCTAGAAGTTTCTATGAATTAATTTATTTTGGGGGCGGGGGTGGCTTGCTGGAGAGAGGAAGGCTGAATTGCCTTTGGCATTATGAAGTAAAGAATGAAGTCTGGATGTGGAGCAAGCATCTTATAATGCAGCTTCTAATACATCCATTGCTTTTCTGTCCATACATTCAGCATAAATTTTATCAAGTGGCCATTGATCAGTACTTACTTTTCCTTCTCCCAATCCTCACTGTAACAGGAAGCATTTGAGAAATGACCTACAATTTATGATGCTTTATCAATGTTTTTACTCACTATGGAGGAAAGTGTGAGGAACATATTTCATGATGAAGTGGGTTTCTAGTTAACAGGACAAAATGAAAGCAAAGTCATAGATCAGTGTAATATGTCAAGCATGGAAAGGATTCAATTTATTGTAAATAATACCCAAGTTGCAAAAGAAATACAGCAACAGAAATCAGTTTATTCTAAATGTGAAAAAGGAAAATTACCAGTAAGAGGTAATAGGCTCCATTTATTCCTTGACAGAAATTCATATTGTTTGTGCTTATCCCTTCTGGGAGATCAAGGGCTCTATCTATCTCTTGAGATTTTAGAAGGGAGACAAACATATTAGACTTCTCGTGGCAAAGTTGTAATAACTAGCACCTTTAAATTCAAAACATTTTGCAGCTGGTATACATAGGTATATCAGGGAACATTCCACCATTTAAGATATGTTTCTCAAAGTGCGGTTTCAAGTTGGACTGAGATGGAATCTTCCATTGTGCTTACTTAAAAAGTGAGATTTTCTGACCCCATGATAGCACTATCAAATTCAAGTCTATGTTGTTTGGGGACTGAGAATCTATGTTGTAAACATCCAAGTAATTCTTATTTCTAGGATTGCTACATTTAGCAAACAAAACAAAACATAAAAAACAAGCAAACAAAACCCCCAAGATATTGGGGTGCCTGGGTTGCTCGGTCAATTAAGCAGTTGCTTTCTGCTGAGGTCATAATCTTGGAGTTTTGAGATCAAGCCCCAAATTGGGCTCCCTACTCAGTGGGGAGCCTGTTTCTCCTTCTCCATCTGCTCCTCCCTCCTACTTGTACTCTCTCTCTCTATCAAATAAATAAATAAGATCTTAAAAAGAAAAACCACAACTCAGGAAACTCAGTTAAATTTGAATTTCAGACAGAAAAACATGTTAAAGGATAAGTATATCCCATGTAATCTTTGGAACATATTTGTACTAAAAAACTATTGTTGATCTGAAATTCAAGTAGAGGCTAGCATCCTGTTTTTTATTTGGCATCTTATTTTAGACACATTGAGGTTTGAGAAACAGTTATTTAGGGGATATCCATGTTCTGAGCTAGTGCAAAGCTCTGGCTCTAGATGAAAACTTTTGGGGAGATGAAAAGTGGCAGGGTTTTTGCTGATCTGACCCTGACTGCCTCAGAGGAGCTTTGTAAACTCCTAAAGTATGCACATGTGGGGTCAGTGAACCTTGCTTCCACTCTGTTTTACAAGGTAAGTATTTTCCCACAGGAAAAGCAACAACTTTAAAAAATCTGAGTGTTATTGGCACATGCCCCATTATCTTTTTAAACCGTGACCTTTCAGCATTGGGTGGGGGTAGTGGGGAACAGGTGCTTCCTAGATGGGCATTTTCACTACCTTCTTTGAGAATCTAGGATGATTTTCTAAATATTGGGCCATACAATTTGCTCTTTGTTCACTTCTTTAATTTTAGGGAAGTGAAGTTAATTACTTGGTAAAATTAGGGTATATCTTTTTAAGGAAAGTTAATAGGACAAAATGAAAGCAGTTTTGGAGTTTGGAATTTTAGAATTCTTTGTGCAAGTTCTAGTTTCTTTTAGAGGAGAATCAGGTTAAATGATTTTTTTTTTTTTAAACTACCTAACAATTTAAAGAATCTTTCAGGCCAAAAAGTGTGCGGAGTTATGAGAGAGTGTTTTCCCTGGGTTATCTATGCTCACAGGATGTGGTCTCTCTTCAGGGGCTTGCTGTGATGTGACTCTGTCAGAGTGAGGCCATCTTTTAACTGTATGTGTTTGTATGATATGTGCTTAAAAGCATACTTTGTGAATGGACCGGAAGAGAATCCAATAAAGTCTGCTCTATGGTAGGATCAAGAACATTGATAGAACATTCCTTCTTTCGACCTCATTTTATTACAATTTCTTTCTAGTTGAAGGGAAGGGTTTTCATTGATTTTGACTGGCTGGGAGCATATTTCTAATTTACATCTCCTGAGTTTACAATTCACTGCAAAGAAGCTCAGGTAAAGTGGAAGCAAACAGAGCCTGCTGGAGAAACCCTCAGCATGAATAATATACTGTTTACCTTAATGAAAGTGCTATCAGAAACCAGAAGGCTGACTCTTTTTTTTTTTATTTTTTTTTATTTTGACAGAGGGAGAGATCACAAGTAGGCAGGGAGGCAGGCAGAGAGGGGGGAAAGCAGGCTCCCTGCTGAGCAGAGACCCCGATGCGGGGCTCGATCCCAGGACCCTGGGATCATGACACAAGCTGAAGGCAGAGGCTTTAACCCACTGAGCCACCCGGGCACCCTGGGCTGACTCTTTTGTTGTTGCTAAACACAAACGGTCTGAAACCTGAAGGAATAATTGCTGCCCCATGTTCTGTCTGAACCTTTCCTAAATAATTTCAATTCTATTGACTTTTTTTGGCCTTTTAACCAAGCCATCAGCTTTCTAGACAGCTTTGCCTCCATTTCTAGAAATCTATAGCCTATGGAAAGAGTGAGTGGCCCAAGACATTTTATAAACCTTACTTCATTAATCCTTTTCATAGATTTGAGAGATAAAACGTCTATGAGTCCTAATGGTCCCAATTTTCACATATGAAGAACAAGGTACAGAAAGCCATTAAATGACAGAAGCAGAGAGTCTTCTGAAGAACAGTCTTCGTACATTAATCCGTGGCTGCTAATTATAAGCATTGGGTGGCTCTAGTACTAGGATCTGTGAATAAAATAAAACTACCGCTTTCCTGGAAAATATGTAATATATTATGAGATTTCATTTTGAGTCTGTATTCCTGTCATGTTAGACTGATGCACAGAAACCAAGGTCTGCTGTCAATATTGCGTAAGTACTTTGACTTTCTCAAACATATGTGCTACACTTATAAGGTGTGTATACAGGAGCTTTGGTAAATGAGTGCTTGTAGCCAACTGATCTAAACTTTCTTTGTCTTTCTAGGTCTGACCTAAGGGGTTTTAGAACCTAAATGATCAACGATTGTACAGTCTTTTCTGTTATTTGGATCTGTTGGTGGGATGGCAAATATTTCCCAGGTTAAGACAGATATCCTCTGAAACTCATACACTGGGTCCAAACCCAGATCTTGACCCCTTTGATCTAAAAGTCACAAGTAAAATTGTGGGTTGGATGTTGATGATGGTAGATCAGGGAACTGGTGAAAAGAATAGAAATGGAGAGGAATGCATGAACTTATTTGAATAAGGTGACACATGAGCCCTCCACCTCTGGAGGTTTGCAATGCACCAGTCTCACAGTCAGGGGTAGTTTAGTGGGGAGATATATGTGTCAACAACTTTTACTACTTTTACTCCTTAGTGGTAAAATTAGAGGACTTTTACTACTCAGTGGTAAAATAAGAAGGGTTAATGGTTGAGTTGCAGAGAAGGTCACTAGCTATGAGCTGTCTTCTGAACTCTGCTGTGTTTATTGTCTAAGGAAGAGACCTGTGTCTATTAGACACCTTTTGGGGAAAAGTGACAGGTCAGATTAGATGGGCTTGAGAGAGAGAGGACTGGAGGACTGGATAGAGGGAAATGGAGAAGGCAGGCTGTGTGTAGCCCCAGCAAGATTTATTTTAGCGCTTATAAATAAAAACATGAGCAGAGCCTGTCTGCAGAATTATTTACAGAAGAATTTTAAGCTACGGGCCCTTTCCAGGCAGGAAAAGCACTGAATGCCAAAGTTTATGATGTAGAATGACTTTGGCTACTGTGGCCCCAATTTGGACAAATCTGCCATTAACACTGGCATGGCAGTTATTTTACTGGGGGTGACAGATTGTGAGGTAGGGAGAGTAATTCAGACTATTACCCAGGTGAAGGCATGAAAGCTCAGTGATATATGAAGACCACTTAAATTCATTGTATCTTGTACATCACATCTTTGATAGATTATAGCTGTGGCATTAAAATGGAAATGGTTTCTCTGAGGCCTGACAGGGGCTGGGGTGACCTGTGACCTCCCTCTGAGGAATGTGACTGACCGAATTATCAGTTAAGAGAAAAATCTACGGGGAATAGACTCACAGTGATGGCGAATCCACCATGCATATATATCTATATTTTTTAAACCTTTGGTTTGATTGAAAGCCTCGGTACTCAAACCTGTTTCCACCTCCTCTCCTTTGCCCTCCCCCAGTGCACCCTCCCCAACCCATGCTAACTTTCTCTGCCCAGATTTCATACAGCAAGGCCCCTAATATTGATTGAAAAATTGTTGTTAGAGATAGTAGGCCTCCTGCACACTGCCTACTGATTTAATTTGGAAAACATTTAATTTTATGAAGCGGTAAATGATGGTGCCACGCTCCCCTGTGTTAGGGAGCAGCTGGCTCTTTACCTCCTCACCCGCCCAAGTCCCAGGCGTCCTCTTGGCAATCATGTGCTCCCTTCCCCTTTGCTTAACAAGTTATTTCAATTTCTAAACGAAGGCTGAACAAGAGAAAGACAACATGCAAATTGAGATCCAAGCCGCCATTCACACGTGAAAAAGTTCCCCTGGAATTCCCTCAACTCAGCCCACCCCCCCCACCCCTGCATCTGTCATGAAAAAAACAGAGCCCTTGTTCTCCTCAGATTGTTTTCACCAATGACCTGACACCACCATCTATAATTAATTACATCATTTACATTAGACTATTGACTAAACAAATACATAAATCATAGGCAGAGTCAATAGGTGCAGACATATTTAATCATGTTCTAAATAATGATTACTGCTCCCATAATGCAATAATTATTTTCAGCAGCTGACTTGAATTAATCTTCTGTCAGTGTGCCATCTGAAAAAAGCAGAGACGAAGATGAAGAAGGCAACACTGATGATGGGGGAGCTGCTCTGTTTCTCTGGGTGTCTCTCCTTTTCATCCTTCCCTGCAGGCACCCTCTGTTCTCCCTCCCTTTCTCCATGACCGCTTCTCTCCTTTTTTCCTTTTCCTTCACTTTTCATGTTCCCCTTTGTCTTTTCCCTTATTCATGCCTATGCCTCATACTTTGTTCTTTTTGCCACCTGTCTCTGTTGCTTTTTCTCTTTATCTCTCACATGTAACTTTTCCATTCTTCTGCTTTTCCGTTTGCTGTGGGGCTACATGGTGCCCTTGGTGGCATTCAGTCCGGCTCTGTAGCCTCTCCCTGCTGCCCCAAGCCCCCTGCCCTCCCATCACCTTCATTTCTTAAACTCCAAGGACAGTTTAAATGTGAAAGACTCAAAGAACCAGTTTTCTTAATAACTTATCCAGATTAGATTTTCTTTCTTGTCTCTTTGACATCGTTTCCTAAATCATTTTTTACTTTGGAATGGCAAATTGATTAAAGAGGTGGGGGTAGTTATAACAGGAATACTATACAAATGTAATACTCATAATTTTTAGACTAATTTAGCTTTTGCCATCAGAGAGAAGAGAATAAATCAGTGTTTATAGGTATACATGGGTGTTTTTTTTTTTTTTAACTTAGAAACAAAACCAACTCTCTGAAGTATTTTATTTGGGACAGAACATACTACAGTTAATGAATGCTTTGTAAATAAAATAATGCCTCCTGTTGTACTTCGTATTTGGCTTTCAGTGGGCAGGGCCAGTTATTAAGAAGTGACAACTTGAGGAAAATATAACCATGCCACAATTTTTTTTTTCTCAATACGAGTAGTTTGTAATACTGACTCTTAGACACCATGTTAAAGATAAATGCAGAATAAAATGATATATACCATCTTGTTTGTAGCTATCCCTTGGTTTCTTTGTAAGTTTATAGATAATTGTTACATAGAAAGAAAAGTCCTTTGGGTCAAATAGTACGAAAGAATTGAAAATGTTTGTTCCTTTTAGCTGTAGCTAGTTTTTTTTTTTTTTTTTTTTTTTTTTTTTAGCTGTAGCTAGTTTTAATGCCCTCTTCTGAAAGCTCTTCTGCAGTGATCTTTTTAATTAATAATTGTCCTCAGGGATTTGTGGCCCAAAAAGTACTGGATCACTCTCCATGAAATAGGGAATACATTTCCTAATCTCTTTTTTCTGTTCTCATCCCAAAGGGTAAGTTATTTGTGATCCTGTGAACATTCATGTGATGTGTCTGTCTGGCCAGGCCCCTTTTAACCTTTTAAGCAATGACATTCTTTCTGGTTATTGTACATACTTGCTAATTTAAGGGCCCTGTAATAGGACCGTAATTTGTCCTGATCAGTGGTATAAGGGAAGACTGAATTGGCTGGGAATATTTAGAATCAGAGGTAATAGAATATTTATTTATTAAAAAAAGTATTTACTGTGTTCTTATCTGTATCAGGTACTGTCCTGTACTGGTTATCCAGAATAATCATGGCTCTGTAGTCATTAAAGCTTTTTTCTTGAGCTCCTGGTTAAGTTCCATACAGGTAGTTTTAAATGAATTCCTTTTACAGTAGCACACTGTCCAATTGTAATTATTGACTATGCCTGCTAAGATGAACTTTTGTGGTGTGCAATGAGCCAGCTATGTTCCAAATAGTTCAACAAATGTATGAGACTAATGTGAAACTCCGTGGAAAAAATATCTGAAAGGGACAAATGTGGGGTTTGACTTTTTCCCATTTATCTGCTTGTTCCCTAATGAAAAAGTCAAAGAGGGTCAAGAAGGAGAGAGTTAAGAGAGACCTACTAAAAAGATACAGAATTTATAGTAAGAATAAAGTAATTCCCTACTGTTCAAGGACCAAAACCATAATGCAGTGTGAAGTGTTTACATTGAATAGGTAGCTTCTACTCCTGAAATAAGAGCACTAGTTTATCATTTCCCCAGGGAACAAGGGGAAAGGGGACACATACCTTAGATGAATTGTTTGAAATACCTATTTCAAACAATTGTTTGAAATCGTTTGAAAACATTTTCAACATAAACACTTCACACTGCATTATGGTTTTGGTGTCATTTGTATTGCTTATTGAGAACAATAAATAACTTATAAAAAAGAAAAGCTTGCAAAGCAAAATACAATTTCTTTATGTAAAAATAAGCAATATTTGCTTCATGGGGGACAATGTAAAGTTTAAATGGCAACATATTTATGAGAATGCAATGCACTTGGCAACAAGTCTCACACATGGTAAGGTCTCATTTAACTGCCACTGACATTGTTATTACAGAATGGTCAAGAATGGAGTCCTAGGGTACTTGTAATTAAAGGATGGGTTGGTTCTTTTGAGGTAGTTTTGAGTAGAGCAATCCTTTGCATGGTTCCGATTCACCAACAGAATGTTTTCATACGTAATAATCCTATTGTTAGTGACTGGGTCTTTGATTAGCTACTAGATTCATTCCTTCAACACCTATGCATATTCTTTGTGTTAAAGAAATTCACATTCTATGAGTGGAGACAAATGCAAAAACATACAATTTTCATAAAACTATAAAATGTAATGTAGACAATGTTTAATAATCATTGGTTCTTCAAGTGACTGGAATTTGCCATCTCTATAGTGGTTCTGTATAGTGCTTAGATTGCGTATACTGTTAAACCAGATTTAATGTCAACATGGAGGTAAAAACCAGATTTTCCAAATTGGTATGGCAGATACTTCCTCTACTTGGTCTGTGACTCAGTCATTTTCTCTAACACACTAACTGTGGGCATCCTAGTTTGCTTGGGGAGGTCTGTTCTTGGTTGCTGTATAATCAGTGACATAATTTTTATGTCTGAGCATCTTCTTAAATGCGAAGACATTTGGGGAAGTTATAACAAGCACTTCTTCAGGTACCTGTAGCAAAGAATTTGTAGTACTTCATAACCTAGCACATCAAGGAGCTTATATAAAAATGGAGGAATTGTGCATTTTGGCTACCCATTTGAAATATTTACAAAGGTAAATGAAATAGGAGACCACCCTTCCATCAGAGCTCCTGTTATAGCCTGGTTAATATTGCATGATGAGTGAGCTATAAATAAACAATAAATAGAAATAAAAATAGTGAATATAAAAATAATTATTGATAGAAATAATAAACGAATAAAGCATAAGTTTGGGGCTGAGATGGAATGGAACTAGATGTGAAATTTAATTGAGCTTGATTTTGAGTTTAAGAAGTCTTTCAGAACCAGTATTTCAGTAAGCATTTCAGGATTTTTTTCCTTTTAATTTTAAATGAATGTGCTCACAGCTCTTAGTTCGTTGGGTCAGTCAACCAAAGATAACTATTACTGTAATTTCAAATAGCTGCCTGGGGGAAAGTATTTGGCCTTTGGATGGGTTTAGACCACAGGGACCAGAGATTCCTTTTTTTAAAAGGATCATCCCCTGCTCAAACATTTTTACCTGTCTTTTTAGAAGTCTTTTGGGAACTGCACATTAACTCCTTTTCTCAAGGAGAAAGCAGCAGGAAATTCTTTTCTTCAGAGTTGAAATTAGCCTGCTTGAGAGAAAGACTTCCAGATCATTAACCAAATGGGCTGTCAGAACCAAATTTTCTAAAAGAAGTTGTTCAGAGGCGGGGAGGGGGAAAAAGTTTTAGTGCTCTACCTGCATGGATTCATTTATTTAATGCTCCTAACAGTTCGATTCATTGAGACAGACTGTAGGAGTTTATATCCCTGCTTTAGAGGTGAGACCCAGGTCGCTTAACAGATACCTGCCTTAGGTTGTTAAGTGATGGAACCAGCCTTTAGTTGGGCAGTCTCCAGGTGATACACTGAAAGAGGCTGGACACATGGGTGGGTAGAATCCAAATCTTATGGGGAATTCCAAGTTTGCCCAACAGGAAACCTGAGATATAACCAGAGATAGAAATCTATTTTTTCATTTCCCCAATTAACTGACACTTCCTAGCCACCTTTCTCTTCTGCTTCTTTCCTGTGCTTTTTGGGATCCACTCCGCCTGCTGCCTGATGCTCAGTGCCCTTATGTCTGGAGCCTGGCATGGATTCTGGTATATGGAAGACAGTAAATATTTACTTCATGAATAAATGACTGATAGGCATGGTGCTTCTGGGTGTAGACATAGTGGTCAGACTGCTTGGGTCCTAGTTCCACCACAGTCATGCCTTGTGTCCTTGGGCAAAGTTTCTTCTTGTGCCCCATTTCCTTACCTATAAAATGGAAATAGAAGAATCCTGAGATCATAGGATGGTTGTGAAGACAAATTGACATTACATAGCAATAATGATTAACGTGACTCCTGATAGTTAAAAGAGACCTCAGGGAGAGAGTTCAGTTTGGTCCTCTCTCCCCCCAATTTTTTTATGGTAGAATTTTAGGAATTGTAAAATATTTTTTGGGTAGGAAAACCTACCCAAACTATATAGGATGTACTTACAATTAGGCACATAAAACTATAGCTTATAGTATATTTTCTCTTGTGAGAACTGCTACTCAGTAATGTGTTTACTCAGTGCTTATTATAACAGCTAACATTCACTGACTGCTTACTATGCAATCAAGGTATAGAGAGGTTAAGTAACTTAAATAAGGTCACACAGCCATTACACAGTAGTCCTGAGATTTAAACCTAGGCAGTCCAGCTCTAAAGCCAGTACTCTTAACCCTTGCACTGCTGAGCATTGTGGGTCTGAACAAGAACCTATTGTATCCAGGGGCCCATTGTGTTGCCAAGAGAAATGAGACTCTCCAGCTGATGAGACACTTCAACAAGTCACCAACAGAATGCTATCACTGACTTATGTAAGGCTATTTTCTTGCTTTCCAAAAAACCAAAAACTGGAACACCATATTGGGACAGGGTGGTATGAGATGATGGTGATGGGGAAATTTTTATGTAATTAATGAATTTTGAATTTTTTTTTTTTAGAATTTTGTTAAGTAAATTTTTTGAAAGAAAGCACATTTCTGAACTTTATTTTTTATTTTTAAGTTGGAGTAAGAATTTATCTCTGCTGGATATACTGTCTTCTTTACCAAAGACTCCTAATAATTATTCATTCACATTTCAAAATGACACCAATTATGTACAGCCACACAGAGAGGTAGAGTGAATGTCATGAATATCTAGTCTCCCATTTTCTAGTACCTGATTTAGTGTGGCAGTGGCAAAAATTGTCAATTTAATTCAATTTAACAGTTGTTTATTGAGTACCTACTGTGTGTCAAGTACTATGTGGTAAGACCTTGTCCCACTTTTCAAGGAGGATAGGGAAGAAAGCAAACAAATTTATACATACATATATTGTTGACCCTTGAACAATGTGGGGCTAAAGGTGCCAGCCCCCAATGACATAAAAATCTGCATATAACTTTTACTTCCCCCAACTATTAATAGCCTGCTGTTGCTCTGCAGTCTTATTGATAACACAGTCGACTAACACATATTTTGTGTTATATGTATATATACTGTATTCTTACATTAATCTGGAGAAAAGAAAATGTTAAGAAAATAAGGAAGAGAAAATAATATTTACATTGCTGAACTGTATTTATCAGAAAAAATCTTTATATAAGTGGACCTGTCCTGTTCAAACCCATGTTGATCATGGGTCAACTGTATATACATATATATATGGATATATGAATTTATACTTAGTTTTATAATATAAAATAATATACGATATAAGTTTTATACACACATACATATTTTTAAATATATAATAAGACTGATAATAGGTACACATGTAGCTTAGAGTCTGGATGGTTGACTCCTCTTGACTTGAGAGGGCATGAGAGTAAGCTTCTTGGTAGAGGTAATGTATATGTCTTCTTAAAAGTTTACCAGGTAAGCATTCCAGGTGAAAGAGGAATAAAATAGAGGTATAATTGTCTTGAAGATTGTAAATCAGCTGACAACTGGAAACTAGGAATCTAACACCTGTTTACATAGGTGGGGATTTTCACCATTTACTCTGCTGCATGAGTATAAAGCTAGATTGAAGATTATTTATTGAAGAGATTATATAACTAATCTGTTGTTGGGTATTTGTCAAGTAAATTCTAGAGCAAAATTTTATGTGGGATGTTAGTAAAAAAATAGTTCAAGTGATTGCTCATGGAGTCTAGGATAGAGAATTCCATACAGTGGTCAATTTACAGGTCTACAGATTAATCTTACCTATCACCTCAGAATCAACCCAGAAAATATCAATCAACTCAGAAAAGAACACTGATATATATATGATATACATATATATGTATATATATACATACACACACATACATATATCAGTATGTTTGTATATGTATGTACACATACTCATACATACATACATGTGTATTTTTTGAATGACCTCATTGAGATATGATGAACCCTAACTTCATATATTTAAAATTTATACTTTGACAAATATATGCACCCATGGAACCATCACCATATTCAGGATAGTGATCATATCCATCATGCCCTGAACTTACCTGTGCTCTTTTAAATCCCTCTGTTCCTGTCTTCACCTTGGTAAACATTCTGTGAGCACTTGACAAGAATGAGTATTTGTTATTGAGGGGATTATTTTGTAATTGTCAATTAGGTCAATTGATAATATTATTCAGGTGTTCTAGGTCCTCACTGATTTTTCTGTGAGCTTGTTTTATCAATTATTGAAGTAAGAATATCTGACAGCTCCAACTATAATTGTGGATTTGTCTGTTTCTTATAGTTCTGACAGTTTTTGTTTTATGTCTTTAGAGGCTATGTTATTAGGTGCACAAACATTTAGCATTGCTATGTCCTGTTCTTGACTTGACCTTTATCATCATGAAATAACCTTCTTAAGCTTGCTAATATTTTTTGCTCTGAAATCTACTTTGTATGATACTACTATTGTCATGCTAGTTTTTTTTTTTTTGGCTTATTTAAGCATGGAATACTTTTTCGATCTTTTTTTTCTTTTAAGTTGTTTATTTCTTTATATTTAAAATACGTTTCCTTTAGCAGCATGTCATGGAGTCTCCTCTTTCTTAATGCAGTTTGATAATCTCTGCAGTGTCTAGACCATTTATATTTTATACTGTCAGTTATATGATTAGGTTTAAGTCTGTCATTTCACCATTTGTTTTCTGTTTGAACTGTTTACTTTTTTCCCCTTTCTTTTTCTGATTTATTCTGGCTCACACATTTAAAAAAATTATATTTTATTTCTTTTTTGGTTTATTAGATATAATTCTTTCATTTGTTATTTTAATAGTTGCTTTAGCATTTACAACAAACATATTTAACTATCACTATACCACTTCATGTATAGTGTAAGAAACATACTCCCATTTCTCCTTTTCCTACCTTTATTCTATTGTCAGATTTTTACTCTATCAACAAAATTAAAAGACAACTTATGGAATGGGAGAAGATTTTTGCAAATGACATATCCAGTAAAGGTTTAGTATCCAAAATATATAAAGAACTTATGAAACGCAGCACCCCAAAAATAAACAATCCAGTTAAGAAATGGGCAGAAGACATGAAAAGACATTTTTCCAAAGAAGACATACAGTGGCTAACAGACAAATGAAAAGGTGCACAACATCACTCATCATCAGGGAAATGCAAATCAAAACGATGATGAGTGGTGCACCTGTGTTGCTCAGTCGTTAGGCGTCTGCCTTCGTTCAGGTCATGATCCCAGGGTGCTGGGATCAAGCCCCTCACTGGGCTCCCTGCTCAGCAGGAAACCTGCTTCTCCCTCTCCCACTCCCCCTGCTTTTATTCCCTCTCTCACTGTCTCTCTCTCTGTGTCAAACAAATAAATAAAATCTTAAAAAAAAACCATGATGAAATACCACCACACACCTGTCAGAATGGCTAAAATAAATAACACAGGAAACAACAGATGTTGGCAAGCATGTGGAGAAAGGGGAACCCTCTTGCTCTGTTGGTGGGAATGCAAGCTAGTGCAGCCACTCTGGAAAAACTATGGAGGTTCCTCAAAAAGATAAAAACAGAACTACTCTATGACCTAGCAATTGCAGTACTAGGTATTTATCCAAAAGATAAAAAAATATGGATTCAAAGGTGTATGTGCACCCTGATGTTTATAGCAACATTAGCAGCAATAGCCAAACTGTGGAAAGAGCACAAATGTCCATCAACTGATGAATGGGTAAAGAAGATGTGCTATATATACACAATGGAATATTACTCAGCCATCAAAAACCTCCCAAAAAACAAGAGCCCAGGACCTGACGGATTCCCTGGGGAATTCTACCAAACTTTTAAAGAAGAAATAACACCTATAACATCTATTCTCCTGAAGCTGTTTCAAAAAATTGAAGCAGAAGGAAAACTTCCAGACTCTTTTTATGAAGCCAGCATTACCCTGATCCCCAAACCAGGCAAAGACCACACCAAAAAGAAGAATTTCAGACCAGTATCACTGATGAATATGGATGCTAAGATTCTCAACAAGATCCTAGCAAACAGGCTCCAACAGCACATTAAAAAGATCATCCACCATGACCAGGTGGGATTCATCCCTGGGTCACAAGGGTGTTTCAACATTCGCAAATCAATCAATGTGATAGAACAAATCAATAAGAGAAGAGAGAAGAACCACATGGTCCTCTCAATTGATGCAGAAAAAGTATTTGACAAAATCCAGCATCCGTTCCTGATTAAAATGCTTCAAAGTATAGGGATAGAGGAAACATTCCTGAACTTCATAAAATCTATCTATGAAAGACCCACAGCAAACATCATCCTCAATGGGAAGAAGCTCACAGCCTTCCCGTTGAGATCAGGAACACGACAAGGATGCCCACTCTCACCACTCTTGTTCAACATAGAATTAGAAGTCCTAGCAACAGCAATCAGAAAACAAAGAGAAATAAAGGGTATCCAAATTGGCAATGAAGAAGTCAAACTCTCTTCGCAGATGACATGATACTTTATATGGAAAACCCAAAAGACTCCACCCCCAAACTACTAGAACTCATACAGCAATTCAGTAACGTGGCAGGATACGAAGTCAATGTACAAAAGTCAGTGGCTTTCTTATACACTAACAATGAAAATACAGAAAGGGAAATTAGAGAATCGATTCCATTTACTATAGCATCAAGAACCATAAGATACCTGGGAATAAACCTAACCAAAGAGGTAAAGGATCTGTACTCGAGGAACTACAGAACACTCATGAAAGAAATTGAAGAAGACACAAATAGAGGGAAGACCATTCCATGCTCTTGGATCGGAAGAATAAACATTGTTAAAATGTCTATACTGCCTAGAGCAATCTATACTTTTAATGCCATTCCGATCAAAATTCCACCAGTATTTTTCAAAGAGCTGGAGCAAATAATCCTAAAATTTGTATGGAATCAGAAGAGACCCCGAATTGCTAAGGAAATGTTGAAAAACAAAAATAAAACTGGCGGCATCACTTTACCTGATTTCAAGCTTTACTACAAAGCTGTGATCACCAAGATAGCATGGTACTGGCATAAAAACAGACACATAGACCAGTGGAACAGAGTAGAGAGCCCAGATATGGACCCTCAACTCTATGGTCAAATAATCCTCAACAAAGCAGGAAAAAATATACAGTGGAAAAAAGACAGTCTCTTCAATAAATGGTGCTGGGAGAATTGGACAGCTATATGTAGAAGAATGAAACTCGACCATTCTCTTACACCGTACACAAAGATAAACTCAAAATGCATAAAATGTCTCCACGTGAGACAGGAATCCATCAGAATCCTAGAGGAGAACATAAGCAGTAACCTCTTCGATATCAGCCACAGCAACTTCTTTCAAGATATGTCTCCAAAGGCAAAGGAAACAAAAGCGAAAATGAACTTTTGGGATTTCTTCAAGATCAAAAGCTTCTGCACAGCAAAGGAAACAGTCAGCAAAACAAAGAGGCAACCCACGGAATGGGAGAAGATATTTGCAAATGACAGTACAGACAGAAGGTTGATATCCAGGATCTATAAAGAACTTCTCAAACTCAACACATACAAAACAGATAATCATGTCAAAAAATGGGCAGAAGACATGAACAGACACTTCTCCAATGAAGACATACAAATGGCTATCAGATACATGAAAAAATGTTCATCATCACTAGCCATCAGGGAGATTCAAATTAAAACCACATTGAGATACCACCGCACACCAGTTAGAATGGCCAAAATTAGCAAGACAGGAAACAACA